>CM040246.1:8761444-9134519 GCA_022545495.1 Chrysanthemum lavandulifolium | reverse complement strand
GTCTTAAATGAGTATAAAATATATCAAGATAATTTTGGAAGTGTCGGATTAAATATTCAAAATAAATGATTATGCGATAGCGTTTATTTAATAGAGAAATACACGTTAAATGAAATATGCAAAATAATGCATGAACTAATATGATGATGATGTTACTAATGATATGTAGACTAAATCTAGTCTATATGAAATGTCCTCAATGATTTTTCATGAATTCGCAGCTAAACCTTTACGGTTACGCGAATTTGATACTCGTAAACCTAGTTTACGAAAATGATGAATAGTGAATCATGAATAGTGATTTTTCTCCGGGAATGAATAGTGTTTCGTGAATAGTAAAATTTTGAAATACGTTCTCAGAATATCATATCAACTTCAAAAATGATGAATAGTAACCGATGAATAGTAAATTCCCGAGAAAATAGTGAAATTTTCAAAGTTTGTAAAATGTCCTGAAATTACGATTTGTCACTGGAGTTCGCCGTAATCTTCTAATGAGTTGGCTTTCCGAGTCACACTTTAGTTCTGGTAATGTGAGAGATGAGTTTACTGTAACTTCTTCAAAGTGAGCATACTCGATAAATCTTTGATAATTTCTCCAATTTCGCCTCTTTAACTTCAATGCTCGTAATTTACCCGAAGTGTAAAACAATAGAAAACAAGCGTTAAATCCATATAAATGATATAAATTACAAGCATTATCGGAAATTGACACTTAATATTCGAGGACTATTTGAAGTTATCAAATATCCCCCACTTTAACTCTACTGCCCTCAAGTAGACCTTATTAGAAAGATTCATAAAAGATATCTCCCATAACACCTGAAAATATAAGTTTACAAATCCCTTATGCTAGAATAAAACAAAGCCGAACACCTCACGAAATGGGAAAGAAACACTAAAATCTCTCAACTATTCTAAGTGTCAATTTGTGGTGATCACCAATCGCTTGCGACATAGCATGTATTCTATCATAAGCTTGGCGATTACACAAATCTCCACCAATAGAGTTAAGGGCTAAACAATTCTCGAAGGCAATATGAGTAGACACGACAAAGGTTAAGGGTGACTCGTCATTACTAACATGTCACGGTGAAATGGACAAAATCAATGATACATGACCAAATCCATGGCCAAGACACCAAAGATTGCTCATTGATCACCTAGACACGCTTCATGACTATAGGGCGTGATAAGACATGGGATATATAAATTGTGAAAAATAAAATCAAGCGTGTAGTCTAAATCTATAACCAAGTCATCACCACTTACCGTCGCCCAAAGTTCAAGCTTTGAAGTTAAAAACCGGATCATGAAATACTAGGTAGATGTGTCATTAGAGGACGCCATGATGGGCACACTACCTTTCTCCAACTGTTGGCATAATTACCAACTCCAACCTTTGAATGTGACCGAGGTGACCTCCTTGATAATAAATATATAAAGCTCATAACATAGTGCTTATAACATCGCACTTTACAATAACTAAATAGCATAACAACATTTTTTTTTAATCTTTTTTTACATAAAAATAACAACTAAACAAAATATCCCCCCACTTGAGATGAAAAAGGGGAATTCGGGGGGTCTTCAATGATCTTCAAGAATATGTCGTCGACGAAAGCGTGATTTCCGAACCTTTCCACTTGAATCTTGAATTTAGGCAAATGATGGCTTCCCAATCAAAAATAAAGACTACAAGGTAGGCTAAGGTGTACAGGTGTATCGAAATAATATATTGGGTTAACAAAATGAAAGGAATGACTCAGATGGGTATATCTAGGGGTATCTTGCACTAAAGGTGAGTGCAACAAAAGGGTTTCACATGGGGGTCGAGAAGTCGAGGTGACTAATAGATAGACACACAATGGTAGGCTATTTGGGTGATAATGCTATAATATTGCCTTCTTAAACTGAAAAGTCCAAATACATCGAGCTAACTCAACATACCTCGCCTATGGTCTCAAAATGATGCAAAGGCCAAGTTCTAAAGTTTACAGCCACCTAAGACACTCATAATTTGGTGTATTTGGGGTAAAATATTGAAACGGATAAGGCTAATCTCACCATATAATATCAAGGGTTGTATGTGCTCGGTCGGTCTAATCTAGTTAGGTTAAGAAAAACATGTCAAAATTTAAAAATGGCAAAAATTTCAAAATAAACTAGAAAACGAGGGCAAAATAAAGTTCAAGAGATAAGTCTACCCCGTCCCCCACTTGAATTGTACAAAGTCCCTTTTGTATTAAGCGTTTAATAAAGGTGAAGAGAAAAGTATTATTAGAGCGAGAACTTCCTTGAAATTTGCTCCAAAAAGGAAGAAGGCCAACGAAAAAGAGACGTGCCTTCGTATAAGCGTCCATGAGCAAACTTCAATCCCTGAAATCACACTACCAACAAGCATAATTCTAAAAAGAAAAAAAGAAAAAATAAAAAACAAACCTAACTCACTTTCGTAGGAATCACGGTTGCATTTAGCATATGCAACAAGCCTTTTAAACCACTTGGTGCCCCAAGTGGACGAGTGAAGTCTCGTGAGGGTTTACAGGGAACACACCCACAAAGTTCATTTAAAATACTAATACATGGTTATTGTATTATAAAATGAAAGAAGTAAAGCAGAGGAAAGTTACGTCAGAACTCTTTGAGGGAGTTACCGTAACTTGGCAAAACCCGACATATCTTTGCAAAGCGAGTGGCACTGGCGTTACCACCGAGATGGTATTACGCCGTAATTGGTAATGCATCAAAATTACTGCCGCAGGGTTGGTTGCGGGCGTAATCATCGAGATGAGTTACGCAGAACTATGGTCAAGACAAAATGCAGCACAATCATTCCCTCGCTTCCCGCAAAATAGTTAAAACACAAAACCCTACGTAAATGGAAACAAAATAAAGAAAGGGATAATTCGGGTTATCTCCTAAAGAGCATTTTTCTTTATTTACGAGTCTTGTTAGACTCGTGAGCAGCGGGCTACCAAATGCTTGTTGGTCATTTCGTGGATATGGCAATCTCCATGTTGGATCCAACTTATCGATTCTCATCCCGCTTGTATTCATCCCTAATTCTAAATGTACCCAAGTCGAAGCTCTTGATTTTCCGGTAAGGCTTGTCAATACCTTTTGCCTTGTCTTCCTCATTGATATCGAGCAGTGGTTGGGCTTGGCTTAACTGCCTCTTGGTCCAATTTTTAAAATTCGTAATGGTTCTCGGCATTTTGAAGATAGTCTTATCATCGTTTATCTTTAACCATACTAACCCTTCTTTTTCATTTTTATCTAATCCAGACATTTCATGAAAAGGTTTTCCTAGAATTACTCCCGTTAGTCCATCTTCCACAAACTCCCTTACATCGTCCAAAACCATAATGTCTACCAAAAATGAATGAGTCCCAACGAAGACATGGATGTTAGTTGCAAACCCAAGAATTTATTCCCCTTGTATTCTAATTCTTATTCATAACTCGGTTGTAGCACTATTTTGACATGATGTTAACTGGGGAAGTTGTGTCAATAAATGGATGGAAATCGATGAACCCGATTTTGCATGAGATCTTCAGATAATAAGGGTTTCTATGATGTATGCGGGTTCCTACATCATAAAATCTAGGTTGGTTGGTTTGCGAAAAAGCCTTTACAGAGTTGTCTTGCCAATGGGCCATTTCGGCGCCACTCGTAAGTCGTCAAGATCGATTCCTAAATTATCCTCTTCCTCAAGTTGATGAAAACATCAAAATCTTTCCCGAATCTTTTTCACTGTGATCCGGGGTCACTAAGAAATTCTTCTAGAAGCGCCACCAAAGCGCCTACTAGGTCAACCGCACATACCTTCCGAGGAGTAGACAGAGTTCATTAGGTCCGAACGCTGCAATCTCTCCATTAGCTTCAAGAGTTAGTTTTCAAAGAAAGACATCCACCTTTGTACGGGCGTTAGTGCATAGGTCTACCTAAAATGACGGGTATTATGTTGTCTTCCGAATGTCAAGAATCACAAAATCCACTGGAAAAAGGAATTTCTTTATTTTTACCAACATATTTTCAACAATGCCTAACGGTGACTGCATGGATCGATCAGCCATTTCAATTTTCATCTTGGCCGGCTTAAGGTCACCAAAACCCATACGTAGGAACATCGAACGAGGCATTATGCTTATGCTCGCTCCAAGATCAGCTAGGGCATTACATATATTGAGACTCCCGATCAAGCAAGGGAGAGTGAAACAACCTAGATCTTTTCCTTCTCGTGGTAGCTCGCTTTCAAAACCACGAACATCTTTCGTTGAGTTGAATTGTCTCATCATTTCTTGATTCTTGCGGAATATCATCATGATTAGTTTTGATAGAGTTAGTAATAGGTGAGTTTACCTGTAAAGCTTGGTCCAAGTGATTGTCTCCATGCCGATTTGTCGCTAACTTTTCCGAAAAGGTTGTTGGTTCTTCAAGGATAGTTTCCACCGTTTTGACAGCTTCCTCTTCCCGAGCTGCTAGGTAATCAGTGATGGCTTGCGAACATGAGCTCACACTCTTTTCCAATCCCTTAATTCGATCTTCATGAATTTTGAGAGAAGAGTCTGTATTTTCCACAAATGTCTTCATCATCTTTTCAATTCCCTCATCTCGTTCCCTTGATTCCTTGATGTGGTCAAGAATCTTTTTTTTCAAGATTGATTCCGGTATTGGTCCCGAATACACTCTTAACCTTCTCAATCCTACATGCTTCAGCCTCTCTTTCCAGCCTTCGTTTTTCGGAAATTTCCCCATAATTGTATTCTTGCTTTGTCAATGTCTTCATTACTGTTAAAACAAATATCGTCATTAAACGTTATTTATATTTTTGATTTTTACCTAAGTTTTGTTAACGACAAAAGTAAATTTAATTGTATAAAAGCTTAAAGCTTGTCAAGTTTAATAGATATTAAAACAAGCTTTTCAAACAATATATTCATCATTCAACATTTACATTTATGATTAGTGACATCTTGATATGAATCTAATCATAATGTATGATAGTAGTTTTAGAATGTGTTAGGTTCTTAAAACCAAACACTACTTAAGTATTTGCATATTTCTAAAAATAGAAATACAACATATGACATCATGTGATGCATCACGAAAATCATTGGAAGATTTCATTAGATATTTTGTGTGGATTTGTACTCTTCATATCTTGCACAATCTCACTTAGATATAGTTGACTTTGGCAAGATTTGATATCTTGGCTGTCAGACCTGGCGGTACCAAAATGGTACACGGGCGGAACCCTTTTAAGGGTTCCGTGGTCCGTGGACGCTCCTGTCCATTTTGGCTATAAATAGCAATGCCAAACCAAGTAGTTTCTTATCCCTTTCTAATATACTCTCATACATATCTTCTCTCTAACATTTCTAACTTAGTTTCATATCATATTAGTGATCTCTTTTGTAGCAAAGAAGATCAAGTCACATTCAAGCTTCAAACGAGAAGTTGGAAGTCTTGTTTGTTTAGTGTTGTATGATCTAGTGTTGATTCATATTTCATTGTTGTATTAAACCATCATAATCTTGTGAGTGTGGTGGTTAGTATTTTAGTCCTCCAAATACCTGTGTGTGGGAGTAGTTGTACCTTTGGAAAGAACCGACATCTAGCTTAGTGTCGGAAATAGTGTAAGCGGTGTAAAGGTTTTCTCCGCGGTGAAAGGAGCTTGTTGACTAGTGAAGTTAAACTCTCGAGTGTGAGACTCGGGAGTGGAGTAGGCAAGGAAAAAGAGTCCTTGTAGACCGAACCACTATAAACAACTTGTTGTGGTTTGATCATTTCTTTCCTTATTTACTCTTTACATATTGCTTGCATATTTCATCAACATATCCAAAGATCAATATCAATTGATCTTTCAATAAGTTTCAAACAAAGTTTTAATTGGTAAACTATTCAACCCTTCTAGTTTTCTACAATTGGTACCAGAGCCTCGTTGCTCAAGAATTTCTAAAATAACTTGTATTTTATAAACTTGAAACAATCCATGGATTCGAAAACTTTAAAGAAGGGCAATCTATGCAAAGACCACCACTATTTGAAACCAATGGATTTATCTATTGGAAAACCGCTTTGAAACATATGTAAAATCAAAAGATATAGATCTTTGGTTTATTATTGTTAAAGGGATTTTAGTTCTACAACAAAGGATATTTCCGCTGATGAACAAAAGAAATTAGTTGCTAAAAATAATGAAGCTAAAATGATGCTTTATAATGCTTTACCTAGAAAAGAATATGAAAGAATTTTTATGTGTGAAACCGCCAAAGATATTTGGGAATCTTTAATTGTTACACATCAAGGTAATTCACAAGTCAAGGATAACAAAATTGATCTTCTTGTTCAACAATATGAACAATTTGTTATCCCCGAAGATGAAACCATTGATTGTGGCTTTGCTCGCCTCAACACTATTATTACATCACTTAAAGCACTTGATGAATCTTTCCGTAGTAAGAACTTTGTCAGGAAATTTCTTAGAGCACTTCATCCCAAATGGAGAGCTAAAGTGACCGCTATTGAAGAATCAAAAGATCTCTCAAAAATGTCACTAGAAGAGCTAATTGGCAACCTCAACGCTCACGAAATGGTAATGGAGAAAGATTCGAGATCATCAAAGGAAGAAGGAGAAGATCAAATCTGTTGCTCTAAAAGCAAAGGCGGAATCAAGCGATGACGATGAATCTTGCTCCTGTAGTGAAGATGAGGAGTATGCCATGGTCGTTAGAGATTTTAAGAAGTTCTTTAGAAGAAAAGGAAAGTTTGTAAGACAACCTCGAGAAGAAAAGAAGCCATTCGAAAAGATCGGATGACAAAAAGGTAAAGGTGAAAGAAAGTGTTTTAGATGTTGTGATGCAAGTCATCTCATAGAGAATGTCCCAAGCCACCTAAAAGCAAAACTCAACGAGCTTTTGTAAGTGGTGCTTGAGGATAGTGAAGACGATGAAGAATCAAGCAAGGAAGAGATCGCTCTAATGGCACATGAGTCAAACGAGGTACTTTCCAATCTTCTTATTCTTCTATAGATGATGACACTTTGCAAAAACAATATAATCAATTGTGACATAACTAAAATAAATTTTTAAAACCAAAAGGAATTTTTGGAAATGAAGTATATGAGTTAAAGAAAAAGCAAAACGACTTGAAAAGGAAAAGCAAATGACGATGATTGTAAATCATGTCAAGAGCTTAAGCTTGAAATAGAAAAACTAAAGCTCACACAAGAGGTTCTAATCGAAAATAATTCTAAGTTTAAAAGGTTTAACAAAACATCGCTTTGCCGATGAAATAGTTAAAATCCATAAAACACCAGAGACATGAATGGGCTAGGTTTTAATGAAGTATTAATTCCAAAGAGTCAAAACAAACGGGTTGAAAGGACGAACATTCTGTTAAATTGTGAAGATAAGACGGACTGCACGGAACCAAAATAAGGGTTCCGTCGTTCACAGCAAAATGGTGCAGATGGGTACTTCAACAGATGTAATGTTCGCACATACGGACCGTACTAAGTTTTTAATGTAACAAAGAAACCAATGATAGTGTTAAACTAAAACAATTTGTTACATCGAGTAGGACTTGCCAAAATGAATTTAGATCAAAAAATACTCAACAACGATATAAAACTCCTTTTCCCAAACGCCTTTCCTAAGAGCAACCACAACGTACAACCCAACTACCAACACAACGGTTGGAATCAAAACTTTCCTAGACCATATCAAACTCCAGATTACATGCCATGGAACTCTTACCTATAACAACCCGTACTTTTCCAGGTCCTTACTCAACTTCAAACTCAAAATCTATTTTATTTTGGAAGATTTCACATTCACCATATAGTATAATTATTTAGTTGAATCGCATAAACAAGTAGCACCCTCTTGCGCACTATGACTTTGAACTAAGATTTAGTCCGCATATTTTTAGTACATTGCCACTTCTTCTATTAATAAAATAATTTCTAGTACGATTTCATTTTTACTTTACGCATTTATTTATTAATTTGATAAACGCTTTTACACGATTTTATGCATGGACGCATAAAGTACCCAATACTCCCAACGATTTTTTAACACATTCTCACACTTTAACTACTACAAAAATACCGAAGTTATTTCCTTACACTTTATATAGTTCTTTTATTACAACCACTTAAACATATATAACTAACTTTAATAATATAATTACTATCCAATACTCATTTTAATACTCAATACATTTACAAATTACATAATACATAAAATTACAAAGTTTCTTCTACATTGCACCCTAGTGCCGCCTCCCCTTGGAATAAGTAAAGCTAGAACTTATTTATTCAAGTAGCCATGCTTTATTTTCAAATATTTGACTTGGACTTTGTAAACTTTAAGACATGAATCAAATTCATTGGACAATATGCTAGATAAGGAGACCACACATGCTTACTCCTCTCTTTTCTTTTGCTTACCGAAAATGAGCTCAAGCAAGAAATCCCTTTTTAATATTTTATCTCTAGCCTAACACTAGTTTAATTACTAGGTGAATAACTATATTAAGAAAACAATGCATCGAATATTGTTGGTCTCCCTTTGTGCCGACAAACAAGACCAAGCACCACCCTCTTAGATTTTTTTTAATGAGCCTAAGCCTATACATTTATATTGGCCATGCTCTATTTCTTAATAACAATATAAAGAAGAATGCATGCTCTATTTCTTGTCTCCTCTGTGTTGTCAACGTCTAACACAACCATATAAGCATGCTCATCATTTTTTTATTACACCTTGAGTTTTAGAGTCATTTTATATTCAAAACCCCATACCCTGATTCAGTTATAAATAAAGACTTGGCTCATTTTACTCAATCACAAAATAAACTAGCAATCAAAATTCCTTGTGTTTACTACTTGTGGTTTCTAAGAGAGGGCAAAGAAAAAGGAGAAGTTTTCACTTAAATATACAACTTAATTAAGAGCTTATTTGGGTAAACTTTGGGTTATATTGTGCTCTACTTCATCACACCTCATCTTTATTTTTAAGTTGCGGTTAAAGTAGCGTGCCTCGAATTGCGGCACACATTTGATTTCATCGCCTTACTGTTGAGGTGAGTTCGTAGCCCCACTTTTAACTTGTTTTCCTTGGGGAAATGGTACTCAAATGATATTTTAAACTGCTTTCATGTCGTGATTTACTGCTTTACTTGATTTTGGACATATATGTGATATGATGCGATTATATGTCAGAACAATATCTTGCTTGTGTGTACATAATCACAGAATCGTTAACTCTCTCATGAGGGCCTACGTGATGATAGATCTATCGGGTAGCTCCCACATGGTTTTGGATATATGGACATATTGGGCTCGCTTGACGCGACATCGGGTTGTTTTGTGACTAGTGCATGTATATTGTCATCATTTTCACTATTGTCCTACATTATATTATTCACAGCTTCGTGGTTTAACTCTCAAACCTACGAGCTCACCAACTTTATGTTGACGTTTTTGAGTAACCATTTCAGGTGTTAACAATGAAGTTCCACTAGGAGGTTGAGTATTGGCCTGGCTTAGCAAGACTTAAATAAATATCCTCCCGGGTTGTATCCGTGGAGTTGGACTAGGTTATTTTCTTATGATGTAGATTGGCTTTGAAGACTATGTTTGGATTATCCCGGTTGTGGGAGTTTCATGACTATTATCTTTAATGTATTACATTTAGTACCTCTCTATTTAGACACCTTGTTCTTTACTTTGAAGTCATACCCAGAATGCAATTCCACTGCGCCATTTTGGGGAATGATGATTGGTATCGAGCCAGTTATAGAGAATTAGGTGGTTTAACCTAGACTATAACCTAGGAACCCATATAGTTGGCATGATAGGACTTACGTGTGCGGTTATGTGTTTATTTGCCTTGTAGGTAGTAGTGCCTAGTATTAGACCTTAGAACCTCTCGAATTGAGTCAATTTATTTTCAAGCCCTTAAGTTTCTTAATTAACTTGCGCTTAATTTCAAGACGTTTTATTTGATTGGGTTGCGAAATTTATATGGTCGCAAGTTGATTAAATAATTTAAAGGATCAAGGAATTGACTCAAGGATGGATTAGGTTGAATGGCGTGAAGTGATGATGATAAGAAAATGTAGCATGATGCTATCCTAAAATGCTCGCCAACGCTTTTACGATAACATGATGCGGCATGGACTTATCAAATTCATGGATGGCCATATAGGAAGTTGAGAATAGTAGCACGTCACGATATCGACCTACCCTACCACCTCCTACCTAACGCTTGTCAATGTCCTTCCTTATAGAAACATGCCCAAGAAGATCGCACGAGTTAACCGAGGTGTTCCACCTGAGGGTGGAAGGACCCAGTGGACGGGAGGTAGAGGAGGAGGTCATGAACCGAAACAACAACGACGCAAATCCCGACCTTTCCACCATCATCGTCAATGTTTATAGAACTTGCTTCCCACTATCCTTACTCAAGTAGGTGATCATATCAAGAACCCCGGAATAACGCTAGTAGGAACGACAATGTGGAGAATGATAACGCCAACGACAACGCGAAATGGAAATAACAAGAATGGTGAGAAAGGGTGTTCATACAAAGAGTTTACTGCATGCAAACCAAATGGACTTTGATGGTAATGGAGGAGCGTTAGTGTACACCAAAGTGGGTTGAGAAAATGGAAGCGGTAATGGACATAAGCGAGTGTGCAACACACCGAAGGTGAAGTATGTCGCAAGCTCATTGACAGAAAGGCGCCGACTTGGTGGAATACGCAAGTCCAAGCCGAGGAAGAGAAGTCGCCATGGAATGAGTTGGAATGACTTCAAGGAACTGCTAAAGGAAGAGTATTGCCCAAGCAACGAAATGCGTAAGCTAGAGCATGAGTTCTACAATCATGCTATGGTAGGTGCCGGACATGCGGCTTACACGGATCGCTTCCATGAGCTTGCTAGACTAGTAACTCATATGGTTACTCCGAATCCAAGAGAATCGAAGGTACATCTATGGTTTGGTTCCGAGATTCGTGGGATGGTGAAAGCGATCGAACCCCTACCTTCGTGAGCGCGACATCGAAATCGCAACTTTGACCGATGAAATGGTCGAATGGAAAACTGCCTAAAAGTGGTGACAAGAGAAAGGCCGTAAGTGAGCCAAGTAAGCAAGGAGGAGAAAAGAGTGATAACAAGAAAGCGAAATGGGGAAAAGGATTTGTGGCAACTACTATCGCCAAGAAGGAGTATCAAGGTTTTCACCCTATATGTGCCAAATGCAACTACCATCACCCAGAGACTAAGCCATGCCAAGTGGTATGCTTTAACTGTAAGCGACCTGGTCATATGGCAAAGGATTGTAGGACAGTAGCTAAACAAGTGACACCAGTGAATGCCGTGAACCCGAGGGCTTGTTATGAATGTGGAAACCCGAATCATCTTCGGAATGCGTGTCCTAGGTTGATTGGGAAACGAGGGCAAGTGCAGAACAACCATAATCAGATTTTAGCAATTGGTGGAAACAACACAAACCGTGGTAACAATGGCAACCCAGCACGGGGTCGAGCAATTGTGATGAACGCTGAAGAAGGACGTCAGGACCCGAACATCGTGACGGGTACGTTCTCTTTAAACGACCACTATGCTACTGTGTTATTTGATTCTGGAGCCGATTATAGTTTCGTTTCTACTAAATTCATGCCCCTATTAAATATGGAACCCAATAGACTAGGCTTTAGTTACGAAATTGAAATCGCAAGTGGTCAAAGGGTAGAAACCAATAAGATCGTTCGTGGGTGCAAACTAGAATTAGAAGGCTATACCTTTAGCATCGACTTAATACCATTCGGACACGGAAGCTTTGACGTGATTGTGGGAATGGATCGGTTATCCAAGCATAAGGTGAAATAGTGTGCCATGAGAAGATGGTTCGGATACCACTACCAAACGGTGAGTTACTTAAGGTTTATGGAGAGCGACCAAGAAGAGGTGAAGCACCTCATGAACATGAAAGCGAGAAGAAGAAACCGAAGACATCCCAAAGAGTTCGGAATTTCCGATGTGTTTCGAGGACTTATCCGGATTACCTCCTTCTCGAGAAGTTGAATTCGTGATAGACCTAATTCTCGAGCAATGCCGGCCGCAAAATCTCCTACCGCTTGGCACCCACCGAGATGGAGGAATTGTCTAATCAACTCAAGGAACTCCAAGACAAAGGTTTTATTCGCCTAGTTCTTCGCCATGGGAGCACCAAGATCTGCTCGTCAAAAGAAGGATGGTTCATTTAGAATGTGCATTGACTACCGGAATTAAACAAACTAACTATTAAGAACCGCTACCTCTCCCGAGAATTGATGACTTATTCGATCAATCGCAAGGCTCGCGATATTTCTCCAAGGTAGATCTTCGATCCGTTACCACCAACTAAGAGTGCACGAAGATGATATCCCAAAACCATTTAGAACTCGATATGGTCATTTTGAGTTTACGGTTATGCCTTCGGATCGACGAATGCGCTGCAGCTTTCATGGACCTAATGAACCGGTATGCACCATACCTAGATAAATTTGTTATCGTATTTATCGATGACATTTTGATCTATTCCAAGACGAAGGAGGACCATGAAATGCATCCGGGTTAATCCTAGAGTTACTCAAGGAGAAGTTGTACGCTAAGTTTTCAAAGTGTGAATTCGGCTACAAGAAGTCCAATTCCTTGGACATGTAGTTAACAAAGATGGTATCCATGTGGATCCTAGCAAGATCAAGCGTTGAAGAATTGGGAAGCCCTAAATCCCCAAATAAGTTCGATCATTCTTAGGATCGGGTGTTACTACCGACGATTCATCGCAAACTTCCAAGATTGCCAAACCTCTTACCTTGCTAACTCAAAAGAATAAGAAGTACGAATGGGGCAAAGAACAAGAAGAATCCTTTCAAACCTTGAAGAACAATTTGTGTAATGCTCCACCGCTCTCCCGATGGACCGTAAGATTTTGTAGTGTCATCGTGACGCATCATGTCAAGGTCTTGGGTGCGATTAATGCAAAGGGAAAAGTGATTGCCTATGCATCCCGACAAATCAAGATTCACGAGAAAAACTACACCACCCATGATCCGGAGCTAGGTGTGTAGTATTCGCCTCAAGATATGGAGACATTACTTGTATGGGACGAAAAGTATTATCTATATCGACCACAAGAGTCTCCAACATATCTTCGACCGTAAAGAGTTGAATATGCGCCGAGGAGTGGATTGAACTATTCACTACTATGATCGTGAGATTCGTTACCACCCAGGTAAGGCGAACGTAGTAGCTGACGCTTTGAGTAGGAAGGAAAGGCTCAAGCCGAGGAAAGTAAAAGCCATGAGTATAACCATAAAGTCGGGTATCAAGGATAAGATACTAGCGGCTCAGAGGGAAGCGTCTAAGGATATGGACGCACCCACAGAGAAGTTACGAGGCCTAAATAATCAATTGGAGAAAAAGGAAGACGGTGGACTATACTTTGTAGACCGAATTTGGGTACCATTAAGTGGCGACGCGAGAACCCTAATCATGAACGGCACATACGACGAGGTACTCTGCTCACCCAGGAGCGCATAAGATGTACTATGACCTTAGAGAATTGTATTGGTGGCCTCGAATGAAGAAAGACATAGTCGCTCACGCCGCCAAGTGTTTGACTTGCTCGAAGTGAAGGTCGAACACCGTAAACCATCTCGGGTTTGTTGCAAAGAACCGTAGATTCCTCGAATGGAAGTGGAAAGAATAACTATGGATTTCATTACAAAGTTTCCTAGGACTAGTAGTGGGCACGATTCGATATGGGTTATCGAGACCGATTGACTAAGTTCGCAGACATTTTCTACCAACCGAGAGGATTACAAGATGGACAAATTGGCTAGAATCTACATAAACGAAATAGTAGCAAGACATGGTGTCCCTATATCGATCATATCTCGATCGAGATAGCCGCTTCACATCCAACTTTGGCAAGCGCTGCAGAGGTCACTAGGAACACACTTAGATATGAGTACGGCTTATCACCCTCGCATCGACGATCGAGTGAGCGACTATACAAACACTAGAAGATATGCTTAGGCATGTGCCATCGATTTTGGAGGAATTGGGATACTCACCTTCCATTAGCCGAGTTCTCCTATAATAATAGTTACCATGCTAGCATAAACATGGCACCTTTCAAATCCCTTTACGGGGAAGTGTCGCCACCTATTTCTTGGGCGGTGGCGGAGAAAGTCAAATGATAGGACCCGAGATAGTGTTAGAGACCACCGAGAAGATCATCCAAATCAAGGATAGGCTCAAGGTTGCACGCGACCGCCGTAAGAGCTATGCCGATAATGTGACGGAGACCCCTAGAATTTAGTGTTGGTGATAATGTGTTGCTCACCTTGGAAAGGTGTTGTGCGATTGGAAAGAAGGGCAAGTTAGCACCTGTGCATGTAGGACCTTTGAAATCACCGAGAGAATCGGACCGTAGCCTACCGACTCACGACTACCTCAAGAGCTTAGTGCCGTTCACGATACGCTTCACGTGTCGAACCTCAAGAATGCCTTGCAGATAAAGCCTTACATGTACCGTTGGAAGAGATCCGGATAGACCCTAAGTTACATTTTTAGAGAAACCATTGAAATTTTAGAGCGTGAGATCAAGAAGTTGAAGCGTAGCAAGATACCATTAGTTAAGGTGCGTTGGGACTCAAAGCGTGGACCTGAGTTTACTTGGGAACGAGAGGATCAGATGAGACTTAAGTACCCACACCTGTTTGACAATAGTACAAGCTAAATTTTGAGGACAAAATTCTATTAACAAGGGTAGACTATAACAACCCGTACTTTTCCAGGTCCTTACTCAACTTCAAACTCAAAATCTATTTTATTTTGGAAGATTTCACATTCACCATATAGTATAATTATTTAGTTGAATCGCATAAACAAGTAGCACCCTCTTGCGCACTATGACTTTAAACTAAGATTTAGTCTGCATATTTTTAGTACATTGCCACTTCTTCTATTAATAAAATAATTTCTAAGTACGATTTCATTTTATTTACGCACGATTTATTAAATTAATAAATGTTTTTCACGATTTTATGCATGAACACATAGTGTACCCAATACTCCCAACGATTTTTTTAACACATTCTCACACTTCTTAAACTACTACAAAAAATACCAAAGTTATTTCCTTACACTTTATATAATTCTTTTATTACAACCACTTAAACATATATAACTAACTTTAATAATATAAGTACTATCCAATACCCATTTTTAATACTCAATACATTTACAAAATACATAATACATAAAAATTACAAAGTTTCTTCTACATTGCACCCTAGTGCCGCCCCCTCCCCTTGGAATAAGTAAAGCTAGAACTTATTTATTCAAGTAGCCATGCTTTATTTTCAAATATTTGACTTGGACTTTGTAAACTTTAAGACATGAATCAAATTCATTGGACAATATGCTAGATAAGGAGACCACACATGCTTACTCCCCTCTCTTTTCTTTTGTCGGCTGAAAATGAGCTCAAGCAAGAAATCCCTTTTTAATATTTTATCTCTAGCCTAACACTAGCTTAATTACTAGGTGAATACTATATTAAGAAAACAATGCATCGAATATTGTTGTTCTCCCTTTGTGCCGACAAACAAGACCAAGCACCACCCTCTTAGATTTTTTAATGAGCCTAAGCCTAGATTTACATTTATATTGGCCATGCTCTATTTCTTAATAACAATATAAAGAAGAATGCATGCTCTATTTCTTGTCTCCTTTGTGTTGTCAACGTCTAACACAACCATATAAGCATGCTCATCATTTTTTATTACACCTTGAGTTTTAGAGTCATTTTATATTCAAAACCCCATACCATGATTCAGTTATAAATAAAGACTTGGCTCATTTTACTCAATCACAAAATAAACTAGCAATCAAAATTCCTTGTGTTTACTACTTGTGGTTTCGGCAGTAGGCAAAGAAAAAGGGAGAAGTTTTCACTTAAATATACAACTTAATTAAGAGCTTATTTGGGTAAACTTTGGGTTATATTGTGCTCTACTTCATCACACCTCATCTTTATTTTTAAGTTGCGGTTAAAGTAGCGTGCCTCGAATTTGCGTGCACACATTTGATTTCATCGTCTTACTCTGTTGAGGTGAGTTCTCGTAGCCCCACTTTTAACTTGTTTTCCTTGGGGGAAATGGTACTCAAATGATATTTTAAACTGTTTTCATGCTGTGATTTACGGTTTTACTTGATTTTGGACATATATGTGATATGATGCGATTATATGCTGTAACAATATCTTGCTTGTGTGTACATAATCACAGAATCGTTAACTCTCTCGGAGGGCCTACGTGATGATAGATCTATCGGGTAGCTCCCACATGGTTTTGGATATATGGACATATTGGGCTCGCTTGACGCGACTTGGTTGTTTTGTGACTAAGTGCATGTATATTGTCATCATTTTCACTATTGTCCTACATTATATTATTCACACCGTGGTTTAACTCTCAAACCCACGAGCTCACCAACTTTATGTTGACGTTTTGAGTAACCATTTCAGGTGTTAACAATGAAGTTCCACTAGGAGGTTGAGTATTGGCCTGGCTTAGCAAGACTTAAATAAATATCCTCCCGGGTTGTATCCGTGGAGTTGGACTAGGTTATTTTCTTATGATGTAGATTGGCTTTGAAGACTATGTTTGGATTATCCCGGTTGTGGGAGTTTCATGACTATTATCTTTAATGTATTACATTTAGTACCTCTCTATTTAGACACCTTGTGTTCTTTACTTTGAAGTCATACCCCGTAAATGCAATTCCGCTGCGCCATTTTTGGGGAATGACAGATTGGTATCAGAGCCAGGTTATAGAGAATTAGGTGGTTTAACCTAGACTATAACCTAGGAACCCATATAGTTGGCATGATAGGACTTACGTGTGCGGTTATGTGTTTATTTGCCTTGTAGGTAGTAGTGCCTAGTATTAGACCTTAGGAACCCCCTGAATTGAGTCAATTTATTTTCAAGCCCTTAAGTTTCTTAATTAACTTGCAGTTTAATTTCAAGACAGTTCTTATTTGATTGGGTTGCGAAATTTATATGGCTGCAAGTTGATTAAATAATTTAAAGGATTGAAGGAATTGACTCAAGGATGGATTAGGTTGGAATGGCGTGAAGTGATGATGATAAGAAAATGTGGCATGATGCTATCCTAAAAATGCCTGGCCAACGTTTTTACGATAACATGATGCGGCATGGACTTATCAAATTCATGGATGGCCATATAGGAAGTTGAGAATAGTAGCACGTCACGTATATCGACCTACCCTACCACCTCCTACCTAACGTTTGTCAATGTCCTTCCTTATAGAAACATGCCTCCAAGAAGATCGGCACGAGTTAACCGAGGTGTTCCAGCCCAGAGGGGTGGAAGGACTGGTGGACGGGGAGGTAGAGGAGGAGGTCGCGGAACTGGAAACAACAACAACAACGACGCAAATCCCGACCTTTCCACCATCATCGCTCAACAACTACAGAACTTGCTTCCCACTATCCTTACTCAAGTAGGTGATCATATCGGCAACCCCGGAATAACGCTAGTAGGGCGACAATGTGGAGAATGATAACGCCAACGACAACGGCGGAAATGGAAATAACAATAATGGTGAGAAAGGGTGTTCATACAAAGAGTTTACGGCATGCAAACCGGTGGACTTTGATGGTAATGGAGGGCGTTAGTGTACACCGGTGGGTTGAGAAAATGGAAGCGGTAATGGACATAGCGAGTGTGCAACACACCGTAAGGTGAAGTATCTTTGCAAGCTCGTTGTGAGGAAAAGCGCCGACTTGGTGGAACACGCAAGTCCAAGCGGAGGAAGAGAAGCGCCATGGGAATGAGTTGGAATGACTTCAAGGGCTGCTAAAGGAAGAGTATTGCCCAAGCAACGAAATGCGAAGCTAGAGCATGAGTTCTACAATCATGCTATGGTAGGTCTTTGGACATGCGCTTACACGGATCGCTTCCTTGAGCTTGCTAGACTAGTAACTCATATGGTTACTCCCGAATCCAAGAGAATCGAAGGTACACCTATGGTTTGGTTCCGAGATTCGCGGGATGGTGAAAGCGATCGAACCCCCTACCCTTCGTGAGTGCGATCTTGAAATCGCAACTTTGGTGATGAAATGGTCGAATGGAAAACTGTCTAAAAGTGGTGACAAGAGAAAGGCCGTAAGTGAGCCAAGTAAGCAAGGAGGAGAAAGAGTGATAACAAGAAAGCGAAATGGGAAAAGGATTTGTGGCAACTACTACGCCAAGAAGGAGTATCAAGGTTTTCACCCTATGTGTGCCAAATGCAACTACCATCACCCGGAGACTAAGCCATGCCAAGTGGTATGCTTTAAGCTAAGCGACCGGTCATATGGCAAATGATTGTAGACGATAGCTAAACAAGTGACACCGATGAATCTTGTGAACCCGAGGGCTTGTTATGAATGTGGAAACCCGAATCATCTTGAATCGTGTCCTAGGTTGATTGGGAAACGAGGCAAGTGCGAACAACCATAATCGATTTAGCAATTGGTGGAAACAACACAAACCGTGGTAACAATGGCAACCAAAGACGGGTCGAGCAATTGTGATGAACGCGAAGAAGGACGTCGGGACCCGAACATCGTGACGGTGCGTTCTCTTTAAACGACCACTATGCTCTTTGTGTTATTTGATTCGGAGCCGATTATAGTTTCGTTTCTACTAAATTCATGCCCTATTAAATATGGAACCCGTAGACTAGGCTTTAGTTACGAAATTGAAATCGCAAGTGGTCAAAGGGTAGAAACCAATAAGATCGTTCGTGGGTGCAAACTAGAATTAGAAGGCTATACCTTTAGCATCGACTTAATACCATTCGGACACGGAAGCTTTGGCGTGATTGTGGGAATGGATGGTTATCCAAGCATAAAGGTGAAATAGTGTGCCATGAGAAGATGGTTCGGATACCACTACCAAACGGTGAGTTACTTAAGGTTTATGGAGCGACACGAAGAAGAGGTGAAGCACCTCATGAACATGAAAGCGGAGAAGAAGAAACCGGAAGACATCCCGATGGTTCGGGAATTTCCGATGTGTTTCCGAGGACTTATCCGGATTACCTCCTTCCGAGAAGTTGAATTCGCATAGACCTAATTCACGGAGCAATGCTTGGTGCAAAATCTCCCTACCGCTTGGCACCCACCGAGATGGAGGAATTGTCTAATCAACTCAAGGAACTCCAAGACAAAGGTTTTATTCGCCTAGTTCTTCGCCATGGGAGCACCGATCTTGTTCGTCAAAAAGAAGGATGGTTCGTTTAGAATGTGCATTGACTACCGGAATTAAACAAACTAACTATTAAGAACCGCTACCCTCTCCCGAGAATTGATGACTTATTCGATCAACCGCAAGGCTCGCGATACTTCTCCAAGGTAGATCTTCGATCCGGTTACCACCAACTAAGAGTGCGAAGATGATATCCCAAAACCGCATTTAGAACTCGATATGGTCATTTTGAGTTTACGGTTATGCCTTCGGATCGACGAATGCGCTGCAGTTTTCATGGACCTAATGAACGGTATATGAGACCATACCTAGATAAATTTGTTATCGTATTTATCGATGACATTTTGATCTATTCAAGACGAAGGAGGACCATGAAATGCATCCGAAGTTAATCCTAGAGTTACTCAAGAAGGAGAAGTTGTACGCTAAGTTTTCAAAGTGTGAATTACGGCTACAAAGTCCAATTCCTTGGACATGTAGTTAACAAAGATGGTATCCATGTGGATCCTAGCAAGATCGAGCGGTGAAGAATTGGGAAGCCCCTAAATCCCCACGAAGTTCGATCATTCTTAGGATGGCGGTTACTACCGACGATTCATCGCAAACTTCTCCAAGATTGCCAAACCTCTTACCTTGCTAACTCAAAAGAATAAGAATGCGAATGGGGCAAAGAACAAGAAGAATCCTTTCAAACCTTGAAGAACAATTTGTGTAATGCTCCAATTCTGGCTCTCCCCGATGGACCAGAAGATTTTGTAGTGTACTGTGACAATTCATGTCAAGGTCTTGGGTGCGTATTAATGCAAAGGGGAAAAGTGATTGCCTATGCATCCGGACAGCTGAAGATTCACGAGAAAAACTACACCACCCATGATCTGGAGCTAGGTGCTGTAGTATTCGCTCTCAAGATATGGAGACATTACTTGTATGGGACGAAAAGTATTATCTATACTGACCACAAGAGTCTCCAACATATCTTCGACCAGAAAGAGTTGAATATGCGCCAGAGGAGGTGGATTGAACTATTCAGCTACTATGATGTGAGATTCGTTACCACCCGTAAAGTGCGTAGTAGGTGGCGCTTTGAGTAGGAAGGAAGGCTCGAGCCAAGGAAAGTAAAAGCCATGAGTATAACCATAAAGTCGGGTATCAAGGATAAGATACTAGCGGCTCGGAGGAAGCGTCTAAGGATATGGACGCACCCACGAGAAGATTCTGAGGCCTAAATAGTCAATTGGAGAAAAGGAAGGCGGTGGACTATACTTTGTAGACCAATTTGGGTACCATTAAGTGGCGACGTGAGAACCCTAATCATGAGCGAAGCACATCGACGAGGTACTCCGTTCACCCGTGAGCGGACAAGATGTACTATGACCTTAGAGAATTGTATTGGTGGCACGGAATGAAGAAAGACATAGTTGTGTCACGTCGCAAGTGTTTGACTTGCTCGAAAGTGAAGGCTGAACACCAGAAACCATCTGGTTTGTTGCAGCAACCAGAGATTCCTGAATGGAAGTGGGAAAGAATAACTATGGATTTCATTACAAAGTTTCCTAGGACTAGTAGTGGGCACGATTCGATATGGGTTATCGTGACCGATTGATGAAGTCTCGACATTTTCTACCAATCCGAGAGGATTACAAGATGGACAAATTGGCTAGAATCTACATAAGCGAAATAGTAGCAAGACATGGTGTCCCTATATCGATCATATCGATCGAGATAGCCGTTCACATCCAACTTTGGCAAGCGTTAGAGGTCACTAGGAACACACTTAGATATGAGTACGACTTATCACCCTCGAATGACGATCGGTGGCGTACTATACAAACACTAGAAGATATGCTTAGGGCATGTGCCATCGATTTTGGAGGAATTGGGATACTCACCTTCCATTAGCCGAGTTCTCCTATAATAATAGTTACCATGCTAGCATAAACATGGCACCTTTCAAATCCCTTTACTGGTGAGTGTCGCTCACCTATTTCTTGGGCGAAGCGGAGAAAGTCAAATGATAGGACACGAGATAGTGTTAGAGACCACCGAGAAGATCATCCAAATCAAGGATAGGCTCAAGGTTGCACGTGACCGTCGGAAGAGCTATCCGAGAATGTGACGGAGACCCCTAGAATTTAGTGTTGGTGATAATGTGTTGCTCAAAGTTTCACCTTGGAAAGGTGTTGTGCGATTGGAAAGAAGGCAAGTTAGCACCAGTACGTAGGGACCTTTTGAAATCACCGAGAGAATCGGACCGGTAGCTCACCGACTCGACTACCTCAAGAGCTTAGTGCAGTTCACGACACGTTTCACGTGTCGAACCTCAAGAATGCCTTGCGAGATAAAGCCTTACATGTACTAGTTGGAAGAGATCCGATAGACCCTAAGTTACATTTTGTAGAGAAACCGGTTGAAATTTTAGGCGTGAGATCAAGAAGTTGAAGCGTAGCAAGATACCATTAGTTAAGGTGCGTTGGGACTCAAAGCGTGGACTGAGTTTACTTGGGAGCGAGAGGATCGATGAGACTTAAGTACCCACTTTGTTTGACAATAGTACAAGCTAAATTTTGAGGACAAAATTCTATTAACAAGGGTAGACTATAACAACCCGTACTTTTCCAGGTCCTTACTCAACTTCAAACTCAAAATCTATTTTATTTTGGAAGATTTCACATTCACCATATAGTATAATTATTTAGTTGAATCGCATAAACAAGTAGCACCCTCTTGCGCACTATGACTTTGAACTAAGATTTAGTCTGCATATTTTTAGTACATTGCCACTTCTTCTATTAATAAAATAATTTCTAAGTACGATTTCATTTTTACTTTCGTACGATTTATTAATTTGATAAACGCTTTTACACGATTTTATGCATGGACGCACAAAGTACCCAATACTCCCAACGATTTTTTTAACACATTCTCACACTTCTTAAACTACTACAAAAATACCAAAGTTATTTCCTTACACTTTATATAATTCTTTTATTACAACCACTTAAACATATATAACTAACTTTAATAATATAATTACTATCCAATACTCATTTTTAATACTCAATACATTTACAAATTACATAATACATAAAAATTACAAAGTTTCTTCTACATTGCACCCTAGTGCCGCCCCCCCTCCCCTTGGAATAAGTAAAGCTAGAACTTATTTATTCAAGTAGCCATGCTTTATTTTCAAATATTTGACTTGGACTTTGTAAACTTTAAGACATGAATCAAATTCATTGGACAATATGCTAGATAAGGAGACCACACATGCTTACTCCCCTCTCTTTTCTTTTGCCGACTGAAAATGAGCTCAAGCAAGAAATCCCTTTTTAATATTTTATCTCTAGCCTAACACTAGTTTAATTACTAGGTGAATAACTATATTAAGAAAACAATGCATCGAATATTGTTGGTCTCCCTTTGTGCCGACAAACAAGACCAAGCACCACCCTCTTAGATTTTTTTTAATGAGCCTAAGCCTATACATTTATATTGGCCATGCTCTATTTCTTAATAACAATATAAAGAAGAATGCATGCTCTATTTCTTGTCTCCTCTCGTGTTGTCAACGCCTAACACAACCATATAAGCATGCTCATCATTTTTATTACACCTTGAGTTTTAGAGTCATTTTATATTCAAAACCCCATACCCGATTCAGTTATAAATAAAGACTTGGCTCATTTTACTCAATCACAAAATAAACTAGCAATCAAAATTCCTTGTGTTTACTACTTGTGGTTTCGGCAGTAGGCAAAGAAAAAGGGAGAAGTTTTCACTTAAATATACAACTTAATTAAGAGCTTATTTGGGTAAACTTTGGGTTATATTGTGCTCTACTTCATCACACCTCATCTTTATTTTTAAGTTGCGGTTAAAGTAGCGTGCCTCGAATTACGTGCACACATTTGATTTCATCGTCTTACTCTGTTGAGGTGAGTTCTCGTAGCCCCACTTTTAACTTGTTTTCCTTGGGGGAAATGGTACTCAAATGATATTTTAAACTGTTTTCATCTTTGTGATTTACTGGTTTTACTTGATTTTGGACATATATGTGATATGATGCGATTATATGTCAGTAACAATATCTTGCTTGTGTGTACATAATCTGCGTAACTATTAACTCTCTCATGAGGGCCTACGTGATGATAGATCTATCGGGTAGCTCCACATGGTTTTGGATATATGGACATATTGGGCTCGAGCTTGACGCGATCTTGGTTGTTTTGTGACTAAGTGCATGTATATTGTCATCATTTTCACTATTTTCCTACATTATATTATTCACAACACCGTGGTTTAACTCTCAAACCCACGAGCTCACCAACTTTATGTTGACGTTTTGAGTAACCATTTCGTGTGTTAACAATGAAGTTCCACTAGAGGTTGAGTATTGGCACGGCTTAGCAAGACTTAAATAAATATCCTCCCGGGTTGTATCCGTGGAGTTGGACTAGGTTATTTTCTTATGATGTAGATTGGCTTTGAAGACTATGTTTGGATTATCCCGGTTGTGGGATTTTCATGACTATTATCTTTAATGTATTACATTTAGTACCTCTCTATTTAGACACCTTGTGTTCTTTACTTTGAAGTCATACCCCGTAAATGCAATTCCGCTACGCCATTTTTGGGGTGTGACATTACCCATCGTTTCCATACATGAATCAAATAAATGGTATGTTTAACCCAAACGGACCCATGAGATATTGGGGACCAAATGCTTGAGTTATTTGCTTCTTAGGTATGCTTGAAAGTTGGATTGGAACCTGATGAATGGATAAAAGATAGTGGATGCTCCCGGCACATGACGGGTGATAAGGTTTTAAAAGGTACCATTTTGAGGGGTCGTTTAAGTCCTTATTTGATCACTTTTGTATCCGTTATTGCTTAATATCGTTCCTTTTCACTTTTTAGGTCTCGTGAAGGCAAATTGTGGAATGGCACTTATTTGGACAAAAGGCGCGAATATATGAAAAAAATGGCCAAAGTCGAAATCGAGACACTCACAGCTATCGAAAGTATAAAGCGACGCGTCAGTGATATTTCGCGACGCCGTCCCAAAATTATTGTGACGGACGTAACCCAAAACTCGTGTTTTCAAGAGACGGCGTCTAGTTGTGAAAGAGTAGGTCGTCGCCACTCGCACGGCCTAGATGCAATCCAAACGACGCCGAAGTCAAGAGGACGGCGTCACGGACATAAGGTGACGCCGCAAGTTAACGTGGCCAAGACGAAACCCCACGATGGCGGCGACACGGCGGCCACTAAACATAAGGTGACGCCGTCGCAATTGTAATCTTATATATAGAATCCGAATTTTTCGCCTTTGTGTGGAGAGTCTTTGGAGTAAAACCTAAAACCGAACCTAAGGTCTTGTACAAGATTTTAGGGTTTTAAACCCTATCTTAAACCAAGATAAGTCTTTACTTCATTAATTCAATTATGTCTTTGATTATTTGTGTGTATGCTTGCATGTTCTCCATGTCCGGCTAATTTATTTGTGTGTTTGCTTAGGAAGTATGAAACTTAATTATTAAATATTGATTGGTTGTTTCTTATCTTAGTTGATTAATGATCTAGTAATGCGATAGGTCATTCGTTGTGTACTTAATGCTTGATTCATCTTTGTGAACCTTAGAGTATGATTACCTGAGTGATTGTAGGCTAAATCATCCGAAGAGCGCCTTAGAGTAGGAGTCTATAATCTCTAAGTGGATTTGTAGACAAGACCTTTGGTAAGTTCAAAGAGTTGGAGAAACGATACCCTACAACTTTAGACACACAACACAACTAGGAATAAGACGTGACACTCTACCATCAATAGGAGATAATTAAGGAGTAATACAAACTAAGTAAACACATCTTTAAACTATCATACGAGCACACATTAATTAGACATAGACTCCCACAACCTTAGTTTAGATAATTAGATAATAGTAGAGTAATCGGTAGAAATACCAACCCCCAAATCCAATACCGAGATTCGTACCTTTCCATTTTCATAAAATATAAAAGATAAAAATAATCTTCCTCAACCTTAACCTTAGTGTAGTAACTCCCACTAGCATTCCTATTCCCCAGAGAAAGATATCAATACCCGTGGCTTACCCTAATTACTACACTACAACGATTAGGTTCATCGCCTAGGGTGCTATAAAACTTGCTCGAGAAAAGGAAGTTTCCTTGACCCCGAACGACGCGTGTAGCGTTATCAAGTTTTGCGCCGCCGCCGGGAATAGAATAGCTAGTTAGTAGTCCACCGCTTAGGTTCTTTGCTTGATTCCTATCAAGTAAATTTTTCTCATTTTTAGCTTTCTCTTAGTCTATCCTTCTTCGTGACCTTTGTTCGTAACCATTTTCATTGACTATTCCGTTAGCCATTATGGAGAACGCGAATCCGCCAAAACTTTCACCTAATCATCGAAATCTACTACATAATCTACCCTTTCCACTCCAAAATAAGATCTTGAGGTTCCAGCAACATCATGATGAATCCTTTCCTGAGGCGTGGACTAAAATTAAATATTTATTACAAAAAGTCCTTTGTCATGGTATGGATTTACTGTTTCCACTACAATTCTTTTACACTCAGACGCCTACCTAAACCCAAAGGAGACTTGACTATGTAGCGGATGGGGATATTTGGGGACGTGGTGTTCAAATGCATGGGAAACCTTTGAGATTCACGCCCAATTTAGAAGTGGAACATGGGACCCAAAATACGAATCTTTAGACCTATTTTCAATTTGGAAACTTCGGCCGGAAAGGTTGTTTAGGAAGGAGATGGTTAGAGTTGAGGTACCAAGGTGCATGTCATGGTTAGGCGCTACCACAAGACAAAATGAATACATAGGTGATCTTGATAAGATGGAGAATAGAGTAGAAAATCCAATCCCATCGGATAGCCCACAAGTCCTACCATCACTGAGAAACACACACCGCCTATGACTTACCCTAAGTAGTTGAAGAAACTATAGGAACCCCAATAAAGGTAGAACCTTTGGACCGACCACAAGTAGTGGATGTGGGTTTGAACGCTTGTAGTGATGACCTTTCTTAGCCCTAAGGAAGTTCCTAGTTTTGATGAACCGGAGCCTCAACCGAAACCCTTACCCAATTTTTCGCCTTTAGATGTGAATCTTGAATTGAATTAGGCCCCAATCCACCCATCAAAATAGATAGTCCGGTAGTTGCTTGATAAAGGTGGTAGATTCTAGGCCATGTAGAGTGGAAGCTAATATAGAGTAACCCATGACCTTACACACTTATATCACCCATTCATGGTTGATAACAAGAAACACTATGGGTTTAAACCGGGTTTATTAGGTCAAGATGGATCCTTAACTAAGAATCTTTTGAAGTTGATAGAAGATGATCCATTTTAGGAAGGAGATTTGATTCACCGCTACACCAATAGACTTAGATAAGGTTATAATGAATGGAGCACACCCTTTGAGCATATAAATCACCCATCACCCTCTCCTCACGTAGCAAATTTCTACCTTAAGGGTGTGTATCGCTACTATCACCCGCACTTAAACTTAAGTGTAGGAAAACCTCCCTTTATCCGTTAAATAAGGGTAGAGTCAGGCTCGTGACTCAACAAAAACAAGCGCTTCTTGGGAGGCAACCCATGTGTATTTGTTTTTCATTTTTATTTGTGTGTCGGTATCTTTTATTGATTGTTTATTCTCATGTTTGAATTTTTAAAAATGCTTTATTTTGTCTTTAACCTCGCCTTAATTACATATAAAGGTATTTTACATAAGGGATAAGTGTAGGAGGATTACACACGTTTTCAAAAGAAACGTGAACATGAGAATTATAATTATTTAAAAGATATACATGTGTGTTTGTTCGAGTCAAATGCTTGTATCGAGTCATAATGAATGTTTTGTAGAAATTTTTCCGATTCTAAAGATGTAAATTTTCCAAAATTTTTCCGTAAAATCGCACCGCTTTTTGTCGTGATAACCGACGGGCGTCAGATTGCAACCGACGCGCCGAAGGAGTAAAACATCATATTACTTTTTTCTCGCTTTTCGAGCTATTTATAAATTTTGGAATTTTCTGTGTCTTAATTTTCTTAGAAATTGTAAACATCCATTCCACAAGCATTATATCCTAGTTTAAATCGAGTCTTATATATATTATTACCACCGATTTTACGAAGGTTTCGTTTGTTTTCTTCAGTGTGGTGTTTAGTTTGTCAAGAAGAAGTTACATAAGGTTGGAAGGAGCTTTTCACGCATAAATTCTTCTTGAAAAGTATTTAACCACCACTTTACACGGATCCTACCGAGCTAATCGTGGGAGTTTTAGTTTCTTTCGCTTTTAATTACCTTCTTTATCATAACTTTGATATTTTCGGGGAACATTGGGACAATGTTCGGTTTAAATGTAGGGAGGGAAAATAAACGGAACTTTGAAACTATGCTTATCCTTGACTATTTGCTTTGTCCAATTGCACTTGTGTAATAAACCATGAGAAAATGTCGGTTAGGGTAATTTTGGCACCAAATTTGAAATTTTCATGACATATAGGAGTGGGCCATTTGTCTTAACAAAAGCGCCTCATGGATAGGAAGTTATATGACTAGCACAAAAACCCTTTACCACCCAAATTCCACCAAAATGCGAGGATCGCCTTAGATTAGTAGGAATTAAAGCATTCATCTTTAATGCTTAGAGTGTGAACCGGTAGTATATTAGATTCTAGAACTTGTTTTGTGATGCATTCCGAGATCGCAAGTGAGGCTACACTTGTGTAGTTAGGAATAACTAAATGATAAGAGGCATTAGGATAAACCCTTGTTTGATACCGTAATATAATTACTTCTTCCACATCGGTTGAGTAATTCCCCACACCCTTTGCGTTGTACTCATTTTAGTACACGATACCCCTAGTTAACCCCTCGAGCCTATCCTTTTCGCGGTTCTCGTGATGTTTCGGTTTTCCGAATATCAATGAAGAGCATTGTTTACACCCCACCCCAAATATGCACCCAAATCGCCTTAGCCTACCCCTTATGCACTCACTTTTAGTGCAATTGTTTGTTATCACCTTAAACCCTTAGTTCAATTATCTAGTTGCTTGCATAAGTTGCTAAGTCGAGTCATATCCTTTGTATACGCTTTGGGATGATTGGGATTCATGGGAAAAGTTAAAGTTTATGAAATGACGGAAGGGAACGTTAAAAATTCAAATTCCCTTTGTTTATGTAATAATGTACCCCAAGTGTTTTGATCTTTTCAATTTGGGTCAAATTAGTGTTAGAGTAATAAAACTCAAGTGTAGGGATATGCCTGTAAACCCTAGTATTTTGATGTTGTCATAGAAGATGGTAGAGTAAAATGTATAAAAAAATATATATATATAAAAAAAATCGAAAAAAAAAAAAAAAAAAAAAAAAAGAAAAGAGAGTGAAAAAAAAAAAAAAAAACATACGGGCTACCATCCTACATCTATCTTTTGAATTTATGTTTGTTTATTTCAGCTTATCTAGAGTTTAGAGTGTCGAGTCTTGGCTTAGCAACGCCATTCTTCATATGCGCTAACATAGATATTTTGACTTACCACCACTATATAGCCTATCCCACCAAACCCTTTGTTTCCTACCGTAAGCCTAACGTTACAACCCTTTAAAAGACCTCTTTGATAGTCTTTCCTAGGTGCTTACGCCAAAGCGATGGAGGTTTGATCTATTCTCAAGCCTATGGTAATCTATGTACTAGGACCGTTAATGAGTGTTTATCTTCCATTTCCAATTTGTTATATTCCATATACACCGAGAGAGATGCGAGTATCCAAACACCCCATGTGAGGTGCTAGTATGTAATTCCGTGTTTGTTATGACTTTTATGGGCTTATATGTGTTGTGGACCATTTTGAATTAATGCTTCATGACCCCTAACTTATAAATTAATTGGAAAGCACATTTGCTTGAGGACAAGCAAATAACAAGTGTAGGGATATTTGATAAGGTTTTAAAAGGTACCATTTTGAGGGTCGTTTAAGTCCTTATTTGATCACTTTTGTATCCGTTATTGCTTAATATCGCTCCTTTTCACTTTTAGGTCTCGTGAAGGCAATTGTCGGAATGGCACTTATTTGGACAAAAAGGCGAATATATGAAGAAAATGGCCAAAGTCGAAATCGAGACACTCACAGCTTCCGAAAGTATAAGGCGACGGCAAAAAGTGCTATTTATGATGCCGTCCCAAAATTATTGTGACGGACGTAACCCAAAACTCGTGTTTTCAAGAGACGGCGCCTAGTTGTGAAAGAGTAGGCCGTCGCTACTCGGACGGCCTAGATGCAATCCGACGACGCCGGTCAAGAGGACGGCGCCACGGACGTAAGGTGACGCGTCGCAAGGTTAACGTGGCCAAGACGAAACCCTAATGAGCGGCGACACGGCTGGCCACTAAACATAAGGTGACGCCGCCGCAATTGTAATCTTATATATAGAATCCGAATTTTTCGCCTTTGTGTGGAGAGTCTTTGGAGTAAAACCTAAAACCGAACCTAAGGTGTCTTGTACAGATTTTAGGATTTTAAACCCTATCTTACACCAAGATAAGTCTTTACTTCATTAATTCAATTATGTCTTTGATTATTTGTGTGTATTCTTGCATGTTCTCCATGTCCGCTAATTTATTTGTGTGTTTGCTTAGAAGTATGAAACTTAATTATTAAATATTGATTGGTTGTTTCTTATCTTAGTTGATTAATGATCTAGTAATGCGATAGGTCATTCGTTGTGTACTTAATGCTTGATTCATCTTTGTGAACCTTAGAGTATGATTACCGAGTGATTGTAGGCTAAATCATCCAAGAGCGCCTTAGAGTAGGAGTCTATAATCTCTAAGTGGATTTGTAGACAAGACCCTTTGGTAAGTTCAAAGAGTTAGGGAGAAACGATACCCTACAACTTTAGACACACAACGCAACTAGGAATAAGACGTGACACTCAACCATCAATAGAGATAATTAAGGAGTAATACAAACTAAGTAAACACATCTTTAAACTATCATACGAGCACACATTAATTAGACATAGACTTCCAAAACCTTAGTTTAGATAATTAGATAATAGTAGAGTAATCGGTAGAAATACCAACCCCCAAATCCAATACCCGAGATTCGTACTTTCCATTTTCATAAAATATAAAAAGATAAAAATAATCTTCCTCAACCTTAACCTTAGCGTAGTAACTCCCCACTAGCATTCCTATTCCCTAGAGAACGATATCAATACCCGTGGCTTACCCTAATTACTGCACTACAACGATTAGGTTCACTGCCTAAGGTGTTATAAAACTTGCTCGAAGAAAAGGAAGTTTCCTTGACCCCGAACGACGCGTGTAGCGTTATCAACGGGCAACAAAAGTCTCTTCTCATCATACCAAGAGTATGACGGAGGTAACGTCACTTTTGGTAGCAATCTCAAAAGCAAAATTATTGGCAAAGGTACGATTGCTCATAACTCCCTAACTATTGAAAATGTTGCTCATGTGGATAGGTTAGGATTTAATCTACTTAGTATTAGCCAATTATGTGATAAAAAGTATAAAGTACTATTTGATGAAAATGGTAGTAAAATACTAAAAGATGGTATCGCCATAGCTAAAGGAGTTAGGAAAAATAATATATACGTCATGAAAATAGATAAAACATCTAATGACAAACTTTGCCTAACAACGTTAGACGATAGATCATCTCTTTGGCATAGACGCTTAGGTCACGCTAATATGAGACTTATACAAAACCTATCTTCAAAAGAGCTAGTTAGGAATTTACCAAAACTAAAATATGACCAACACTTTTGCGATGCTTGCAAAATTGGTAAACAAACCCATAGTAGTCACAAATCTAAAAATGTGGTGTCCACATCTAAATGTCTAGAATTATTACATATGGACTTGTTTGGACCATCCGCTATAAGAAGCTACGGAGGCAACTTATACACTTTGGTCATAGTAGATGATTACTCAAGGTTTACTTGGACGTTGTTTTTGAAAACCAAAAATGAAGCTCTTGATAAATTTGAAATTCTTAGCAAGAAAATTCAAAATCTTCTAGGTGTCAAAATTGTGTCGATCCAAACGGATCATGGTCGTGAATTTGACAATGAAACTCAATTTGGAAAATTTTGTGATACAAATGGTATAACACATAACTTTTCCGGCCCACTAACACCTCAATCAAATGGAGTAGAGAACGTAAAAATAGAACAATTCAAGAAATGAGTAGAACAATGCTTAATGAACAAAACATTCCTCAAAAGTTTTGGTGTAACGCCATCGACACTTCTACATATATTTTGAATAGAGTCTTAATATCGTCCTTATTAAAAACACCATATGAACTTTATAAAGGTAAAAGCCAATGTTAGGATATTTTGAGTCTTTGGTTGTAAATGCTTTATTCTTAATACTAAGGATTATCTCACCAAGTTTGACCCAAAGTCTTATGAAGGTGTATTTCTTGGTTACTCTCAAACTAGTAAAGCTTACATTATCCTAAATAAAGAAACAATGATAGTCGAGGAATCGTTGAACATAACATTTGACGAAAGTCCACCTCCTCTAAGACATCACCATTGGTAGATGATGACTTAGTTGAAAGTCAAATAATAGAAAATCAAATTAATAATAACAAGGAAGATGAACCATTAAATAAGGAGATTGTCAACATCAAAGAATCTAAAAGTCATCCTTTAGAAAAGGTCACGGGACAACTTAATCAAAGAACTTAAGGTCACAAGCCCAAAATCAAAGTAATTATTTTGTTTTGTATCCACCATTGAACCGAAACCATAAATGAAGCAACAAAAGATGAATCATGGGTAATTGCCATGCAAGAAGAATTAAACCAATTGTTAGAAATGATGTTTGGAAATTAGTTCCAAAACCAAAGATCAAACTATAATTGGAACGAAATGGGTCTTTCAAATAAAATGGACGAAAATGGTGTAGTATCTAGAAACAAAGCTAGGCTTGTTGCACAAGGTTATAATCAACAAGGGATTGACTATGATGAAACTTATGCACCGGTAGCTAGACTTGAATCCATTAGAATATTACTTGCTTATGCATGTGCTTATGACTTTAAATTATTTCAAATGGATGTTAAAAGTGCTTTCCTTAATGGGTTTATTAACGAAGAAGTGTATGTTGCTCAACCTCCGGTTTACCGACTTTGAGAAACCACATCATGTCTTCAAACTCAAGAAAGCATTATATCGGCCTTAAACAAGCTCCTAAAGCTTGGTACGACCGACTTAAGACTTTTCTTATTGATAACAAATACACTATGGGATTAGTAGATAATACTCTTTTTAAGAAGAAAAGGAATCACAAATTATCATTGTTCAAATATACGTTGATGACATTATATTCGGATAAACTTGTCGTGAACTATGTAATGATTTCTCTAAAATCATGCACGCACGAGTTTGAAATGAGTATGATGGGTGAGTTAAACTTCTTTCTACGACTTCAAATTAAACAACTAGAAGATGGCATTTTCTTTAACCAATCTAAATATATAAAAGACATGCTTAAGAAATTTGGTCTTGAAGATTCCAAACCAACTAAAACACCCATGTCTTCGGACACTAAACTCACCAAGGACTAAAAAGGTGAATCCGTAGATAACAATAAATATAGAGGAATGATTGGTAGCCTACTCTATCTTACTACTAGTAGACCCGACATTATGTTTAGTGTTTGTCTGTGCTCGCTTTCAAGAAAACCCAAAGGCATCACACTTAGAAAATTCTTCATGTGATCGAATAGCTCGGGGTGCCTCGGACGTTGAAAGAGAAGATAAATAGAGTACTTCTTCTACATGATTCTCGAACGCCCTCATCTTCGACTTCGTAAAACTTAAGTTCGTGTAACTCGAATAAATTGATATGGAATAGAGTATTTCAAGACTAGAATCACGTGCGAAGGTTCGTTGGCGTTCTCATTTGGTCGCTCCAACATCGCCCAAGGTTGTTATCGATATTATTTTCATCAATGACCTCGTCTCAAGGCCGATCGGGTCTCGATTCAGAAATGAAAAGATTTTGTGAATGGGAACCGAGAGTAAACTTTCCTTGTCCTTCGGATCATCGAACAGGGTGGCCAAGAAAGGCCTCGAGCTATGAGTCTTGTATCCGACATTTAAAAGAAGAAAGAAAATTAAAATAGACTTAATGTGAAATCCTAAAATAGCTCCCGAAAGCGGCACCAAAACTTGATGCGTGTTTTACCGACCAAGTTTTAATATTTATATTGTCTCAAGATACCTATGGTTCATCTAATGCACTAACGGGCGGTGTAACCGGTCGCATGAGTGTAGTATTTGTAAAACCGAGGTCGTCCCAAGAGCTATGTGTGTTGGATTATTACTAAGTCTAGGTGTCACAGATTTAATATGATTTCGATAAGGAATTAATTAATTAACTACTAAAGCAGATAAAAGCAAATAAAGGCAAAGGTTCAATCAATGAGGAGAGTGGTGCTAACCTAGTTAATCATCCTAGCTAGTAATATCTACATCTAATTACTTCCAATTACTTCTGTGGGGTCAAATTCGAGAGGACAACATTTGGTCGGGATTCGCCTAACCTATCGCAAGAAAATGCCACCATCGGATAAGTCGTGTCCCTTCATAAGTCCAGATTGTTCCCGGTCCCCTAAGCCAGTCATTAAGCACCGCTACATGCTAGATTTATAATAGTGAGTGCCGGGCGTTAGTAACTTAAACACTCACCCCTAATTCTTAAGTTCATCCAAACGGTAGGTGATCGTTGGTCAAATCGCACAAGTAGAAAGTGGTCGAGTTGGTCATATCTTACCCTTCCGCCTCGCTCACTTACTTAGGGTCACTGGTCATATCTCCTAAACAACTAGCCTCTACCGCCATTCAAAACTACCAAACAAGGGTAGCTACCAATAAACTATGCATACATACACTTAGAAATAATTATACGGAAGTAATGTAAACGTAAACAAAACAATTATGAATCATAACTAGGCCAAGACCAAGAGGTGCTTAGTCAGCTCATATTAACCATACAAATCAATTCAATATTCAATGATACGAATTACATGAATCGAAAGTAAAGAAAAGATAAAATGCTAATGCTTATCGTAGGGGAGTGATTTCTCCATGGAGACGACCCGTATGCTCCTCTAGACCGCTTTGGCTTCTTCCCACGCTCTTTGGTTGTGGTTTGTGGAATGGGATGCTTTGAAATGCCGGAAATCGGGTATTTATAGGCGGATTCGCTTACGCAGAACTAATATAATAGTTACGCCTGTAATCTTCAATTTCTTAATAATTTGCACTAGATCCGCCGTTACAAAGATAACCTTATAAGTGTTTACGCCCGTATCTTCAATATTACTTGGTTACGCCTGTAGTTGAAAATAGTTACGGCGTAGTTATCGCCGTGGAACCTCATTTGACCTAATAAGTTACGCCGTAGTCTTTAGGGGAGTTACGCCGAATCTTCTAATGAGTTGGCTTTACGAGTCACGCTTTAGTTACTGGTAATGTGAGAGATGAGTTACGCCAGTAACTTTTCAAAGTGACATACTCGATAAATCTTTGATAATTTCTCCAATTCCGTCTCTTTAGCTCCAATGCTCGTAATTTACCCGAAAGTGGAAAACAATGGAAAACAAGCGTAAATCCATATGAATGATATAAATTACAAGCATTATCGGGGAAATTGACACTTAATATTCAGACTATTTGAAGTTATCACTTAGCGTTACGTCTCAGCTTACATCGCCTTTAACATTTTACTTTAACACACCAAAAAACACCGCAATTATAACATTCCCAAGGTTAAACCTTAACTCACCAATAATTTACGAAACAACCCTCTTTAGAGGTAGAAATGAAAATGAAAAAAGGGGGGAATAATGTGCGTCGTTTGGCTAACACCCAAAGTAAATTTATTTTTAACTAATATTTCTAACTTTAAAAGAAACTTCACTGTAAAAACTAAAAACACATAAGCCTTAGTTTTGATAAACGTCAACTTTTATTTAGCTTAAAGCAATGAGGTCCTTTTATATTCTACCACTAATGATAAAACTACATTTTACATAACTGAAATCAACATCAAAATATTACTACGATCCGACGCCTATTAGGCTAAACACAATGGCCGGTTAACCTCGTCGGCTGAGTGGCCGGTCGACCTCGGTTGCCCCATTATGGGGTGATCGGTTGAGCAAGGTTGAGGGCAAGGCATGCGTGAACTAGGTTGGCTTCTCAACCGATTATCAAAGCCACATAATGCCAAAAATGTTACCGCTTGTAAAAAAAAAAAAAAAAAAAAAAAAAAACTTTACTACTTTTACAACATTATAAATACCGACCTCAAACACATTTTTAAACACACAATTCAAACAAATTCTCATAAACACTTTCAAACACATTTTGATAATTATGTCTTACGAGATATTTTTAATTCTTCGCCTTCCGACGAGGAAGAAGTTATGAAATAGTTTACGGAGTTTATGGAATTTACGAAGATGCTTGGGACGCTTACTGCCGCCGCCAAAGGCTCAACGAAACTACACGCCTAGGATCGTGAAGGTGCTCATAATCGCTTAGTTGCCGCCATCTCAAGAATCGTTGTATGACGAAAAACATTCCGTCGGGCGGTTTCGATCGCCGAGACCTATTCACCAAATTGTGCAAGAGGTAACCAATTATTCTCCTTGTTTTCAACAAACTCATGATTTTAGAGGCGCATTTGGTATTTTCCCCATTGGTCAAGTGTATTGCGGCAATTATTCAATTGGGATACGCGTCGCTCCTCGATTCTCTGACGAGTATCCGCAAGTGGGTGCAACAAGACGCGATTGTCTCCATAACTTTGCAAGTTTATCATGGAGTTATATGGTGTTGAGTATTTGCGAAATCCCACGATTCGACGTTGAAAGATTATACGCCGTCACGAGCATAAGCATGGCTTTCCGGATGATGGGAAGCATTGATTGTACAGATTGGGAGTGTGAGAATTGCCCAAATAGTTTGAGAGGTCAATATGTTGGGGTGATCACGCACATCCATTCATTTTATTGGAAGCGGTCGCCTCTCAAGATTTATGGATTCGCATGCGTTCTTTGGTGTCTTCGAGATGAATAACGATATAAACGTTTTATATTGTTCCGCTTTCAATGATATCAACCGGGAGAGCGCAGAACTTGAATTCGAGGCTAACGATGTTGCTTACCAAAGGGATATTATCTTCATCGCGTGATATATCCGAATGGTCTGCTCTTATTAAGTCCATTTCAAATCCTCCTACCGGTGATGAAAAAGAATATTGTACAAGAGGAAGCAACGGGCAAAGAAGGAAAGATGTGGAACGAGTTTTCGTGTGTGTTGAAGCAAGTGGAAAATGATTAAAGTTCCTACCGAGGGTCGATAAACAGATCTCGAAAATATTGGTATACATGCATCATATTACATAATATGATCATCAAACACAAGCAATGGCTATATGTCCTACATGGTTTCCACAAGAGGCCACCGTAATTATGATCCGTAAGATCCCATGCGTAATCCTTGATAGTTACTTCAGAGTTAACGGATCGATCAACTCATCTAAACTTAAAATCGATTTGGTCGAACACGTTTGGAGAAACCGTGGAAATGCGAGCAATCAAGAGATGAAGGCGAAGACGAAAGTGACGTAAGACGAATCGATTTATGAAGATTTTTTGTGATGTTTTCGCTTTTTAATAAGCATCGTATTGTTTACATTTTATTATTTTAAGTTTTTAATTATTGTTGTAATGTTTAAGTATTTTTATTAATGAAGTTTAATTTGTTTTTTTTAAAAAATAAAATAATAATAATAATAATAATAAAATCTCTTGTCACCATTGTGGCAACTAGGTCGTCGCAGGTTATCGGAGAGAAAGTTCGATGCGACATCGATGAACCAGGTTGCCATTGTGTTTAGCCTCACTTATTAGGCTAAGTGCAATGGTCGGTCGACACAACCGGTCGACTAGTCGGTCGAGGCCGGTTGCCCTATTGCGGGTGATCGGTTGAGCTCGGTTGAGGAAAGAAAGGGTGAAGTCGGTTGAGGAGGCAACCGAGTATCTCAAAGCCACATTTCTTTTTAAAATTCCAAACCGTTTGTAAAATAAATAAATAAATAAATAAATAAAATAAAAACTTTACCACTTTTACATCCTATAAATACCGACTCAAACACACTTTTAAACACACATTTTCAAATACAATTCAACTTCAAAATTCACACTTTTCTTTACGCAAGATTATTATGGCTTGCCTCTCCGTGATTCCGCTAAAGATATGCAAACGCACGCTCAAAATCAATGCAATAACGACGATGAGGCTCGAAAAGACGCTATTATACGCGCCATCCAATCGCTTGAGCGAGGGAGGACGAGAATCTGCAGATGAGAAAACTACAAGAGTTGCAACGACATCAAGATCGAACGAAAGGCGCGATCGAGAAATTTCGAAGGAGGAAGCCCGAGATGATTTAAATTATTGACAAGTTGCGGTGTGTTCAAAGGGTAACGAACAACATCAACACCAAAGTCAATTGAGCTTATCGGTGAACAAAGATGATGATGCAGAATCTTTGGTGAGGAATCTCAGGTGAGCGGTTTTGTCTCGCCCGAGGATTATATACCTCCCACGTATGATTCTCGCGAACTAGAGTATTGATTAGGATTTAAGATTTAGGATTTATTTATTATGATTTCAGATCGCTTTTTATTTTTAATATATTGTAATGTTTTTATTTATTTTAATGAATTTTACATTTGTTGTTAAAAATATTTGAAAAAAAAAAAAAAAAAAAACCTCTCAAGTCACTATCATGCTAAGAATTAGGCCGTCGTCGTGTCGTTTGACAAAGAAATGGCGATGTAAGCGCGGATTTAACCAGTGCTACTATCGTGCTCATTTTAGTATTCTTTTTTCTATGGAAATTTCAAATTGCCAACGTGGCCTTTGAAAAAAATATGCATGCGTTTACCTTTTCAAAACACAAAATCCACTTGTTTATAACCACAAAAGGAAATTGCTCACTCACTCTCCAGGCACTTCCTAGAACCACCACTCGAACCACCATGGTCACACCTATATATATGTCGAGACTTCATTTTCCGGTCGTAAACATCGATTACCTGACTGACTAATGGAAATCACAATAATATCAGCTCAAGGACTCAAGAAAACCTCAACTTTGTCATCACTTTTTCTAATCACTTAAGACCTTTATCACCTTATCTATACACTCACCCTCCTCCTTACACGACCCGAGCCACGTGTACACTACACATGTGGACCGTGAAGGAGGAGTGAATCCGTCATGGGGTGATAAGTTTGATCTTTCCAAAGTTATTGATAAAAGTTTCTTCTATAATAAGAATTCATGCATATACTTACAACTGTATACAAATAGGGCATTGTTGGGTCCTAGGTTCTTAGGATGGTGTGGGATTCCTGCCAGGGATATTCTCGATGGGTTTTCGCAAGTTGGGACTGCGAGGCAGTTGAGTTATAGGCTGAGGAAAAAAGATGGTTCTAGGGGTCATGGTTTTGTTAATGTGGTGGTGAAGCTAGAGAGTTCCATTTTCGAGGGACCGAAGAGAGTCGAGCCTGATGTGAGACGGTTGCCTGAGATGAGTTATGGTCGGGTGGCCATTGGGATTCCTGTTAAAATGTCGTCCGAGGTTGGTGGTCGAGGGAGTTTAGTAGTGTAGACAAATAAAACCGTACCAAATGACTTTTTTTTTTTTTTTTTTTTTTTAAATACAGTTTTTGTTTAACTGTATCGATTTGGCGTATCAAAAGATGTTTTGTGTTTTTGATATTTTGTGTAGTACGTAGTGTGTGCACGTTATTATAAAATACCTAGAGCTTGTGTCATATTATGAGCATTTTTATTTTTAAAGAAAACAATATTTCTAACTTTTTAGCTGATTAATTTATTATTACGGCTTGATGAATAAATATTTGTCGCTAGTAGATCGAATGTTTGAGTGCAGTACATGGTTAATCCTTACATGTTTTTCATACTAAATATTTTTCGCTCGCAGATCGACAGTCTTTGTGCACTACATGGTTAATCCAAATATTTTTCGCTAGCAGATCGACAGTCTGCATGCGCTACATGGTTACTGCTAGCAACACAAATCATTTCCCATATATTTTTTTTGGTTTGTTCTACTAGGCTTGACTTATTATGTAGTATATAAGTTAAAACTTAAAACTATTGGAATATAATATGTCCATAAAACAAGCAAAAAATTGTCAACATCTGGACTATGATTTTCCATGTATATTGCATTTTGTGAAGGTCACTTCTTTAATAAAGACAGATGACTTGGTCTTCGACAAGAAAGATGTTTGATGGTCACATTTCACTTTCAAAATCAATATCAAACTGTTCCAAATGAAAGTAAAAACTAAAAAACAAAACTATGTAAGTTAGATGTTTTTATTCTAAATTTGCTCACTCTTGATCGATACCTAAGCTATCTACTTGTCTTTCCTTAAAGCCATGAATTTATCACTGATTAGTTTCTGACTCTTCTTGGTGTCTAATAATCACCAACTTTTTTCACAAAGTGTATTATGTATGTAGTAAATGGTGTTTAAAGTTATTTTACAGAAAATACTTAAACACTGGTCATGATGATAAGCAAGATTTTGTTAACACATATGTTATTGTGGTCGATACGAGTAATAACACTTCAAAGACTCAAAGAGATGAGAAATAAACTCACTTGTTTTTTGTTAACAGTTATGCCATTTACAATGTTGATCAATTCTGTACAACATAAAAGCATCTTCAATTCATTTATCTTTACCAAAAATTTCATAGAAAATTTCATTCTCTAAAATTACCTACGCGATATATATATATATATATATATATATATATATATATATATATATATATATATATATATATATAAAAAAAGCCATGGAAGTTTAATTTTCATGGAGCGAGTACAGATCCTCCATCTAATCCCTCCTTTTTTAGATCTAATGGCTAATATTAATTTACAATCTACACTAACTATATACTACATCCGTCCCAAAATTATATCCCGTCACTTTTCCTCAGGCCTTTTCTTTTCAACTTTGACCTTAAATATTTTTATTTGTTTTACAATAATTGATAAAAATTATACCAATAAAATATATTTAAAACTCAATCAATTCATATATATTGCATCAAATATTATATAACACAAAAAAAAATATTTATGGTCAAAGTTGTAGTAGAAAGACCGAAAAAGTAAAAAGGGGACTATAATTTTGGGACGGAGGGAGTACTAAAACAAGAGTATTTTTGTAATTCCAATTACACCCTGATATATACAGAAAAACACATACTTTCATCACAGTTCAAGGTGAAAGACATAACGATTCTCTCCCAGCTACCTTCATAACCACCGCCATTACCACCGCCGTAACCTCCGTTTAAGCCACCGCCGTAACCTCCGTTCAAGCCACCGCCATTACCACCGTTCAAACCACCACCATAACCATCGTTCAAACCATTGCCATGACAACCATTCAAACCACCGCCATAACCACCGCCGTTCAACACCAATTAACAACTTAAATAACAAAATTGGAGCTGAGATAAGTGAAGAAGACAATCTTTTCAAATCAGATTACACATAAATTTCAAGTAATTGTTATTATTATTATTTTTTGATAAAATTTAATTGTTGAATTGTAAATTATTGTGCATTTAAAGTTATCATCATTGTTTTAATTGTAAATATGTCACATTTGAATGTATAGATTACGAATTAGGTCTTGCTTGTTTTAGGCGACTTAATTAGTTTGTGTAAAGTAAATATAACAATGATTAAGTTTATTAAGAGTATATTCGCGCGTGAAAATATAGGAGATATTAATCTTCGCGTGTGAAAGTTTAGTAAGAGCATGATCATCTTCGCGCGTGAAAATATAGGAGATATTAATCTTCGCGTGTGAAAATTTAGTAAGAGCATGATCATCTTCGCGCGTGAAAATATAGGATATATTAATCTTCAATGTGAAAATTTAGTAAGAGCGTGATCATCTTCGCACGTGAAAATATAAGAGATATTTTTCTTCGCGTGTGAAAATTTAGTAAGAGCATGATCATCTTCGCCTGGAAATATAAGAGATAATTTTCTTCGCGTGTGAAAATTTAGTAAAAACATCTCCTCGCGTGAAATATAGAAGATATTAATCTTCGCGTGTGAAAATTTAGTAAGAGCATGATCATCTTCGCGTGTGAAAGTATAAGAGATATTTTTCTTGAAATAGTAGTTTTGGGGCCTTGAAAAAGAGAAACATGTCCTCTTGCATTCTGTTTCCGATGTTATCGTTCAACAAGGATATTTACAGTCTCGTTATGGTGTCTACTCTGTTAGAATCCAAAATGCAAGCCACACTATCATCCAAATTCAAGGCATTGCCAATCCTAACCAATTCAGAAACGTATGTACCTATATCTTTATGCTCCAATAATACAGGGATTTAATTAATACGTCATTGTTAGAGATAGTTTGGTTTCATGTTTGTTCCTCAGGCTGTTTTGACGCGCCTTTCAAATATCACTAATCAAACTTTTCAGCAACATGGCGCTTCTTCTAAAAGATCATTACAGGCACCGGTATATCCCAAACTTAACTCTGTCAATCATCATTTGCTAATTAAACCACCGGTTTTATATGTGTATTGATGTTGTTATCATTGTATATACTTGTTGGTAATCGGCAGGTGTCTCCCTTAAAAGTGCTAACGCACGATACGCTGTCTCACGTTGGTGACTTTGCTGCACTACAAAAGCTAGACCAAGTTGGCAATTCTCTCAAGGTAAAACCCACCATGTCCTTCAATATTCGCTTAGTGTGCTTTGGATTCGGCTGTAAAACTCATTACTATTATCCTTCTCATCTTTTGCTGGTGCATATTGCAGAGAGTCCAGTCATTGATCGAGGAGCGACAACGTACAAAACATCTCAATGTAAAGATAGAGGTCAGTACTCTTATTGTTTACGTTTCTCAGCCACAAAATTAGCAACTCTGGAAATTTCTCCTTCACTAGCACCCAAAAAAAGAAAAACATTGTAAATAACATTAAGCAGGCACCTCAATTGGCATCAGCCAGATGTATCACTATCGCAAGTTCCATGCCTATGTCATTGATTCATGGCTTTCCTCGTTAAGGGCTATTTAGCAGGAAGAAGCTATCAAGTTGTCTGGTTCAGTTTTATCCTTATTTATTTGTGTATAGCAGATAAACACTGCATCCATTCCAACCCGAATAGGAACCCATATTTTTATTAAATGATTTGTAAGTTCATAGGACCCCAGATGAAACCAATCTGATCGGTTACATTTAGCAAACAAAGTGAGGCAGCTGACTAATTAAACCGATTGAAGGGGGTATTTAGAGATGATGGTGCCACCACTAAACCAACAAGTTTGTCTTTGCCTTATTGTCATCATAGTCTGCATTTGCATTAGAAATTTGGATTATTCTAATATATGCCTAAAGTAATATCTCATACGTTCATTGTAAATTTCTTGTATTCAGTTGTTTACTTCATCTATGATTTTTTGTTGAATTGATAGCTTATCAAGTTACATATAAGATAAATGCATATTTAAGCTTCACTGCTTAAAATGAACCTTTATACACGCCATCCGCCTTGCCAGAATGTCACATGCAGCCAAAGTCCAAAATGTAATCAGAACGCGGAGTCGTTTCAAATTTATGAGCTCGCTTTATTCTTTGATAAGGATGCCTATTAATTTAACGACTTCAATGTGATTGCATGAGGATACGCTTGTGTATGTACATGGAATATTGGCAAACGGTCTGACTTGTTTGTTAAGACTCTGCATCTATCTTTCCCAGTTTGTAACCAACATAAGATTTGAGAAATTAACATTTGATGTCTAAATAAAAATGCAAAACGAAGAACTTGATGTATCTGTTGGCGACTATTTCTAAGACAAATACAAAAAACACACAAGAATGCAAATGGCTTGAGCCAAAGTAAAGAAAAAAACACAATAACACCCCAATACAAAAAAAAAGAAAAGAAAAAGAATACACAAGAATGCAAATGGCTTGAGCCATTGCATTGGCTCAAAACTTTTGGCTCACGAATGGCACGATGTTCCGGTATGGTTGGCACACGAATGGCATGCATTTGGCACACCAATAACACCCCATACCTTGTGCTCTTAGATGTACAAAAGTTGGAGAACAATGTATCAGTTTATTGTTTAAGACATGCATCCGGGCTGATCATCGCGACCAAATCCATGTCATAAAACTTAACTTAGAAACTGCTTTTTGAATATTTGTTCATTGTCTGCTGCTGTTCTTTGCTTTTCATTGTAGGCTTCGACTTTATTGTAGAAAACTTCTAAAGCTTGTGCATATTTCTGAAATAGTTCAGACTTCAGACTTTTTCTTCTTACTCTTCCTGAGATTTTTCTTTGTTGTTTATTTATGTCTTTGTTAAGGTGGTGAAACGGTTTGATTGGTTGGGTCTCAAAATGGGTCAAAACTGGATTGGGTTGGGTTGACCCACAAACACTTTTTGTCTTACCTTATCTTGAACTTTATAGTTAAAGTTTAAAAAACGGTTAGGAAGGCTGCTTAGGTCTTCCCTATTTTGGGTTTCTATAATTTATTCAATGGCAAGTGGATGCGAACATATGGCATGTTTAACTCAAGTTGAAAGTTGCATCTTAACTACTTAGCAAAATGTGATCTTTGATCTTTATTGATACATCCTTGGACCTTTTTGTAAGCTGATGATTATTTATCTGTTACATGAATGGGTTCTTATTTGGAATCTTGGTCTGCAGGAAAACGATATTATGGTGAAGATCTGTTGTACCGGAGCTGGGTATGTTGGTGGCCCAATTATGGCTGTCATAGCACTTAAGTGCCCTGATATCAAAGTTGCGGTTGTTGATATCTCTGTACCTCGTATCACAGCCTCGAACCGAGACCAGCTCCCTATCTATGAACCAGCCTTAGATGAGGTTGTGAAGCAGTGTCGTGGCAAGAACCTGAGGTTGAGAAGCAGATATGTGATATTGAAATTGTATTTGTTTAGGTAAGTTAGCTCATAATTATTGAGTCTTGTTAATGGATGGAACCAAGTATTCTTGATTGCACTCACAAGAAGGACTACAAAAATGCAGGTTAGATCTAGGGACATGGAATAGTGGATGAATCACTGAAAATTGCCTTATGATTTGATTAAAAGAGTTTGTCATTTTGAGAACCAAAGATGGTCCGCTATGGGAGGTCAAGATGCTATGGAAATGGTTAAAATCTCCCTAAAGGAAGCAGATGAGATATCAAGAGCTATCTGGTGCAAGCAATCTGTAAGTTAACAAAGTAATCTGTAAGTTATCTGGTGCAAGCAATAAATAGAGATTGTGTATCGTTGATGCGTATCAAGAAAAAATAATCATACACAAATACAACTCTCAGTGGAAAGTGTGCAAGATAGGTCGGAAACATTTATAAGTAGTTGGGTTCATGTGAAACCCCTGCTCGGTGAGAACCAGCATTATCATCAAATGATGACAATTTAAGGCCATAAACGACACGGTGGCATAAGGTGAACAGTGAGGTTGATGACAATCAAGAACTTTGAATAACTTCCAAACAATCTACCGCTACGCGAGTGCGAAGACTTCGTAGAGCAACGTCATTATATGGCGCGGACCCTGAACGTGTAGAGCATGCTCGTTTTTTTCAAAGAATACAACTTGAGTCAGCCGAGACGTGTATTCGCTGCCAATTAACGATAGGGAAAAGCTGTATGAAAAGACATTCATCATAACTTACAAAGTATATAGAAAATATTTTTCAAAAATCTAAAACACTCACCATTGTCTGCACCAAGGGAGGATTTTGCAGTGTGAGTGTTGGCAGGACGAAAATCGGAAGATGGAGACTGTATAGTCGTTCCTATATACTCTGGGTCAGTTGATCTGCCCGAACATTGGTTTGTACAAGAACCTCCAACAGCAAATTTGTTGATAGTTGTAACAAAACAGCAACAATGAATACCCAGAAACGAAACTGAATGGAACTTGAGAAACTGAGATCAACATATCTAGAATAGACAGAGCTAGAAGTGAGGCACTTACATATTGACTGGACAGTTAAACTATAATTACCATCAGCTACATCATGATGAGTTTCAGCAGAAACAGTTAAAGGACCACTCCCTTGATGATCCAAAACGCGTTTTGGAAAACGCCGAGTTAGAAACTCCGAAGGGCTGGCAATTTCTGGAAGGGACCACGCGTCTGCATAAGAGCAGTCAGAAACCCACACATCAGAACCTGCATGTATTATAAAAATTGGTAACATCATTACATTTGACATAAAAAGATAACCAACCTTCAAGACGATCGTTGTGTGTTGTGGAAGCAGTAATATGGCTATCATAAAAAGACGACTGTGTATTGGAAGGTGGAGGTGTACCAAGTGGAGGTGGTGGCGCAGGGCTGAGCTCCATGAGTTACCATCCTTTCTGTCACGCAATTTATTTTATTTAACATCCAAAACATAAATGTTTTGTATATAGCATTCAAAGTAAGATCCTTTCTGTCACGAGACATATTTTCACATGTGACCAAGTTGTTTACGTATCTTAAAATGCTACGAGACATATATTTTCACACGTGAAGATAAAAAGTATTTGATCATGTACAAATGTACGTGTATTTACTAGTGAAGAAAGTTTATGTACGTGTATTTACTAGTGTAGAAAGTCTATTCACACGTGAAGAAAAAATATATGATCATGTATAAATGTAAATGTCTTTAGTAATGAAGAAAGTTTATTCACACGTGAATAAAAAAATTCTTCATGTGACCAAATATTTTCACATGTGACCAGGTTGTTCACGCATCTTAAAAGCTACAAGACATATGACCAACTGACCATGTTGTTTATCTTTAAAAACTACGAGACATATACTTTCACATGTGACCAAACTATGAGACGTATATTTTCACATGTGACCAAGTTGTTCATGTATCTTAAAAGGCTACGAGACATATATTTTCATATGTGACCAAGTTACGGGACATATATTCACAAGTGACCAACTGACCATGTTGTTCATCTTTAAAAACTAGGAGACATATACTTTCACATGTGACCAAACTATAAGACGCATATTTTCACATGTGACCAAGTTGTTCATGTATCTTAAAAAGCTACGAGACATATATTTTCATATGTGAGCAAGTTACGAGACATATATTTTCACATGTGACATGTCTTAAAGATCTAAGACATAAATATTTTTACATGTGACCAAGTAGTCAAGATATTCTTAGAAAGCTTCAATCATTGCTCATAATTTTCACATGTGAAGATATTCTTACAAAAGTTAAATAATCGTCTAAAAAACATCAATATATCCTATTTTTGCATTTCTAGTATAAAAAATATGCTAGTAAGACCAATGATTCAATCCTTGCTCATAATTTTCACATGTGAAGATATACTTACAAAACTTAAATAATCGTCTATTAAACATCAATATCTCCTATTTTTGCACTTTTAGTATAAAAAAATATGCTAGTAAGATCAAAGCTTCAATCCTTTCTCATAATTTTCACATGTGAAGATATTCTTAGAAAAATTAAATAATCGTCTATTAAATATCAATATCTCCTATTTTAGCACTTCTAGTAAAAGAAATATGCTAGTAAAATCAAAGTTTCAATCCTTGCTCATAATTATACTCTTATAAAACTTAAATAATCGTCTATTAATCATTAATATCTCCAATTTTTGCACTTCTATTACAAAAAATACGCTTGTAAGATTAAAGCTTCAATATTTTCTCATGATTTTCACGCGTGAAGATATTTCTTAGAAAACTTAAATAATCGTCTATTAATCCTATTTTTGCATTTCTTGCATAAAATATACGCTAGTAAAATCAAATATTCAATCCTTGCTCATAATTTTCACGTGCGAAAATATTCTTACAAAAATAAATAATCGTCTATTAAACATCACTATCTCCTATTTTTGCACTTCTAATATAAAAAATACACTAGTAAGATCAAAGCTTCAGGATTTGCTCATAATGTTCACGTGTGAAAATATTCTTACAAAACTTAAATAGTCGTTTATTAAACATCAATATCTCATATTTTTGCGCTTCTAGCATAAAAATATGCTAGTTAGATCAAAGCTTCAATCTTTTCTCATAATTTTCACGTTTGAATATATATGCTTATAAAACTTAAATAATCGTCTATTAATCATCAATATCTTTAACTTTTGCACTTCTAGCATAAAAAATACGCTTATAAGATCAAAGCTTTAATATTTTCTCATAATTTTCACGCGCGAAGATATTCTTACAAAACTTAAATAACCATCTATTAAACATCAATATCTCCTATTTTTGCATGTCTTATTAAAAGTATACACTAGTAATGTCTATGCTCATGTATAATTGTACATGTATATAGTGAAAAAGTTTATTCGCACGTGAGAAAGAAGTATATGTTCATGTATAAATGTACATGTATTTACTAATGAATAAAGTTTACTCACACGCCAAGAAAAAAGTATATGGATTTACGTTTATTTACTTGTAAGAAAATTTATTCACACGTGAAGAAAAAAGTAAATGCTCATGCATAAATGTACGTGTATTTATTAGTGAAGAAAGTTTATTCACACGTGAAGATAAACATATATACTCGTGTATAAATGTATTTGTATTTACTAGTGAAAAAGGTTTGTCCATATGTGAAGAAAAAAGTAAATAAATGTACGTGTATTTACTAGTGAAGAAAGCTTATTCACTCACGAAAAGAAAAATATATGCTTAAGTATAAATGCATGTGTATTTACTAGTCAATAGAACACACGAAGAAAAAAATTATATGCTCATTGCGAATGTGCTCATTGCCATGTTCGTACTTGAGTGAAGGCATTATACATGGAGGCGCTCCAAAGCATAAACCAAGTTGAATCAACCGGTTGTGTGAAGATTTAAATAGAGAGAAAAAAAAAAAAAAAAAAAAAAAAAAAGCTAAACTTCAAACTCGATTGAATTTCACCGAGTTGAATCTCACGATTTACACCAAAACCTTATATCTAGTGAAAGGATAACATGGTTAGTCAAACCGGATTAGAAAGAAAAGTTAAAAATAAAATAAGAATAAACATAAACTTCTATTCTATGTTGGATCCGTTAATTCAATAACAAATTGTCTAACTGGTCGCTATCTCCAATGCAGGTTCACTGAGCGGTATGGCTTTACTTTAGCCATCTTGATCCATTCATGACCGTAAATTGAAATTCTCTGTCATTCCTGTTAGAAAGCTTGACTACAACTTTGCCTCGCCAATGCACATTTCAAACCTACAATATAAATAGAAGCGCCACACATACACCATCGAAATTTTATTAACCTAAAAGTAACTACAATCAAGTTAGCAGTTACTCGACTTGTAGAAAGTCCGTCAATGTAAGTGGAACCAAATGTCACATTGCATTTTTCGCTAATATTGTCATCTTCAACTTTGAACCAAGATGCAAAGATATGGTACAAAAAGTAAAATTAGGCCAAAGCAAAGTATTGATTAAAGATGACCATAGGACCAAAAGGCGAAGGGATACACTAATAATCATGCAAGTTCTCATAGTGCATTACAATATGTCAAACCCTAAAAGCGTGTAAAATAAAGTCGCATACGTATCTTTCCAATAAACCACAGGTCCAACTCTATTTTTCTTTATATTTTGCTAAGGAACCATGCTAAGAGGGTGTTTGGGATTGCTTTGTATTTTATGCCTTACACTTATAGGTTAGGATTGCTTTTTCGCTTATGCTTGTAAAAAGCATTAGAGACCACTTTAAAGTAACCATTTCATGAAGTCGACTATTTTATTATCGCCATCTCAAATAAGCAGTGCTAACTCCAAATAAGCGAAAATTACCTATCTACTTGAAACTAAGCTAGATAAGCAAATATCGGCTTTAAAATGATCACATAAGCACGATCGGCTAAAATATGCAGAGAGTTAGTTAAAGTTAGGTTTACTTATATCGTAAGAAAATTCTATAAGTTAAATTTAACCCGTCAAGAATAAGATGCAAGCATGTTTCATCAAACACTAGCATAAACTTCCAAAGCTACATACCCGAATCTGAACGTAGTTACTACCATGATTCTCCCTTAACGCCATAGCTACAAAGATGATCCACCTTATCACCGATCACCGCAGCTCGCCATAGGCCTACACCACTCGCCATCTTTCCACCCTTTAAAAACTTCTCCATAACCACACCCTCCTTCTAGAAGCTTTTTATTAAGTAACCTTTAACATGTAGCTGGTTTTTATGAAAATAAAGTACAAGTGATGCAACTGATATTTTATAATGTGGAGATATTTTGCATTGAGCAATTGTAGACTTAAGAAACATAAAAGTCCAAGTGTATGCGGAAATAATAACAACCGATTGGACTAAAACTAAACAACATTCTTAAGAAACATAAAAGTCCACGTGCATATGATAGTTGTTACAATATATTGCAATCTCAGTTTTCACTTGAATAGCAAACCAGAATTTTGTATAGCTTCACTCTCTCAAAGGGTGTCACTAGTTGTTTCACATGGATGTGTGTCTCAAACAAAGCTGACTCATGTTTTCTTTAACAAGTGCATTTTGCCGCAAATAGTTAAACACAATGTGAAGTTAAACATACGGGTGATGATCTAACATATTGTAATACATATATGCCAATAAAAGAGCTTTGTCAACATAGCTAGGCCTAAGGTCTACGGACTACTAATACCGATTTAAGTTTCTCTCAGATATCTTAGCTACCACAGGATACAAGTTAAAGTTTAAAACTAAACCACAAGAAGGATCATGTCAAACAAGTCAAATTTGTCAAAAGCATATATGAATGCTTACATATCTTAGATCATTTAAGAAAGAAATAAATATTAGTATTGTAATGGTATAGTTTGTGTAATCGTAACTAACAAAATACTTTTTTGGTGCAAAAAATAGAAGCAATGAGTGTTAAACTCGCTTACACCAACACAGAAAAAGACTAATCTTGACCCGTTATTTTACTACCACTTTACGAAGTTTTGGGGAGCATTAGTGGTACGTCTTCAACAATAATAATTGGAAGTTCCACGAAACATATGCAAAAGCAACCATGTATCTTGGACATAGCCAGAGAGAAAAATGATCAACATGTGAACCGGTTTAGTATATACATCATACTTTTTATACTTAGGATCTACACTATACCCAAGATGAAATTCTAACCAAAGCTTCCATTTTTTTCAAATTTTAATGCTACCAAACTTGTATATACGCATACAACAAAAATCTTTAAAGAGCAAGAATCTATACCCGAATATGAAACCAAGTAGCTGGGATCCAAGTTCATTATTTTCACTAAAGGACTACCAATTCTGCGAGCGTAAAGAACATGCATTCGCACCAATAGCAAAGTAGAGATCCCGCTCAAATATAAATATTATAATCATTATAGTGATTTGCAAGATACATAATTATATGTTACGATTTATAGGTGGAGATTTCAATAATGGTCGATTCAGTTATATTTTATATCGGACAGTCAAATAAGTAAAATCGACTTAGTAGGAAATGGGTCATTAACTAAAGAAATAAATTTACAAATTATTGTATCATATTTGGTACACTAATTGTTCATTTATAACATAAGCGTATTGGGCAAAAAGTGGTTCAGTCAATCCAACATGTGCTATACCAAATATTTACTCATTTTTACGAACCTACTTTGACGTGTTACACAATCGCCCATTTTGCCACCTCTTCATGCTATTATTTCGATAACCGACTTTTCAAGGCTCGAGAAAATGGTCAAATGGTTAAAAGTCTTGAAGGCGATCGAGGTTGCTCGGTTAAAATGATGACGTTTTGCTCATGTTGACCACGTGTGACTTTTTCTAGTATGATGTTGATGTGATATTGTTGTGGAACCGGCACCGCTAAACATCCAAACTAGCTATCTAGAACTTTAATCCAAAATTTTGAAACCGAGTCGTCATTCGGGTGAATAGTTAATTGCCTTACCTATTTAGTTTTGCTATACTACGAAAAGAAAACACAATCCACAAGACCATAAAAAGAAAATAGTAGTTAAAAAGGGAACTAGAAACAACTACAAATGGAGTAGAATGTGTCAAAAAAACGCTATAAATACAAGAACCACAACAAGAGTACTCAATAGGAAGCCATATCATTTATGTTTCTCGTAGCTTATTTTTCCTTTGAGCAATGTCAAGAAATTAAAGACGATAAAAATATCCATTGAAGGACTGTGGCACCTCCTAAAAGCGCCAACAATATCCATAGGCATTTCTGAAGGAGATTACCTGCCCACTCATTAGAGAATGAAGGACTGTCAAGGTATATATATTGATGATGTTGTTGGTGTGTTCTGTTTACGGGCACATCAAAATGGAGTCATACATTTCAACTGCGAGGATTCTTTATAAATATCAATGTAGAATGGGACTAATTGTGTGCAATGTAGAATGGAACATGCTTCACAAAAATTAGAAAAGTTATTACAAGAAAGACTATAGTCAGAATTACCTGCTTGAAAATGGTACTTGTATCCGATCAACAACATCCAATCAAAAGAAGGTTGCACGGTGCACTTTGGTCAAAATAGTCGGGTAGAGATTGACTATAAACCGGAAGCGAGAGCACAACACAAACCAACTTTGTACCAGCCTGAAAACCAACAAAATCAGCCACTTAGGGGCCCGAGATGTAGAAAAATCCCAACAAAATGAATGATAATGGCTTTTAGGTGAGACCAACTTGAAGCATGTATATTTTCACATGTGAAGAAAAACGTATATGCCCAAGTATAAATTTATAAATTTTTAGTCACATGTGAAAATTTCGTTAATATGTATATTGTTTCTTATGAGCATTTCACCCAACATTTATAAATTTTTTGTCACATGTCAAAATTTCGTTAATTTTTCGTCACATGTGAAAATTTCGTTAATTTGTATATCGTTTCTTATGAGCATTTCACCCAACATTTATAAATTTTTTGTCACATGTGAAAATTTCGTTAATTTTTCGTCACATGTGAAAACTTATCCAGCTCTTTCCACTTATGGGACATCATGTGAGCCAAATCGAATTTACCATACTCAAGCACCATGTATATAATGAAGATCTTTAGCATACTTTTTGCCTAAGTTTGTATTTCGACATGTAAAAACATGGTTAACCAATATCAGTGCTAGTTATGCAACTAACTTAATGTCGGTCCCCGACTTTAAATGAAATCGTCATCAAGAAATCATCATTGGTACCAACAAGGCTGCAATGGTAGAACCAGGGACTGAGCCAGGAACAAATATGACCGGGTGCATAATTTTTGTTAACCGTAATATAATAGAGTTTAAGATACTAACTAAATTAGACTAAAAACACATTATGAATTTTGGAAAAATCGATGTTTTTTTTCAAAATTAACAATATATCGAAAAAGTCTATAGATGTCACGGGACCCCCTGGCTCCATCCCTGGGTAGAACAATCTTTCTTTAACTAAATCTTTATCAGATTTATGATGTTCATCAAAAACCTATATTACCATTCGTATGTTTAGAGACACATGTGTATATATGATTGCTTGTGTTTTTTCTTCTCAAAGTCAACCAACCAAGTGTGCTTTATTTTTACGTATTTTTTGGAAGGAAAAATTGTACTATGTCAACAAATAATCAACAACACTGCACCAAAATGGTAGAGAAAAATAAACCCGTTTTTCGATCACTCATCATTTGCACCACTGGTTTATAACTATCTCTATTTAGACATATACAAATAGTTGCAAGATTCATTGAGCTAACCTTATTCAAGATAGAAAAGAAATAGTGGAATCCATTGATTGACCACGTAAACGGTAAACTCGAGCATTATATAACAGCCGCCTGAAGTGTGAAGTGTGGCTGCAAAACATGAAAAATCATCATATTAAAGCAAGACAAGTGGATGTGTTTTATGAGTTTTTGTGTTGACATTCTCGTGCAAGTATTGAAGTTTAGTCTGTAAAAAAAATTCCTTAAAATTAGCAGATGTCTCAACCTATCAACAATGTTATAGGCATGCGCTAGTTACCTTGCCAGATTTCTCATCAGGAACAACAAAGTTGAAGATTGTCTTCGCACCGGTGCATGTTCATCGACGGTGATAGTTGTGAAACCTAAAATGTTGCCACGTGGTCACCAAACATGAACTACGGTCTCAAAAGCTCGTCACCACACCTTGGCCTTTTGAAGGATGTTCAAGACAAGCTTCACGAAATCCCATATATGAGCATCAACAACATAAACGCGACATCAGTTGTTGACATACATACTTGACCCATACAACTTCCATCAAAGCTGCTGCAGCTTTTCTTGAACCCACCACCATATGCTAGGACACTTCGGTGCCTGCACGGGACCCACGTTTGAGCTAGTGGGAAATTATGAGACTCGCAGACCGTGGCTAATACCTCCAAGATTTCAGCCAAGGCTTGTTGTTGACTTTCATTACATATCTGGGTTATAGAAAAAACCAGGTACATATTGAGAGATTGTAAAGGAAAAATGAACAATGAAAAAATAAACTATATAATCTTACTGCTTGCCTGCGTATTCGGAGAATCCAATATATTTGAACTTTTCAAGTTTACCGCCTGCAACAAAACTGAAGCTATATTACATATTTCTCAAAATGTTTACCTAACGTAAGGATTTAATGTCATTGACATAAAAAAGAAGGTTGTTTATATTCTTGAAAAACACTGGTTCAGGGTCAACCTCAGGCTTGACTAAGCAACTAAAGCTTGGCTTAACTCATTGTATTTAGAAGTAAAACTTTCAACCTATCTACTTGATACCACCAAATTTTTACTATAAAATTATAATATTAGGACAAAAGAGTTTCAAGGCCAACCCAAATCCTTTTACCCCAAAATGACCCATCTGAGCTCATTATTTAAGCCACCGCACCCGCCAATTATTCCACCTCTACGATTATAAGGATAAAAAAGCAAAGGGGAAAACCAACCTCGAGTGCGTTGCAGATTTTATCAACCTCTGGAGCATAATTTATTTTTTGTGAAGTCAATATTAGCTCAAGCACACCAACACACGACTGCCCATACCTTGATGGATCTGTGAGCATGCCTCATTCTGAGTTCCGCCATCGCTATATAGCCAAAAAACCTTTATCTTACTTCTGGTTTATTAGTCAATCTTGATCATTCCACTTTCTTTGTGTCCATGTTTTTCGATAAATAAGGTATCCAAAAAAAGGGAGGGATACAGCTACAACAACGGTGCTTATCATCAAAAGTGTTCTAATCAGGAAGCTATTCATCCTTTTGTTGTAAGAAGACTGAAACCGTGCTTCAATAGCATTGACTATTGGTGTTAGCATTAGTGCGTATTTTGCTATTGGTGTGACGAGGGTGGTGCATATGGCCACTCTTGAGCTTATGTGGTGTGTTGGAAGGTTTAAGGTAATTTGTGACTCTGCGTTCGAACCAAAACATAAGGTAACCGATAATTGCCATCAATGAGTAAGTAAGTGTCTGTATACAAATGCATTTAATAACACCGTAATGTAATCCAACGAAACTTTAGTATTAACGTAGACATAATATTAAGAATTATAATGCTAAGTTTTCCTTCGGATGGTAATAATATATACCGCTGAGAATTGACGTTGGTTTCTCATGGAAGTATATAAGGTTGGGAAAACAGGATGAGCACGGTAGCAAAATGCATATAAGGCGATAGTGATGGCATCCCTTTCCAATTCTACTGTACCCTTTTCCTCAAAACCAATGCCATCAAATGCACCAGCCTGTAAGATTGAACCTAGGATGATGACGGTAGCTAGAACTCCATTGGCCGATATGCATGAAAGGATGCTCATGTTATTTAACCAACATGGGTAGTATAATGACACCACGAGGAACACAAATCCACATTTGAACCTATATGAGTGCCAAAATATCAAAATCCATGTTTGGGAACATGTTACTCATATTATCTCCTTCTAGGATCAGGAAACCTGTTGCGACCAAGTAGAGCTCTATGTTTACAGTGATTGATACTAAAGTTTTCCCTGTTTTCCCAAATGCACGATCCCCAATGTCAGAGTAAGTTCTTATTGTTGGATCTGTGATTTACTTCGGAAGGCAACTTTCTCTTTCCTAGCCTTTTGAGCCTGCCTCATTACAGTTCCCCCTACTGTCATATAGCCAAAAAACCTTTATCTTACTTTCGGTTTATTAGTAAATCTTGATCATTCCACTTTCTTTGTGTCCATGTTTTTCGATAACAATAAGACATGGGACATTAAAATAGGTCAAATATGCATAAAGATTACACCTGTATCATAAAAACAACATGGGTTCATGCTCTTATAAATGTTTAAGGGCACCAAGTTTGTGTGTGTGTGTGTGTGTAATTTAGTATGCATGATAGAATGCATATCATGTTATCATTGAATGAGTTTACTTACCATTACTATTTCCTTGAAGGGGGCTGCTACTACTTCCAATGGACGGACTCCCATCATCAAAGACAGTCGGTGCATAAGCTAAAGTATGATCTTGATACTCGGGAACAATGGATGCTTATGAATAAATAACAAAGAAAATCTCAGTAAGAGTAAGAAGAAAAAGTAAAAAAGCCAAACCCCATTCAAGAAGTTCACCATCTTTCACGTGCTTTTTCCTCTGTTCTATGTTTTGTGAACTTGTGAAGAAAATGATATAAGATTGAGGACCTTATATCATTTTCTTCACAAGTGAAGATATTTTTTCTTAAACTTAAATAACGCCTCTAAACTCAATCTTATATGATTTTCTTCACAAGTGAATATATTTTTCTAAACTCAATCTTATATGATTTTCTTCAAGTGAAGATATTTTTCTAAACTCAATCTTATATGATTTTCTTCACAAGTGAAGATATTTTTCTTAAACTTAAATAATCGCCTCTAAACTCAATCTTAATCATTTTCTTCACAAGTGAAGATATTTTTCTTAAACTTAAATAATCGCCTAAACTCAATCTTATATGATTTTCTTCACAAGTGAAGATATTTTTTCTTAAACTTAAATAATCGCCTCTAAACTCAATCTTATATCATTTTCTTCACAAGTGAAGATATTTTTTTCTTAAACTTAAATAATCGCCTTCTAAACTCAATCTTATATGATTTTCTTCACAAGTGAAGATATTGTTTCTAAACTTAAATAATCGCCTCTAAATCAACACGAGAGTACACATTATTCTCATAATCTATCTTTTACGCAAACTAACTTATTCCTAGATGAATTTATTCACAAGTGAAGATATTGTTTCTAAACTTAAATAATCGCCTCTAAATCAACACTAGAGTACTACACATTATTCTCTTATATATATCCATGAAAATTTCAACCAAAAAATACACATCACTAAGTAAGGCATTTCGTCGAACACTTGGTTTACACATATATCCATGAAAATTATAGCCACAAATACACATAACTAAGTAAGGAATTTCGTCGAACACTTGGTCTACACATGCAATCCACAACATAGTTATGCATTTTGCCAAACACTTAGTCTACGCATACAATCAATCAATCAGTTACACAAAGCATCATATAACATCTTGACATGTGACGCAATAGATAAGATGTACAAACACATATTTTATAACTACAAAAAGTAAAAACATTCATTAGTTGAAAATTAATTACCAATATTAGAATTCAAATCCACATAACACTGTTTCAATTGATTAACAAAAGGAATCATCTTAAGAAAATTGTTGAAAAGTTGAAATTTATACCCAAATGAATCGGAAATCAATCAGTTAAAAAGTCAACCCGCAGTCAACACCGCAGTCATCGCCGGAGATTATTGGCGGCAAAGAGATGATGGAGATGACGGCTAATAACCGGCGAGATGAAGCAGATGTGTGATTAAAACTAGGGAGATGAAGAACAGGTGTAGTAGGTTTGTGTGTTTAAGAGTGTTTGGTTGCTCCAGAGAAAAAAAGAGATATTTTTTGGTGGGTGGAAGCAAATGAGAATAACACACTTAGACCCCTCTAATTTTTGGCAAAAATTACAAAAATGTCATTCCGCCAAATTGATATTAAGATGAGATTTCTTGATCCTACAATTGGATCTCTTCTCGTTCTCACAAAAAAATGTAATTGACTTACCGTATATATATATATATATATATATATATATATATATATATATATATATATATATATATATATATATATATATATATATATATATATATATATATATATATATATATATATATATATATATATATATATATATATATATATAATATGAATTTGATAAGAGGAGGAGTTCCAAATTTGTAAAACAAAAATTTCAAAGTCATTGCTTCAAGTATTCATTCACTCAAATACTAGTAGGCGAAAATTAAACCAAGCTACAAGGGGCTAGTGGTGTCGGTTAGGGGTAATGAAAGCACCATGCCACCCCTCTGGCTTCGCCCTTAAATACTCATCAGAAAATGTTAATAAATGACTAAAAGTTAGCATTCTAGAAGCTCTAAAATAGTTTCGAATTTTTATAACAACCTTATCCAAAAAATAATACTACATAGAAATGAACTCTTGGAGAGATAGGTTTGAACTATATATTGTCATATCTGACCATTCTACTTGCATAATGGATTAGATCGATGAGTAGAATATTATGTCACATAGATTATTATTTTAACGTCAAGTTTTTCAAAATGCTGATTCCTTTACTTAGATTTATGACGTTTGTATACTTTTTACATGAATTGCAATATAAATACATCTTTTTAAGCTATTAAAGTATGCTAAAAAAAAAGCTACTAAAGTTAAAGTTATAAATTAAGATATATGTAGTTGTGGAAAATTGAAGATCACGACAAACCAGCCGTCTTTAATGTTTGCCACTCGTCCACCAATTATTTAACACGAATTTAATAATTATAAATACTTTAATCTGCCTGTAATTATGGAGTATATATGTCTCAACACTTTTACTGTAACTTAATTTTTCCATTAGTAAAAGTAACCATTAGTAAAATATCACGAGTTAGTGTCAGCAAAATTCATCTTATGATGGGTGCATTTACTTCTAAATAAAATCTTGAAAAAGTTAATGAAGGTAAAATAGTTAAAACAATCATTATTAACCACTAGATTAAGAAACTAAAAGTTTTCTTAAGTCAAACCAAAACACTAATGTGACACTTAAAACGCGATTTAAGAAAATATGATGTAAGGCGTTAATAGAAATTCACAAAAATAACTAAGCGTGGCATAAAAAGTGTTAAATTCTTAAAGATAATTTATAGTAGTATGTAACAAAAATTAAAAATATGTTCTTAAATGTGATTTCAACATGTCACCAATTAACATAAGTGATACCTTAATCCAATTTTACTTACTAGCACGATTATTCTAAACTAGTGATATTTTTAACTTTAAAAGAAATTGATGCACTACATTCTATTTAAAAATATAGGTTTTTAACATACTATTTAAATAGAGAATTGATTTGTATACTTTTAATTTTTATTGGGACACTTTAATGTATAAACAGTTAAAGAAATTATCTTAAAGTATAATTGTACGATCTGCAGCGTTAAAGTGTGCCAATAAAAATAAAATATGCAAATCATTTTCATTAGCTATAATTAAAACATTATATAAGTGGCAGAATCACATACAACCTTCATTAGATAAGTGTCAACTTGAGGTCCATAAAGTCTTTATGGTATCTTTTGTTCTAGCACTAATAGTAAAGCTTAAAGTAAAGGTGGAAAGGATGTACCGACTATTATCTCAATTAAAATAAGAGAACATTACACAAATAGTCACAAAATTCAACTTTCACCGCCTTTTAGTAAAAGGAAAACATTTTTAAAATAATCTTGTGCGATCGCTATTAGAGATGGAAAAAAACCTAGATCTAATGGAAACTCAAATCCTAAAGCTTTTGAGGCGGCGAGGCATGTTTATCGCATTACGAAGCGGTTTCAAGGCATTTAGAAGGATTTTTATTAGGTTGGGTGAAGAGTGGGGCACAACATCCGCAACTCACCTCGCACTGAAACATGTATATACATATAGATTTCTTATATTCATATATTGTTATGTTAGTAATTTCATAACAAAAACAGTATTATCGAATTTTTGTAGTTTTGTATCTTTGCGCAAATTTTGATTAAAAAATCTTCTTTTGTATCATATTTTTAACCAAGTTTTAATTTTGTAAAGGATGGTTTGTCATCATTTATGTTTGATTTGTTGAAAACTTATTAAGGCTAGTGCTTACTATACTATTTGTGGGTTTTAATTCTTTACCTTATTACATATAATCATATTGTTAAAATATGGTGTATAAAAGTAACAAAAAATGGGGAATAACGTGTATTTGGTGGAGCATTGCATCCAAAAAGGCGCCCCAATATAATCTTCAACGGGGATCAGAGCAGATTTAAGGAGCATCTTGCCCCAATGGGGCACCCCAATAAGATCCCTAATGAGGATGGCGTCGAGTTTGAGGCATGGTTTGCTAATTAGGTTTTGGGAAGGGATGGCCGCCCGACCCCATTGTCATCCTAACCGTTTAACTGCTCAACTCTCTAGAATTTTTGAGACGTGTGCAAAAAGTAGGTGATGTTTTTTCTAGATCAAAATGAAATTTTGTGCGACTAAGTTAATGTTTTGTTAGACCAGTTTGTTTTATTCAAAAAGTCAAACCGTGAGTTTCACCTTTTTATTTAAAAAATATGTAAATGAACAAAAAAAAATGGGACACATAGTAGACTTTTTGAATAACACTAATTGGTCTAGCAAAATATCAATATGGTCGTATAAAATGTCACTTCGGTCTAGCAAAAAACATCGCCTACTTCTTAAACACGTGTCAAAAAATCTATAAAGTCGCATAGTTTAATGGTCACACAAGATATTTGTAAATGTTCTTTTTTTAAAACTAGAAAATGAATATGTTACTATTTAATAAAGCATGAAGGCACTTTAAGCATTAAATTCTTTAAAATTCACCATTACAAGTTTTATTGCTAAAGGTACAACCAATTAAACACAATTGGTCATTAAATACACGAACATTCAACATTACAAGTTTTATTGCTAAAGGTATAATTTTTTAATGCACTAAGACACTAAATTAACACATAATCAATACTTATATTAAAACATCTCATTACTTAAAAGTAAATAATTTATTCACATTGTACAACCAATTAAAATCATATATACCAAATTAAATACAACCCCTTACTAAAAAGTAAAATAAAATTTTCACAATGTACAATCTAAACAAATTACAACATAATCCAAATAATGTTATTTTCAAAACACCTCTAAAATGAAAAGGAAAATGAAAAGTACATGTTATTATACACATTGTACAAATTAATAAAGCGTATAAAGCTTTATACAAGCTAACAAGTTGTCACACCCCAAATTACATTTTGCGTGGAATGGAATTCACGAGGATTGTTGTCATAGCATCACAATCACAGTTATATTGAGCGACCTAAAGTGTCGTTTGGAAAATACATCGCTTGATTTAATAAAACATTGAGTTACAAAGATAGGTCCCAAATGAAAGTCAACTATGTGCGGAAATAAGTTTGGTACAAGTCAAGCGATGTTTTTAAAGTGTATAAATCCCATGTGAGGCGCGTCGTCACCGCGACTCTATGATATGTCCACATGCATGCCATGAAGTGAATGCCTTAGTTACACGAAAATACATTGCTAAAAGTGTCAACACAATGGTTGAGTGAGTTCATAGAGTTTATGTAAATGTTTAATCGACTACCACAAGTATAAATTATGTATGACAATGTCGTCACAAAATGATACAATTGCTATAAGTCCATGACACGAAGCTTGGTGATGTTAGCCCCAATAGAGTGTTTTGCCAAACAACTCAATAATGATAAAGAAATGAAATGCATCCGTCCGGTTGGAATCCGCCAACCGGATGGAGGTGTCACCCTCGATAGATCTATCCACTCACCCTCGCTTCTATGAAATTAACGGTTCATGTTTATGAAATGGGGACATTTAGCGGCAATGAGGTAACTTAAGCAATGTAATGAATTTGATATACTTGGTATCGTAATAAAATGATGTGCAATGTATTCTCCCGTAGGTTTGAAATAAAGTAAAACTTGAATAAATCGGGGCTATGAAAACTCACTGTTGCAATGATTATGATGACAAAAGTGGATACTTTGAAATGTAGCGTGATTCTCGGCCGACCTATTATGAATGATATGATATGTAATAAGTCATGATGTAATGTTATGCATGCAATTCGGATGATATTTATACCACTTATGAATTTTTGAAAACAATACTTTTTCGAAAATATAATCTTTTAACGTCTTGACCATTTTAAATTACTTCACATGTATTTACGTTGAAATGATATCCGGCGATAATCATTTAGTGATTTATTGTGAAATTATAACTTTTAAGTAAGTAAAATAATGTCATTGAAATTTCCATGAAAGTGACAAAACGGCCTCTAAAAGCTAGTCGTAAAATGGTGCACGTCGAGCGTTAGGAAACAAACTCAACGGTTTTGGGAAGCTCGTATGATTATCTCAAAGTTTTAGTACATGAGTTTCCATCCTAGAGGTCTCGAACATAAAGAAAAATAGAGGTTAAGTATGGTACTTTAGTCCAAAGTATAGTTTAAAGGATGGTTTTCGGCAAAGTTTGAGTAAACGTATTTAATTCATTACAACTCCACTAATCAAACGGTCGGACATTTTGATAAATATACTTGGCGATCTTACTTTTACTAGAAGACATCACTTTATAAAAGTTCTAAATCAATGTTAAAACAACCTTCAACTTGGTCTCTAGTTTTGCCGTAAAACTTGCCTATTAGAAATTATATAGTTTTCTTATATAATAAAGTTCGGCAACTTTTGTAGCGTGTATAATTTAATCGTTACAAATCCGTTTTCTACGTTTTAAAGGTCCTTAGCTTTGTATCAAAGTATACTAACATATTTTTGACAAGTCGATATAATTTATAACGCCTAAGTTTCATTTTTGACTCGTACAAAATAAACAATACATCTTGAAATTTCGAGAAAATTATAGTTTTCGTCGCCAACTTGAAAATTCATAACTTCTTCGTTATAACTCCGTTTTAATCCGTTCAAGCGGCCACGGTTTCGTTTTAAAGTATATTTTCTAAATATCTAGGCCAAAATTTTTACCTACTGTCGGATTTTCCAGATTTTGAAAATAAGGACAGACCCTTTTGCAAACTTGTCGAAATGAGTTTTTATCGCCAAACCTATTCTAACCCATTCAAAACAACTCGAAGCTATTCTAATCCTACCATACACCTTCTTAGGGTGTCATGGGTTCCTAGACATCACCAAAAATAATATATAACAAGGAGTAATTATAGGATGGATTATATATATATAACACTTAAAAACCTTAAAAGTGGTATAAACATCACATAACTTGCATGTTTTACTTGTGCATAATAAAATGAACATAGAAATGAATATGAAAAATAATGATATGTATGAAATGCTTACTAGTAATTGATGAGGTTTATGAGAACAATGGATTTTCCTAATCACCCTAGGTTTTTATTTCAAAACCTATACAAAAGTGATACTAGTGTGTAATAATCTTGTCTTGAAAATTTTATGATGATCCTCTATGATCCTTGTGGTTGCCGGTTTGAGAGAGAAGAGAAACAAGAGAGTTTTGATCTTTACTTAGCAATAATGAAGTGAAATGTGTTTTGTTAATTAGTATAATACATATATACAGTAGATATTTGCAAACAAACTCAATGACTCACCCCCCTTGTCGACAAGGGGTTAGTCATTCTCTTTATATATTTTTTTTATTAATTGTATAATGTAATGTTTAAGTAAGTTAAATGAAGATAAATGATAAGTTGTAGTCACATTTGGATATTTAGGGTAGCGTTAGATAAAAATAAATTTTCACGGGTCAAGATAAAATATATTTAGGTCATAAAAATTATAAAATACATTTCTTGCAAAATTTGAGTGAAATAATAATAATCGTGTAGAATTTAAGAAAACCGTCGTAATTATATAAATATAACAATTTATATACAAAATAAATTTAAAACACTGGGTAAACTCATAATATTATTTTCATAAACTTAATATGAGTATAAAAATATATCGGGATAATTTTGGAAGTAACGGATCAATTGTTCAAAATAATAAATTACGCGATAACGTTTATTTAATATGAAAATTATCGTTTAATGTAAAATGCAAAACCATGCATGAACTAATATGATGACAATGATGTTAATGAAATGTAGACTAAACTTAGTCTATATGAAATGTCCTCGATGATATGATCATGAATTCACGGCTAAACCATTACGGTTCGTGAATTTGATACTCGTAAACCTAGTTTACGATAAATGATGAAATAGTGAAACTTGAGAAATGACACGAAATTGCGAGTTGTCACATTCGCCCATCCAAAAAGAATTCGGTCCACGAATTCGGTTCATGATAGTCTATCAATTTTTGAGTTTGTGATGAATAACGAGGAGAGAAGACATGAAGAGGTGTCGTTACGGTTATCGGTGATTGAGGCGTACAAAACATCATAGTAAAGAAAATATTGGATGAATATCTTGATGAGCATCACTTTGACTTTGGAATATGTGAACATTTTGCTTGCACTAAGATTTATAAATAAGCGCTCCCAACATAACATGATCCCTCGAATTAGACATAGTTAGCTAGGCTATGTATAATTAAGGAGCGATAATGTGACGTTCGGTTTAGTTGTTATAACTCTCAATGTTTACATAGATTTAATCCGTGTCGTTAAAATAGCGTTAAAGTAAAAGGAAGTAAAATTCTCGTAAGTGATAACAAATCGAAAAGAAAATAAAGTACGATAGATGAGAATATTTTACAACAGTGGTTTATCAAAAGTAGTACATCTTAAGTTATAAAGATCCGGATCGATGGAAGACATAAACTTAGTACGACATAGTACATAAGGAAAATAAGGCTGTTAATTTCTAATCTTCTTGATCTTTCGCGTTGTTGATACCTTGATGAGCTTCTCCTCCTTCTAATATATATGTTTTCCATGAGTTCCTTCAACTTGTTAACCTTGGTCCGGGGACATTGGTTACGATAGTGTCCTTGCTCTCCACATCCGAAACATGTAATTATAGCTTTACCTCTACAATCCACGGCATGGTGTCCTAGTTTTTGGCACTTGTAGCATGGCGGGGCAAGGACCGAGTGATGAAACTTACATCGATTACATAGTGGTTGAGTTCCAACATATCCTTTTCCTTTGCGGTCCTTGGCAAGGTGTCCCACTTTTGTGACTAAAGCATATACCATGGACCATCATGATGTAGCGTGCATTGGTGGCATCGTGGTAAGTTTCGATATAAGCTCTTCCCTTTGTTGGTGCGACAACATAAACCACAGCGACTTCTTGTCTTCTATTACATTGTTGGTGATGGTTAGTGTTACGGCTTTGGTTGTTGTTGTTATAACCTCCTGGTCATTTTCCCTTTCCTTTTTTGTTGTTAGCTTGGTTTGGTTGTCGTTGTTGTTGTTGTTGTTGTTGTTGTCGATAAAGTTTTCCTCTTCACAACTTGAGCCATGAGTATTTGAGTTACCTTGATGGTCTCTTCAATTGTTTGTGAATCGAAGAGGTTACATCTCCTTGAATGCATTTTGGAAGTCCTCCAATGAAACCTTTCGATGGTTTCTCATTGTCCAAAACCATAGATGGACATAAAGCGACCAACTCTTGAAACCTTCGATGTAGGTCTCGATGTCATAACCAGCGGTCCCTAACCCAAGAAATTCCATCTCCAATTTCTTCACCTCGATGTGTGCGGACAATACTTCTTAGTCAACAACCTCTTGAATTGATCCCATGAGAGCTTGTAAGCATTTTCCATACCAATAGTTGTGCATAATAATTCCACCATAACATTGCCTCATCCAAGAGTGTACTAGTAGCGAATTTCACCTTGCGGTCATCGGGCAATCGCATAGAAGAAATAATGACTCGATCTTTTCCAACCAACGGATCATAGCAATGGCTCATACGTGCCTCCGAACTTTGGGGATCACCGCTCTTAAAGTCCGGTATGTACCATTTGAACTCGAACCTCCTGCGACTCTTGTAGTAGTAGCAAGTCTAGTAGCTTGATGGTGACCGCGGTTTCGGCAATGGCGGCAAGCAACTACTGTTGCCGTTCTTTCTCTAGTGCCCTAGCTATACTATCCTCTATATACTTTTGGATAGCGGCTTGTGTCATAGCTGGTGGAGCTCTCTTCGGCGCCATAACTCTTCAAAATAAGAGGAAAAATAAGACGTAGCAAGGTCCTATGATAAAAAAAAAATAAACGCTCTAAAGGGATGTGATATGAGATAATAAATTTAAGGTTATCTTTCAAAAATGAATGACGGATTCCAAAAAGATGGGTTATGAGATGTCGTAAATGTTTCAAATGTACGATGGTTTAGTGACTTAATGTGTGAATAACGTGTAACTCGACATGTTAGTGGTGAAACAAAGGAGTGAGAGTGACTTTGCCCTACTTAAAGGTTTATCTCGGCATTCGACGTTATCGGTGATGAATCAGCTAATATTAAAATTGCGATAGGAAATGACAAGGCATTCTCCACGTTAGAATCTAAAGAAAGGATAATGGAATGGGTATTTGAAGGCATCCATGTGACAATCAATGTGAAATGAAAGTAAATAACTCGAAAAATGTACGTATAAACCGCATGTAAAGTGAATATGCACTTATGATGAAATGATGAGATGCTATGATGATGTAGTTATAGTCTAGGGTCAATGATGCAACCTAGTTCTCTATAAACTGAAGCTCGATGCCAATCATCACACCCCAATTACATTTTGCGTGGAATGGAATTCACAGGGATTGTTGTCATAGCATCACAATCACAGTTATATTGAGCGACCTAAAGTGTCGTTTGGAAAATACATCGCTTGATTTAATAAAAACATTCGAGTTACAAAGATAGGTCCCAAATGAAAATCAACTATGTGCGGAAATAAGTTTGGTACAAGTCAAACGATGTTTTAAAGTATATAAATCCCATGTGAGATGCGTCGTCACCGCGACTCTATGATATGTCCACATGCATGCCATGAAGTGAATGCCTTAGTTACACGAAAATACATTGCTAAAAGTGTCAACACAATGGTTGAGTGAGTTCATAGAGTTTATGTAAATGTTTAATCGACTACCACAAGTATAAATTATGTATGACAATGTCGTCACAAAAATGATACAATTGCTATAAGTCCATGACACGAAGCTTGGTGATGTTAGCCCCAATAGAGTGTTTTGCCAAACAACTCAATAATGATAAAGAAATGAAATGCATCCGTCCGGTTGGAATCCGCCAACCGGATGGAGGTGTCATCTCGATAGATCTATCCACTCACCCTCGCTTCTATGAAATTAACGGTTCATGTTTATGAAATGGGGACATTTAGCGGCAATGAGGTAACTTAAGCAATGTAATGAATTTGATATACTTGGTATCGTAATAAAAATGATGTACAATGTATTCTCCCGTAGGTTTGAAATAAAGTAAAACTTGAATAAATCGGGGCTATGAAAACTCACTGTTGCAATGATTATGATGACAAAAGTGGATACCTTTGAAATGTAGCGTGATTCTAAAGCCGACCTATTATGAATGATATGATATGTAATAAGTCATGATGTAATGTTATGCATGCAATTCGGATGATATTTATACCACTTATGAATTTTTGAAAACAATACTTTTAAATCGAAAATATAATCTTTTAACGTCTTGACCATTTTAAATTACTTCACATGTATTTACGTTGAAATGATATCCGACGATAATCATTTAGTGATTTATTGTGAAATTATAACTTTTAAATAAGTAAAATAATGTCATTGAAATTTCCATGAAAGTGACAAAAGCGGCCTCTAAAAGCTAGTCGTAAAATGGTGCACGTCGGCGTTAGGAAACAAACTCAACGGTTTTGGGAAGCTCGTATCATTATCTCAAAGTTTTAGTACATGAGTTTCCATCCTAGAGGTCTCGAACATAAAGAAAAATAGAGGTTAAGTATGGTACTTAGTCCAAAGTATAGTTTAAGGATGGTTTTCGGCAAAGTTTGAGTAAGCGTATTTAATTCATTACAACTCCGCTAATCAAGCGATTGGACATTTTGGAAAATATACTTGGCGATCTCACTTTTACTAGAAGACATCACTTTATAAAAGTTCTACATCAATGTTAAAACAACCTTCAACTTGGTCTCTAGTTTTGTAATACTTCTCTATTAGAAGTTCTATATAGTTTTCTTATCCAAATATTTGTTCGACAACTTTTTGAAAGCGTGTATAATTTAATCGTTACAAATCCGTTTTCTCGTTTTAAAGGTCCTTAACTTTGTATCAAAGTATACTAACATATTTTTGACAAGTCGATATAATTTATAACGCCTAAGTTTCATTTTGACTCGTACAAAATAAACAATACATCTTGAAATTTCGAGAAAATTATAGTTTTCGTCGCCAACTTGAAAATTCATAACTTCTTCGTTATAGCTCCGTTTTAATCCGTTCAAGCGGCTACGGTTTCGTTTTAAAGTATATTTTCTAAATATCTAGGCCAAAAATTTTTACAAACTGTCGGATTTTCCAGATTTTGAAAATAAGGACAGACCCTTTTGCAAACTTGTCGAAATGAGTTTTCTCGCCAAACCTATTCTAACCCATTCAAAACAACTCCGAAGCTATTCTAATCCTACCATACACCTTCTTAGGGTGTCATGGGTTCCTAGACATCACCAAAAATAATATATAACAAGGAGTAATTATAGGATGACTTATATATATATAACACTTAAAACCTTAAAAGTGGTATAAACATCACATAACTTGCATGTTTTACTTGTGCATAATAAAATGAACATAGAAATGAATATGAAAAATAATGATATGTATGAAATGCTTACTAGTAATTGATGAGGTTTATGAGAACAATGGATTTTCCTAATCACCCTAGGTTTTATTTCAAAACCTATACAAAGAGTGATACTAGTGTGTAATAATCTTGTCTTGAAAATTTTATGATGATCCTCCTATGATCCTTGTGGCTGCGGTTTGAGAGAGAAGAGAGAGCAAGAGAGTTTGATCTTTACTTAGCAAAATGAATGAAATGTGTTTGTTAATTAGTATAATACATTATACACTTGAGATATTTGCAAAAAACTCAATGACTCATCCCCTTGTCGACAAGGGGGTTAGTCATTCTCTTTTATTTTTTTTTTTTTAATTGTATAATGTAATGTTTAAGTAAGTTAAATGAAGATAAATGATAAGTTGTAGTCACATTTGAATATTTAGGGTAGCGTTAGATAAAATAAATTTTCACGGGTCAAGATAAAATATATTTAGGTCATAAAATTATAAAAATACATTTCTTGCAAAATTTGAGTGAAATAATAATAATCGTGTAGAATTTAAGAAAACCGTCGTAATTATATAAATATAACAATTTATATACAAAATAAATTTAAAAACTTGGGTAAACTCATAATATTATTTTATAAACTTAATATGAGTATAAAAATATATCGGGATAATTTTGGAAGTAATGGATCAATTGTTCAAAATAATAAATTACGCGATAACGTTTATTTAATAAAATTATCGTTTAATGTAAAATGCAAAACCATGCATGAACTAATATGATGATAATGATGTTAATGAAATGTAGACTAAACTTAGTCTATATGAAATGTCCTCGATGATATGATCATGAATTCACGGCTAAACCATTAAGGTTCGTGAATTTGATACTCGTAAACCTAGTTTACGATAAATGATGAAATAGTGAAACTTGAGAAATGACACGAAATTGCGAGTTGTCACATTTTGTATTTGGTCATATAAGTCCTTATAACAGCATCATACAAGTTGGATGTCATGGCAGCATATTTGGTGGTCCGAGTAATGGTGGAACGAGGATTGTAAACGCTTTCAGCGAGGGTTTGCAGTTGTGCACCAACACATATTCGCAATGAAGATCTAACAACCTAACCGCCTACCTTGACCTGATTATGTTCATCAAACACATACATGAATTATTATGGACCAATGTGTATAACTAGTTATGTACCTGTATACAAAAATGGACTCTCCATCATTGTGAAAAAAAAACAGCTTGCAGTTTTTTGTACAGCTGTATAGAAACTAGAAAAAAGATAAGAACTCGTATAAGCTTTCACGTTTCAACCAGATTCGGTAAATATTTATTTCCCAAATCAAGTAAACGTAAGAGCATAATACTAATCAAATCACATGTTATGCGTATAAGTTGTGGAATATAAGGTAGTACTCTTTTCTTTCTTTTCCCTATGTGGGATTATATGTTAACGAAAATCATGTGGTGTACTCCTTACTTGTTCATTTTTGCTAGAAATCGATACGCTCATCTATAGTCTTTCTTCCAAGTTCTTTTCACTGTTTTTTCACAAGATCCTCTATCTCGAAGGATTTGAGAATGAATTAGCGAAGGTTTGAACTCAAACTAAAAGTCAGTCAGTTACTTTTATTGCATTAACAATTTTTTCTTCATGTATACAGAAATGGACTCTCCATTGTGAAAAAAAGTTTGTAGTTTTTGTACAGCTGTATAGAAACTAGAAAAAATAAAGATAAGAACTCGTATAAGCTTTCAAGCCCCAACAAAATCCGTAAATTTTTGTTTGCAGAACCTATTGAATCTTAAAAGCATAATACTTGTCAGATCACAAGTTATGCATACAAGTTCTGGTATATAAGGCAGTACTCTTTTCTTTCTTTAAGCTATGTGGGATTACATGTTGGAATGGTTATAACGAAAATCATGTGGTGTACTCCTAACTTGTTCAAGTTTGCTAGAAATCGATATCATCTTATGTGCTCAAAAGATAAATTTTATCTAAATAGCGTAAGAGCAATCAGAAACAAAGCGCCCTAGATGCATCGTGCAAGTTACTGATTACGTGTGGAAACGAAAACACAGCCAAAGTCAAGTCAAAATAATATCAATAAGTTCATAATAACACATAAAAATTAGCTCACAAAATGATCGATCAACTTAGTTACGAAAAAACCTTTTCTCCTCAAGATAATTTGGTATGAAGATCATAACATATGTTTGAAGATAGTAATCAATCTGAGCTTAATGTTCGCCACTAATGAGTCTCACTGGCCACTCGTCCACCAATTATAAAGCGCGTATAATATTTATAAATACCTTAATCTTTGTATTAAAGCAAAGGTGGAAAGAACATATCTTTTACCTTTTATGCACAACTAGTTCATCAAGTTATAATTTAATAGGTCATTTTAACCTAACTGAAATTTACACCAAGTATTACAATTTTAATATTCTTTTTCTAAGGTGTTAGACTTATCATGTGACGTATTTTATTGTGGCTTGGCCAAGTTTTTAGTTTGTACTGCGTCACTGATTCATGAAACTATATTAATAATTATACAATGACAAGTATGGTGTAAAAACTAGCTAAATATGTACTTACTTCGTCTTAAATTAAATGTTCTTTTTCAAATTGTACACAATCAGTTATACAGTGAACAAAACCAATTACACAATTTGAAAAAAAAATAAAAAAAATAAAAAAATAAAATAAAAAAAAATTGAGCTTTAGATATATATTAATCCATTCCAGCAATTTCATGGTCACAAGCTTCTTATTATATATGCTTAAAAAGCCCCGCGCCCACAAATTTATGCTAAAGGCCAAAACGCTTGCAATACAATTATAATATAAACAAGCACACACTGTTACAAGTAAACTAATAAGCTAACCTGTGTGTTCATTTGTTCATTTTCACTTGTACACATTATGAATGAATGAATGCCGAATGCAATGAGGACCCAAAACATGCTATGCACTCTAACGCCTTAGCAAAATGTTGAGATAGCACAACATGACCTAAATGACACTAATACGATTTGATATCCTCAAGCAGACGGCTGTTTGGTATGGAATATATATAAAATCCTAGCTCCATCTAAATGAACCTCCTTGCACTTCCTGAAACCTCTTCTTTAACAATCTAAAGCTACTATTACCTTTCTCACCCCATCGGACAGATGCGCTTCTTAGAAACTCTGCTCCCATTGGTGATTTTGGTGTTGACACATATGACGGAGGATCTACATAATCTGCATGTAGATGGTATGTAGATTAAAGAAAATGTCGAAAATAAGTAATTTCATTTAGAGTGCAACAAATGGAACACTTATGGACCTGAAGATGGAGGCAAGTGATAGTTTAGTTTTAAAAATTTTGAAGCCGCTTTATCCTTCTTATGGCATAGTACGCGTATTAAGGTGTTAGCATCATCCAAAGATCTTTGTCCACGAGTTCCAGATCCGAATCCGGTTGACAAGTTTTCGCTTGCCATCATCAACATATGGATAAGTGAGTCAGCCTGTGTCACAAGGGATAGAAAGAAAGAGTGGGTGTCACTATCATAACCTGACATTATTTTAGAAAGAAAGAAGACAGAATTTAGGATGAAGAATGCATACATCTAGTGAGAAAAGGCTCAAAATTTGATGAGCAAATTTGGATTCCACCTCCACTAGTGAGCGGGGAAGGCCTTCTCCATCAGCAACAAAAAGATCCTGCATCCATGATTGAGCAGGATATGTGGCTATAATTAGAATAGTATTCAAACTCAGCACCTTTTGAGTGATATTTAGACCATATAATATTAGTTACACTCAAGAATGTCACAAGTGAGGTTTATAGTGAAAATATGGAACAAAATGCATTTTTTTGTGTATTCCTCCTCTACTCAAATTTGTTTAGCTTGTGAGAGAGGCAATCAGTAGTGTACCTTTAGAATATTAAGATCTTCTTCCATCAAGGCGATATCTGAATCAGAAAATGCACACGCAGGACCTCCATCCAGTAGTACCCATACATAGCCTTCCTATAAAATGAAAGTACGAAACATTGTCAGAATCTGAAAAACGACCTTCCAAAATACTACGTAGTAAAGAGAAATGATCATACCAGCGCTGCCCTACAAACACTAGCCACCACCATGTCTCTAAGTGTATCATCAATTAGACCACATACATGGTTGAGGACCTGCAAAATATTTGTCACGTTACATATCTTCTGCTGAAAATTTTTAACATAAAGTTATAATTTTACAAAAAAAAAACAGGTGCACACACATATAATTACATGTGTATATATAAATAGGTGAGAAGAGAGAGACTTACACTGTCAATTTGAGGAAATAAATTCTCCAAACGAGCTCCTTCAACAGAACCATGATATAAACGGAAAAGAAACAAATCTCTTAAATCCCAGAAGATAATTCTGGTTCCTACAAGTTCAGCAAATGATGGATTTAAGTGTCAGACATTGGTAGCTAACTATTCAGGAACTCCAGTCCTTAAATAACGCGGTAAAAAAGGAGGGGGAAAAAGTTTGGTTTTAGCTGAGAACAAGAAATATAATGAATTTTCTGTCTTAATTTCGTCAATTAGCTTCTAAGATTGAGAGATAAGACAGGGATTTCCTAATGTACCCACTAAAATTTGCTTATTATCAGTATTCAAAAGATCATGCCAGAACCACCAAGGCAAGTAAAATTCAGAAAGATCATCACAGAATGTGCTTATGTTCATTAACTCACCAATTAAATCACAAATGTTTCTGATAGCATCAGCTACCGAATCCCTGATGCTGTCAAAGGTGGCTACAAAAAGTTCATCAACTGATTCACTATCCGTGAGCATACTATCTGTAGTTCCTGGAGATATTTTAGCTGGAAGAACAGGAAACTGAAGTTAGATTTTTGAACATTACTTTTAGAGAATTTGACCTCTACCAGAAACTTAATGTTACAAGGACACTTTCACATCCAGATAGAAACAGAACTTACATTCTCTACTATCTCCAGATACCACAGCAGACGCCCATGATTTTTTTATTCCATCTTCCAAAACGTTAATTTGCTTCTGCAGATACTGCATATCATAACAAGATCACATTACCAATCATGACTTTAATACAATCTCTGATGTCAATTTTATAGTCTTTGATGATATATATCATTAAAAAATCAAAGGAGACCGGAACTTACTTGAAGGGTATTTAATCTGACACATAGCTTAACCGCTGTCAGCCCTTTTAATTTCTCATCCACTTCCTCGTCAAGTAAATTCTCAACCACCTTTTTCTTAGCTATTGGGAACATTGTTTCCTTGTAACGAGTCAAAGGTGGAGCAGCAGGATATAGATGGTTCTTCTCAACTGTGTTCAAGTAAAAATATATGTATAACTTAGATTGAGAACAATTTTGATAAGATAGGAATAAGACAAGAAAATAAAAGGTAAGAAAACCATCACAGCCGGATCAACCATTAACATAATAGACGAGCAATGAGAAGCAAAAAAGTTGAATCATCAGAATATGCATTCTGATATATAGATGTGTGGTACCTAACTGGCTAACCAATTTGAGCAAATAACCATCGAGGGCGTGAAAAATTATTGAAAGCAAAGCTTGCAAGTGAGAGATATCCATCGGAAGATTCAGCTTGAATAATTGGTCCACTGTCTGCAAAGTAAAGATCACAAAGAAAATCACAATGAATGACATTCTAAAAGATACTTAAGAGTAAAGTATTCCCAAAAGCACATATACCCAAAATCAAAGATCAGTGGTGAGGTAACTAAAGGCCCATGACCTCACCGCTACTGAACTTAGTTAACTATGGGATTATAGTAGTATACTTTAAATCTGAGCCCATAAAAGCTTATCTTTTGATTGGCTCGTGATACAGACCATATCACCGACAACTGTTCATCAGAAGTTGTCTTCTTGAAAAAAAATTTTCAAGAAGACAACTTCTGATGAATATTTGTCAATGATATGGTCCATATCACTTTGTCGGTGATATGGTCCGTATCAGCTCGCCCACATGAAATTTGCATCTGACTACATGTCTAAGCCATTTATCCATGGGATGTAAACTCCCTTGATTTATTACTTCAATTATGTTGATAACTCTTACAAAAACAAATATATTTTCATTCACTTAAATAAAATGTCATTCAATAATATGTTTGTTGGATTCAACAACGTGAATAACTTTGTTAACATCTCTTAATTGCTTCATAACATATACTCGATATGCTCAAAAAGTTTCTACATGCAAAGTTCTCCTTCACTGGCATCGAAAGCAATGTCTGCAGTATTTTCACAGGTTAAACCTAAATTTTGCAGCTTGTACAAACCAATATCCGCAATAAAAAGATAATATGATCTACTGTAATTTGTTCATGATTCTGCATACCTCCTCTACAATCCTAAAAACGTCGACAACAGATGGTGGTTGCTTCTGCTGATTTGATAAAGGTTCCCAGACCTGTAACATAATAAACATATATTACTGACATGGTGATAGCACATATAAATTAAGTTTGATCATTTATGAAACCTCATTGCACGAGCTGAAAGATATAACTTTTAGACATACGAATAACACACGGTCAACCATAAATGTCAATACTCTGTTAAAATCATCTGAAACATATGCAAAACCAAACAAACAATAAGAATCAACATAGTACAAATTCAACCTCAAGGTGGAAAGCACGTCCTGTCCATTCCAGTATCCGATCATTCTGCGAGATCAGCCAATCAAGAATAATCGGACGGCTTATTTTATGAATCTGCGTGAATTTAAAAATGGAGGAAAGAGATTGATGAGAAACTTGTATAGATGAAATTACATGGTTTATAGATACTCCACAATCGATTATAACTTTTTTACTTGATATATTATATGTATGTTTGTTTCAACATATTAACTCAATAAGATGCCACAATGCGAGTACTAGTCATCACGGGTTGCTTCACTTTGTAAAATAGTAAAATATCAGACAACCACTATAGTAAAATCTAGAGATCAAATCTGAATGTTTCTGGGAAACTAGGGTAAATCAACACCCATTGGTGCTGAATGATATCTCTGAACTCATTTTCTGCAAACATTTGGAAGCAACTAACAATGGAAACATACATATACCTACTAAGTCTTAAATATGTATTCGAATTATCAGTATATGTAATATTCAGAATTCATGAAGCCACAAGTGAATAGCAGTTAAATCACTCAGCCTGTTGAGACCATCAGCCCCTGATTACATTGCAATGCTTTCAGAATATGAACCACCGAATATTTACCGGGTATCGAAACCATTTAACCCCGAAAAAAAGAACAATCGAAATCACAAGCGTTTAGGTTCTGCAATTCACTAACCTGGTAGAAATCAAATTCTTGAATGGAAGCGAGCCAACGCCATTTTCTTCATCTATCGAATTGGAAGCCGAATCAAGTAATGTTCCAAGTGATGAGCTGCAGAGAACTGATATAGCATCTTCAGAAAAGGATATATCGTCTAGGAATGGTTTCTGCAAAACAGATATAACCAAGCTAATAAGGCTGTGGGAACTTGATGTGAATCTCCTAGAGCAAAGTTTAACTTAATCAAAGACTTGAACCAGTCTTTCTCCATAATACTGGTGCAAATATACAGAGGCGAAAATCCCAGCATCTGGACACCATTGGCACAAGACAGGCGAAAATACAGACAGTTCTCTTTCAGCAATCTTTCTTAATTCACTTGCAAGCAAAGCCAATGGATGTTTCCCCTCCATTTTAGATATGAGATTTATGGTATCTTCTACCTGGTCATCAGTTCGTATTTAGAATCATTGATAAGACATTATTAATGATCAACTCGACCATTGTATAATGGTAGTTTATCAAGAAACTAACCCGCTGTAATGCGGCTTCAAGGGATCTCTTAACATAAAACCTAACCCTCACTGCAGCAGCATCCGCACTAGCATCGGAGCCTTTTACCTGCAAATACGAATATGTGAACCAAGTCTTCATGTTCACTAATCATCACAATATGAATTTGCTAACCAATTACATATCAGTTTAAAGTAGCTGTATGACAGCTAAGCTGACTCATTCTCAAGCCTGAGAGAAAGAGATTCAAATAGTTGATTAACTAACCTTGACTTCGTTGAGTGTAGCAGTATTATGTCTTCCTACTACCAAGCACATTGAAACCAGCCTCCGAAGAAAACAGGCTTCTGAAGAAATAATATAACAAAAAGATTGGTTGATAACCAAAGCTAACAAATAACAAGTACAAAGTTCAGGTTCAGTCTGAATATATATTATTTATTTGTTTATTCATTTGGAGCGGCTGCAAAAAGTAATGTGGAAAAGGTAGTTTGATCAAGAAACAAGAAATGACCTCGCTGAAATGCAGGTGATAATCTTGGAGTCTAGTGTCACACCAAAGGTTTATTGAGCGGAATATTGCTTGCACCAAGCTCAATCTGATTTCAGTACCATTGTCAGTATTCGTACACATAATGGTGTATGTAAATTGTTCCTCGTTTCCTTCTTTGTAGTTGGTAGACAAAACTTTCTGCACTTGAAGGTTTGCCTGATCGAGTAATGGCATTTCTTTTGTCTCTACGAACTACCAAAAAAAATAAATAAACAAAATATAAAACAAATTTCATAGTAAGAAATTCTCATCTGATATATATACACATTGTTAGCATCAAATATTTCAAAAAAAGTGATCCAACTTTGTGTAAAATACATGCTTCAAATGGTCTCGAAACAATAAATTGTTCAGCAATCCTACAACCTTAGCATTAATAAATAACTTTTTTTCATTTTAATGGATCAGTAAGAAGAAATGAATCAAACAGTTTCTTCTCCATCCAGCAAATTTAAACGTTGTGAAGTGGGGTCAGGCTCTGATTTTGCAGAATTGTGAAGGTTTGATCATTCTTAGCTTTAGGGTCTTAAAATCATTGGTTTGTATCCTTATTTTAATGGATTAATACCTGATGCCTATTAACAAATAATGACAGGTAATACTTGAATTCTCCACATGGCATATGCACAATCGAAATGTATTTTAAGGAACTAAGGTGCAGAAAGAGTACATAAGAACAAGTTCATTCAGCCTTAGTATTTGTAAAAACCTATAATCTGTACCTGCTGGAAAAGCACCCATCCATATAAAGCATCATGCATCTTCTGAGTTATGCCTAATGTACCCCAAGTCAACTTGACAAGCTTTAAATAGTCAGCGTGTTCCTATAACAAGATCAAATGATGAGTATCTAGGATCATGCCAATAGAAATTTTTAGCGACTGCAAGAAATCCCAGTACTGTGATTGACGCTTAGCTAATAATGGCATAAACATAAACCTCGATAAGTTGGCCTTCGTCCAGAATGTCAAATACTCCAAATAACAACCTCTCATAGAGCCTTATATTCAAGTGATAACCAGCATTCCAATAAGATGATCCTTGTATATTAGAACTCCTCTCCATTGAAGAAAGTGAGGATGCAACCTGTCTGATAGCTAGCAGGACTTCAGCACGTTCAGCAGGAGTCATGATCATGTTCCATTCCTACAGATGCCAAACAACTAGTCCCATTGAGCACTAAACTAAAGTCGGCCTTGTAGAGACATGTCAGATAAGAGCCATACCTCTGGATTTCTAATCTTGTCAAGCAAAATACCAAGTTCTTGCATTTCAGGATAATTGACGGATGAGAAGAGTTCTTCCAGAACATTTGCCTATATATAATATTTTCAAGTTATAGTAAACAACAAACTCCATAACAACGATGCTCAATCAGGACGATCAAAAGAAACACTGGTTCCATCAGGTGTTAATAAAATGATAATACATTGTATGTACCTGACGTTTCCTCCATTGTGTATAAGACCTTCGATCAGAAAATCATTCTGTTGTATGCCACTTAATAGCTCAATTGCGATTTGAGGAATATCAACTTGCACATGTGGTTTTCTAATAGAAAACTGCATCAACGTTTGCCTAATACGTTCATCCATTGCCTCTGAAACCTAGTAATAAACACATTATTCCATTAACATCAATGTTGACTAAGATAACAATACACAAACGTTCAAACTGACATTTCACTTTCTTCCATTATTAGTTTGTAGAACAATCTTAGCAAATGATTGGTAAAACATTGTTCTGGCATGTATCAGATTATTCTCTCTTATCTCATTTTCTTCATTTGTTTTATTATAAATGATGAATGAAAAAATGGCTCACCTGCATTTGAGCTCGAATGGTATCAATTTGCTCAAATTGGTTCCCAACAGAATGAGATCTGGTATGTTTTTTATCTCTCCTGTTTTTTAACCCGCTCAGAAATCTGGGTCCCTTATCTTTCTTCGGATTCTCCAAAGAATTAATGGCAATCCTAATGTTCAAAGCATAGAACGTTGGAAGCAGATAAACAACTGTTTTTAAAACACGCACAGATAGCAAGAGATAGAGTGATTACCCAGAAAATGCCACACTTGAAAGTAGTACTTCATAGGCTGATTCCGCAAGTCATCGTCCGATAATCCTTAAAAGTTACTAAAACTATGTATCAGTCACTCAAAACAACAAGACCTCACACTTCCGCAATTTACAGGAGCTTATACTCCGAGGATAAATGAACAACTACAGTGGGTTCCATCACAGAATATAAAAATAAGATTAAAGAGGTAGCTCAACAAATACCTGTTCTGAGAGCAGGGAGTCCTAGAAAGCGAATCTGTCTTCTTTGCAGACTTTGAACTTGAGGGTACCGCATATGAATGATTATCCCCAAAAGCATGTCCAGAAACACTTGCTTCTGAATTTAGTCCATCACGGTGACCATTGTTAGTCTCAACTGCAGGTAGTGCACGCCTAGGTGGAGATCCAGCAGAGTCTAGTTCTGACAGAAGAAAAAATGTATCTCCTGACGAGGACTGTATCTGCAGTAAGCTCAAGTTAACTATCGCATTACTAATCAAGAGACACTTATCCTATGCAGTTCATTGCAACACCAAGAACAACATATTTAATAACTTACCATTGTTGGGAACATGGATGCATTAATTTGCTTCGAGGTTGCTTTAGACACATCAAGTTCTCCAGCTAATAACAAAAAGATGACACAAATCCAGATACTTCAGCCAAAGTGATACTTTATCAGGACCACTAGTAATATTCCCTGTCGTTCTAAAAATAGACATATACTAATTTTGGCATCGAAAATCAACATCAACCACTTTTGTGTTTTAAAACTTACGAAACAATCTGCTATGTCTAAACTCTAAAGTCAAAATCATTGACTCGTACAACTGATTCACCTTCGGTTTAGCTTACAAAATTAGCTTTTGACATAATTCAAAATAATATATATACAGTACTTCATAAGAAGTAAGCTAACTAGGTCAGATATAAAGTATTTACAGCTGGATTGTACAACAATATTCGCGGTGATAACATCAAAATCAACATTAAGCACTTAGTGTGCTGTAAAACTTGTGAAACAATCTTCTATAAGCTAACTAAAAACTATCGACTCATACAGCTGATTCGACATATATAGCTTACAAAATTAGCATCCTAAATCACTCAAAAAACTTACTAAACACCGGCCTAAAACAAAATAAGCTAATTCAGTAACAAATTAAGTAAATTACCACCGGATCAAATGCATTCGAGAACATAAACCACACTGATAGATAGCATCAAAAATCAACATCAGATACTTGATGTGCTTTAAAACTTTCAAAAGAATCTATTGACTCCTATAACTTTTGCACCTTATGGTTAGCTAACAAAATAGCTTTGTAAGCTACATAGGTGAGAAATTAAGTATTTAAACGCATTTAAGAACATGCTCCGCAAGTTGATGTGCTTTGAACCATACATATAAATAGTATCGAATGAGCCTAATATTAAACACGATTGACTAATAATATAGCTAACTAGTCCTATGTCTAGCTCAGAAAATGAGCGTATGATTCGTCGCATTCGAGGACATAATCAGCGTGTCAAACTCAATATCAAACACTTGATGTACGTTTAGTTTATTGACTCGTGTTACGTTTAGCTTACACAATTAGCAATAAACATGGTTAAAAACTAAAAGTAAGCTAACTCGGTAACAAATTAAGTCAATAACCACCTGATTGAACGCATTCGAGAACATAATCAGGCATCAAAAATTAACATCAAACATTTGACGTGCATTAAATCATAGATCGTGTTACGTTTAGCTTACAAAGTTCAAAATCACTGACACATACGAAATTAGCAATAAACTTACTGAAAAAACAAAACTAAGCTAAATAAGTAACAAATTAAGTCAATAACCGCCTCATTAAGCGATTCGCGAAAATAATCAAGCATAAAAATGAACATCAAACAGTACTTAATGTGCTTTAAAACTTAGATGAAACAAAACTAAGCTAATTCCATTAACAAACTAATTACCTCCGCCTCAATCAACGCATTCGAGAACATAATCGAGCATCAAAACTAAACATCAAACACTTATGTGCCTAAAAACTTTTAACTCGCGTTAAGTTTAGCTTATAAACTAGCAACAAACTTAGTCAAAAAAATAAGACTAAGCTAGATTAAGTTAATTACCACCGGATTGAAGGACATAATCAGTAACAAACTCATTACCGCCTGATTCAATGCATTTGAGTACATAATCGGCACTAATAGCATAAAAACTAAACATCAAACACTTGATGTGCTTTAATTAATTGATTCGTGTTACATTTAGCTAACAAAATTCAAAATCACTGACTCCTCGTGTTACGTGTAGCATACATAATTAGCAATAAACTTAATAAAAACAAAATTAAGCTAACTCAGTGAGAACCTAAAGTATTTACCGCCTAGTTGAACGCATTCGAGAACATAATCGACAGCGATAGCATCAAACACTTGATGTGCTTGACTCGTTTAACTTAAAAATTAACCTAACTCAGTGAAAATCTAATCTAACTAATATCAAAATCACTGACTTGTGTTACGTGTAGCATACAAAGTTAGCAACAAACTTGATAAAAACAAAATTAACCTAACTCAGTGAAAATCTACCGCCTAATTGAACGCATATCTAGAACATAATCCACAGCGATAACATCAAACACTTGATGTGCTTAAACTTATTGACTACTCGTTTAGCTTACAAAATTCGAAATCACTGACTCCTCGTGTTATGTGTAGCATACAGATATTTAAATTTACTCTAAATACAAAATTCAGCAAAATAAGCAGGTAACAAATTAAGTCAATAACAACTGAATTAATCTAATTCAGTAAAGGCGTAATAAGCAGCTGATTGAGTAAGTGAATTACCGGCTGATTGGATGCAGTGGAGAACATAATCAGCGCTAAGAGCATCAAAATCGATGATATCATCTGAACCAGTAGATGTTTTAACACCTGATGATGAAAGTATGAAGTCAAGCAGCTTACGCCGATCGTCACGGTAACGATTAAGAAGAACAGATGAAGAAGACTTCATTTGAGACAGAAATGAAATTCAAAGTTTTTGGGAGTCTCCGCAAACTCATTTGTTTTGTATGGAAGGGCAAAACAAATATGAGTAAAGAAAGGGGCGCCAAGACGTATGCATACGGCGTCGTTCTTTCTTGACCTTTTGGCACGCTCTTTTTTCTTCCTTCCTTCTAACTTTGAACGGTCAGCTTATCATCATTAGTCACTGCTAATTACTACTTTTTCTTTTCAAAATATCTTTCAATTTTTATTTTTTTAAATCTCATAATTATTGTTGTTCAGTGACTTTGACTTTTAATATTTTTATGTGTATTTTATATCATTTGATGAAAAACGAGTGTGAAGCTTCGCGATGATGCGTGGGATTGGTTTGAAAGAACTTTATTTTGTAGCGACACTTCATTTGATGTTTGACTTACTGAACGACACGTAAACCTTAAAGACTGTTTTGCCAAGTTGGGAAACTCGCATTTAATGTTGGATTTACTTTTCAATGACGGTTAAACCTCGGGGACCATTCTTGCCAAGTTGTGAAACTTTGCATTTAATCTTGACTTACTTCTGCGTGACACTTAAACTCGATGGACCATTCTTGCCAAGTTACGAAAGTTAACTTTGCATTTAATGTTTGGACTTACTGCAGTGACAACTTAAACTTGAGGGACCATTCTTGCCAAGTTACGAAAATGTTGCAAACATCATTGGACTAACTTTGTAACGACACAAACCTTAGGGACCATTTTGCCAAGTTGCAAAAGTTAGCAATTAATGTTGAGGACTTAACTCGCAACGCCACACGAACCTCAAGGACCATTCTTGCCAACTTCTGTGAAGTTTGCAATTAATTCTTGGACACGTGTCGTGTGGAGATCGATTCCCCGCATTTTAGTTATATATAGTAATATATGACTTGATTGAGTTTTAAATATATTTTTATTAATATAACTTTCACCAACTATTATATAACCCAAATACAAATATTTAAGATCAAATTTGCAAAGTAAATATTTTAAAAGTCAACACTGGACAATAATTATAAAATGGAGGTAGTACAATTTTTAACTCTCACATTATTAATATTACAAATCTATCTCACATGTCCTAAGCAGAACTTGAACCTACAGCTATTTTATTAGAAAGTTTCGCACATAACATTGATATCATTACGACACAAGCCATTTGGTAAAAAGAAAAACAAAATGAGAATAATGATTGAGATTTTTAGCCATATATTTCAATTGAGAGAAAAAATTTAAGGAGAGATGCACTTACTTTTGTTGGTGCATCTGAAATGTATTGTTATTGTTTATATATTCTCACTACTTTTGTTTTAATTTTTCTTTCTTATTTGATCATAACTCTAAAAAATGTAGTGTTATAGCCTTGAAAGTCATTATATGTGTATTAGTGTCCCATTACCATTCAACACACTATTAAACTCAACACCAACTAGATGGTATGGTCAACAACAAACCAAAAATATAAAAATATTTTACTTTATACAAACATTGCCCACAAACACACACAAAAATTAAAACATGGGAAATTGTCCGTTGAAAAAAATTTCCTTTGGCGCGCGTTGGGGATGGCTTCAGTAGGATGACGCGTGAAAAGTGAATGTGGTGGCGGTAGACCACCCACCATACTGACCAGATTTATAGGGAAATATATATATTGAAAGATCATTCTTGTGTGATATTTAGTTATAAACGAAATGTGTATCTAGTGAAGTTTGAACATTGAATTATATGTTACTTTTTCTCTTTTTCTTAAACAATAACTAGTATTTCATATGTATTCAGCAAGACTTGAATTAATAACCATCTAGTTAAGAAATTTATTTACAGTGTATACAATATATGAAAAAATAAAATAATAAGTGGAATCATTGTACCATCCACAAATAAAATGTCGTACCATTAACTTTTGAAAACTTTTTGAATTATTTGAAATATGTAATGAGTTTATTTTAAGCCAGAATAAAACTTGTGTTTAACAAGCGTAACAAATAAGATGGGTTAGCGTTATTTTTTACACAAGTTGAGAAAAAAAGAACAATATTTGTACTTGTGAGAAAAAACAATCAAGAACAATGCAACACATAATATGTGATATGTGAAGATTCTTACAGCACTACAACAATAACGGCCTAACGCCGTTTTTGGTCCCAATAACGCCATTATTGGCGTTACTCCTTTTGAGGCACGGTGAAATAACGCCGTTAGTCCCTGCACGTTATCAATATAACGCCCGTTAAGGGTGAAAAATAAAAAATAAAAATAAATCAAAATATTTTCATAAACACCCCCTCCAACGGATACTACCCGTTAGGTTTTAAAAAAATTTATTTTTAACCCTAAACGGCTACTAAAAAAAAAAAAAAAAACATTTTTTTACCACTATAAATACCCACCTAAAACACAATTTTTTTCACACTTCCACTACTCAATACTCTCAATCTTCAATATTTTATTCACTGAAAACAAAATGTCGGCCAAGAACGATGATACTCTCTTCAATCTTCTCGGTGATGGGTGGATGTCACACCCCAAATTACTGCTTTTGCGTGGAATGGAATTCACGGATTGATTGTCATAGCATCACAATCACGGTTATATTGAGCGACCTAAAGTGTCGTTTGGAAAATACATCGTTTGATTTAATAAAATAATCGGAGTTACAACATAGGTCCCAAAAGCTTACAAAGTTTGCGGAAATATAAATATATTACTAGTCCAAACGATGGTTTTAAAAGAAAGTGCCATAATGTACAATGATGTAAGTCGGCCACGACTCAATAGGTGGTTCATAACCATGCCATGATGATAATGCCTTAGATACACGAGAATAAACATCTAAAAGGTCAACACAAGGTTGAGTGAAATCCATAGGTTTAAGTAATTCGTTTGATCCACAAACAATCGAGGAAGCTATTAGGGTGACTCAAAAGCTCATGGCCCAGGTAGTGAAGAGAGGTAAGTACACCAACACCAACCAAACAACAACAACGACGATAACCAAATCAACAACAACAAAAGAAAATGGGAAAAGCGACCAAGGAGGTTATAACAACAATAACCAAAACCGCAACACTAACCATCAACAACAACAAAATAGAAGGCAGAAGCGGGAATGGTTTATGTCATTGCACCAATGAGAGGTAGAGGTATCTTGGAACACACCCACTATGTAATCGATGTAATTTTCATCACTCGGGTCCTTGCCTCGCAGTGCCACAAATGCCAAACACCGGACATCTAGCCGAGGATTGTAAAGGTAAAGCCGTAGTCACATGCCGGATGTGGGGAGCAAGGACACTATAGAAATCAATGTCCTCAAAACCAAGGTCAACCAGTTGAAGATGCTCATGGGAATGCATATATGTTAGGAGGAGGGAAGCTCGTCATGGTCCCAACAACGCGGAAGACTGAAGAAGTTTGGAAGCTAACAGTCTTAATTTTCCTTATGTACTATGTTGTACAAAGTTTATGTTTTCCATCGTATCCGAATCTTTATAACCTAAGATGTACTACTTTTGCTAAACCACTTGTTGTAAATTATTCTCATCTATCGTACTTTATTTTCTTTCCGATTTGTTATTACTTATGAGAATTTTACTTCTTTTTACTTTATCGACCATTTTAACGACACGGTATAAATCCTTGTAAGCATCGAGAGTTATAACAACTAAACCGAACGTCACATCATCGTTCCTTAATTATACATAGCCTAGCTAACTATGTCTAATTCGGAGGATCATGTTATGTTGGGAGCGATTATTTATAAATCTTAGTGCAAGCAAATTCTTCACATATTTCAAAGTCAAAGTGTTACTTATGAGAGATTCATCCGATATTTTCTTTACTACGATGTTTTATACGCCTCAATCATCGATAACCGTAACGACACTTCTCCATACCTTCTTTCCTCGTTATTCTTCATGAACTCAAAATTGATAGACTAACACGAACCGAATTCAGGATGAATTCCTTTTGGTTGGCGAATGTGACAACTCGCAATTTCGGTCATTTCGACACAATTCATGTCTCATTATTTCAACATTTATAGTAAACTTGGTTTACTTGTTCCAAATTCGCGTAACCTTGAAGGTTTAGCGGCGAATTCATGATCATAACATCACGAACATTTCATATGGACTATGATTATTCTACATTTCATTGACATCATGTGCATCTCATTAGTTCATTCATAACATTTCATTTCACATTTAACGCGTAATTTTTATATTTAATAAACGTTATCGCGTGAGTTATTATTTTGTATAATTAATCTGTTACTTTCAAAACTGATCCCGATGTATTTTTAAACTTTTATTTAGTTTATAAAAATTATATTTTTAGTTTTCCTAGTGTTTCAAATTTATTTGGTACATAAATCGTTAAAGTTAAATTATTCGACGTTTACTTAAAAACTATCGATAATTATTTTATCACTCAAATTTCACAAGGAATGTATTTTTACAATTTTATTATATCATTACATTCTATTTTGATCTATTAAAACTTACTTGTACCAAAAGTTACAATTTTCTACACTATTACTTACACTTTCTTACAAATTATACAAGTAAATATATATATACATAATAATAAAGAAAAAAAAAAAAATTATTTGAGAAACAAGATCCCAAAAATCCGCCATAGAGGGTGGTATTAATTGATGACAAGGTCTTGATTGTTAAAAATTACACACAACTTAAAAGTCTTCACTTATACATTTTTTCTCATTCATTTCTCTCATAAGTCTTCAAGTGCTAAAAACATTTTCTCTTCTTCTTGCTTCATCACAACCGGTTATACATCAAGGTGCCAAGGATCAAAATTTTGCAAGATCAAGTGTTATAACAATCTAGTATATACTCTTTATATGGTTTTGAAATAAAAACCAAGAGTATTTAGGATAATCCTTGTTACTTTCACCTCATCATTTTCACTTGTAAGCATGTTTTTATCATTTTCATGTTTCCTTTTCATTTTCATATGTTTCTTTTCATTTTTGGAGCTAGTATGCATGTTATGTGATTTATACCAATTTATTTCATGATTTTAGAGTTATTTATATACTTTGGTCATCCTATAAATATTCCCATGGTATTCATTGGTCTTGATGGTGATTAGGAACCCATGACACCCTAAGAAGGTGTATGGTAGGATTAGATTAGCTTTGGAGTTGATTTGAAGGGATTAGAATAGGTTTTGTCCGAGAAAAACTATTTTCGATAACTATATAAAAGGTTCTGTCCTTGTTTCATTTTTCTGGAAAACCGACAGTTGGTACAAAACTTTGGCCTTGATATTTAGAAAATATACTTTAAAAGCGAATCCGTGGCCGCTTGAGCGGATAAAAGCGGACTTATAACGAAGAAGTTATGGATTTTACAAGTTTGACGACTAAATATATTATTTTGGATTTTCAGCAAACTGTTTTTAGTTTGTTCGGTCAAAACGAGCCTTAAGCTTCACAAATTATTTCGACTAGTCAAAAATATATTAGTTTACTTGATCGAAGCTAAGGACATATTATACGTAGAAAACGGATTTAAAACGACAAAGATATGCACGTTTTCATAAACTTGCCGTAAATATTATTTTCGGAAAAACAGGTAATTTGGGGGTGTGACAGTGGAATACCTCAATCCCGGGTTCATCATCTAACCCGAACGCGGGTTCATCTTCAAACCCCAACATGTCTCTTCCCAACCCACTAGGCTTCTCGAGCCAAGAAATGTGGCAACAACATCAACAATATCTCTTTTGGCAACAACAAAACCAACAAAGCACCTTAAACTCCAACTTTCAAAACCTACAATTCACACAACAATCACAAACCGAAACACATGATGTTCTTTGAGACACCCGTCTCCTCCAAAAAAGGAAAAGGTCGACAGCGAAAATCAAAAAAATCCAAATACCCGAGCCCGAACCAATTGATTCGATGAAGAGGAAGTTGTCGTTCTTTGGCGTTGGACTCAAGCAGAGGAAGCATTACTTGCAAGGTGTTACATAAGCGTTTCGGAGGATCCGAAGTTGGAAAGTGCCAACCCGGAGATACGTTTGGTATCGGGTCGAAATGAGTTCAATAGAAACAACTTTCAGCGGCGCAACAATGATATGATGTCAAGCAAGTGGAAAGCGTTGAACAAACATATGCACAAAGTTCAACTCTTGTTACAGACGTGCGCAACGGGATCAACGAAGCGGGGAAAGTGAGTTGGATGTGATGAAACGGGCAAAGCAATGGTATCGTGAGGAAACCAAAGCAAAGACCGTTTGGTCTCGATGACGCATGGGAGGTTTTGCGTCATTATAAGAAATGGGACACGCCGGAACCGGTTGATTTAACGGTGTGCCAAACAAACAAAGCGAGGCTTTGTTTGGTAATGATGAACAACCACGCCCATGGGAAGAAGCGTGCTACCAAGAAAGCAAGATCCGAAGCACGACAAGTGCGGGGGAGCAAGACCTTTGGAGGAACGAGCTCGTCAACTTATTTCACCGAAACTATGGCAAGCAGTATCGTATCAAGCGTGAAATCGCCGCAGCGGGTGTCGAGCCAGCCAGGAAAAAGATGAAACAATAACAAGGTTGGAAGAGATAAAGTTTTTGATGGCGGATCTTGAAGGAAAGATCGAATGTCGTGGCTTGGATCAATGACGAAAAGACCGAATCATCAAAAAATATAACTTGAAACCTCATCAGTAGATTATATTCTCGTCATTTCCTTTAATTTGTTGTAATGTTTAATTTGCAGTGTGTTTTTTATTTCGTTGTAACTTTTTTTTTTTAATTTCGTATTGTAATATGTTTTCAATTTTAATGATATGTTTAGTTTATAAATGAAGTGTTTGTTTTAGTTTAGGGGTTGAAATTGAAAATATGAAATGTTATTGATATTATTGGGATGTTATTGTTGTGGGTGTTTTTTAGGGATGTTAAGGTGAAATGTTAAAGTTGATGTGGCGCTGACGTGGACGGTGTTATTTCATAACTTGGGTTACCATTGTACTTGCTCTTAAAATTAAACTTTAAAATCACACTTGAAATTATAAATATCACATTGTTTTTTCATACCTTGATTTTTAAGCGATATGCAATGAGAGTTAGCATTTGACGATTTACTCGTTTGATAGTTCAAAAAGAGTAGATGCGTATTGAAATTTCCGTAAAGTAGATCAATACATATATAGATATCCATACTTACTCATTTGAACTTTATATAACTTGAATGGTTATGATAAAATTACAACTATAAATTTGTATTATTGTAAGTTTGTAACATCTATTATAATACTAAAATTTAATGTGTCATTATTGTAGATTATAATGCAATTATTATAGTGTAGAATTTAATTATATGAATTACTAATCTATACTACTTATAATAGAGGAATGAATCTCTCTCCTCATGGTCTTAAAATTAAGACTTACAAAATACAAAGCCTATGGTACAATACATAATGATCTATTAATGATATTTCTCATCAATCTTAATTTTAAGACTTACAAGTTTTAAAGCTTAATGTACAAAATACTATTAATGTGGTCAAGATATTTAATGTAATTAATTAATTAACTGGTCAATAAATACAATTAATGCGCTTATTAAAACACCCTTACACAAGAAATACAAATTATCAAACATATTGTACAACAAACTTAAACATAATTCCTGCATTAAAATGTCACTAATACAAATAATAAAGAACATTATACAAATAATCAAGCTCGAATGGGCAGCGGTCCAAATAGGTCCGAGCCCGTGCATGATGATCCAAGCGGGTATGGGCCAAACGGGGTCGAGCCGGTGGCACAGGCCAGCAGACTCGAGTCCGAACAGACGCAGCTAAGCAATTCTTGAAATCCGTAAATTTATTATCAAAAGAACATAATAAACTAAAATACATGATTCATAGGAAAAAGAAATTTGAGGTATCCGCCATAGAACGCTGGGAACCTACATTAAATGTCACTAATACAAATGATAAATCACATTATACATATATTCAAGCCCGGACAGTCAACAAGCAAAATGGTCTTAAGGCCGAACTGGTGCGGGCCAAACGGGCTCGAGCCCGAACGGGCACGAACTAAACGAAATTCTTGATATCCGTAAATTTATTGTCAAAAAAGACATAATAAACTAAAATACATGATTCACCGGAAAATTTTATTTCAAGGTACCCGCCGCCGCAACGTGCGGGTACCCTGCTAGTTATAGTAATATGTGTCTTCCTTCTTTAGAAAGTCCTAAATATATTATAAGGTAGTATGGATTTCCCCAAACAGTGCTTTAACAGGTTTGTACATCATATGAAAAACTTGTATTTAGAGAAATATGTAAATATGGATGTGTATGTGGGGATATATGAAAATCCCTCTTGTTTTTATTTTACGTCTATGTGGGATAAGTTTATGAAATCATGTTACACTAGCTAGAGACATTAAATTAGGGGTGGAACCGAGCCGAGCCGAGCCCCAGCCTGCTAGAGCTCGAGCTCGGCTCGTTTAAGTTTTAAAAAGCTCGAGCTCGGCTCGTTTCGAGCTTGAAATTTTAAGCTCGAGCTTGGCTCATGGTATGTTATGTAGGCTCGGGCTCGGCTCGTTTATATGATTTGGAAATAAAAAGTTAAAGTTTGACTCGAGCTCGAGCTTGGCTCGTAGCATATCTTTTTTGAGCTCATTTAAAAGCTCGATCTCGGCTTGTATAAAAAAATTTAATACTTAAAATATCATAATATAATTTAGGCTCGCGAGCCCAAACGAGCTTTGTATGTAAAGCTCGGGAGCTCGAGCTCATTTAGGCTTGGCTAGTTCGAGCTTTTTACCAATTCGATCCCGAGCTTTTCACGAGCGACTATACTCATTTCCACCCCTACATTAAATAATAAAACAAGTACTGTATATCATTAGCCTTTTTGATGATATAAAGCAAATCCTTTTTATCCTCGTCGGTGTTTTGTGTTGTGTTCCATTAGTAAATGATTTTTGTTAACCAACAAGCTTCAAGTTTGTTTTTAATGAGTCACAGATGACTGCGTTTCGCAGTGAATTTATAAGTCCTTCTTTACCCTTTCGAATTTATCGTGCTCGAACATTAAGTTTTCTTCAAATTATATAAGGAAACTAATAAAGTTACATTATACGTTTTTAAGCTTCATACTTAATATCTTTTGTTGGTACAAATTTGAGATCATAAATCACAACAATGAAGCATTTCAACCAAAATTTTAAGATTTTCTATAACACAATAACTTCTATGCCATTCGTTGTGAGGTGGTCCACAACATTTTCTTAATTGTATTGGAATCCCGAAAGAAGAAGTATAGAAGAGCTTGAAGGAATGAGTGGAATTTAAAGCCATCCGAGCAAACCACGATGCGTGTACCATCAAGGGTAGCGATCTTTGTTGTTCCCTGCTCACTAACGTTTAAAAGCATTAATTTTATAAAACAAGTTAAAAGTGAACTATGTTGAAATTAACATAAAGAAAACACAACGATTAATTTTCAACGTCATATTCTTATTAGAAGTAAATCAACAAAGAATCGTTACCCAAGTACTTGCGGAATAGTACTTGGGATTGAAATGACAAAGTTGGGTGATTCTCACTAAGCTCAAAGCTATGTCCGAGCACAACTCTTAGAGCTCACCGAGCTATCTCGGGAACTAAGTTGTATTTGGAGGAGTGAAAAGATGGCTTGCGTGTGTGTGTTTTACAATTCACAAGCTTAACCTTTCACTCCATCTCTTATGCTATTTATACATGTATGGTATTTGACTCTTCCTAAGTGACAACCGACATCTTCTGAGAAGACAAAATACGATGTATTTTGTCTCATTTTAAAGACTATTCTAGGTAAGAGACAAGACTACTTTCCTAAGTTCGGTGATGACCGAGCACGATCTTTGCCATTCGGGAAAGTTGACTTTGGTTGATAAGGACTTCGTCTTATCTCGATTCAACATTTCGCCTTGTCCCGCTCTTTCTTGATCATTACATTCTTGATCTTCTACTTGATTTGTCTTGATGTAAGAAGTTGGAGAGGAATCTTAGGGATTGGTGAGTTATTGTCATCACTCGCTGAATCCATCATCTTCTTCTTGACTCGATCTTCACCCTTTAAGTTCCGCCTTCGGTGGAGAGACTCGTTATTGCCTCGTCTTGAGTATCACGAGGCGATTCACCGAGAGGCTATGCACTCGATGACTGTTTGTGTTAACGGATTAAATACTTGGGCTATTTTCTATTCAAATCCTAGATTAAGGGGTTTGGGTATTCTTGAACCAATGGTCTCCCTATTTGGATATCTGAAATAGCCTAAGTGATTGATCGGTGTAAGTGAGCAAAGGCTTCTTCTTACCCTGAATGTACTAATGAATACAATAAGGAACGGTAAATAAATAAAACATACATCGTTTATTGATCGAGTTACATAGTTCCTATCACTAGTACAAAAGATAAACAAAATGATGTCAATCCGGATGGATACCCAGTGCTTCAAGCTTTACTTTCTTAGTGATGAGTGTTTCCTGTCGGGATGGTCTACGATCTTGGCATTCGGTCTTGTGAGAACGGCGTTTCTTTGGGGATTGGATCCGAGAGGCCACGAGGATATAGGCGATCATTGCGGCTACTCGGCTGATCAATGTCACTCCATCTTTGAAATGCAGGGTTCCATAGACATCAATGTAGAATAGCCCTCTTCGGGCTCTTCAATCACAAGGCAGTTCACAAAATTAACACCCTTAGGCGGTTCTGTTGCATTCAAGGCGAGCACTTTGATCTCGGGTTGGAAATCAACTCTTTTCCTTTGCGGTGGAAGCTTGTGGTTGAGATCCTTGAGGTGCGGTCAAAGCGGTGAATTCTCGATTGTCTTGGTGCTTCCTCGACCTTTCATATCTTTTGCTAAGCATCTTCATCGACTCCTTGACCACCTTGTTTTGCTTCTTTCCAATAATAGGACCAAGTTCATCAAGTTCGGTGATCCCAAAGTCCTTTGAATTTTAAGGATCATGAACCTCAAAGTGTCTTTGTCATCTCCCACATAAACATTCATGCCAATGGTTTGGTGTTGGGAATGATTTTGACATCGATGATTTTTAGGGAAGCCTTGGTGGTCATTGTCGATTGTATTCTTTGATTACGCTTTGCACGAGAGCTTGATTTTCTTCCTCTTCTCTTCATGCGAGCTCTCATTGCGACCATTTGAGCGACTGAGCTTCCATGAACACATCTGCTGACCCTTTTTAAGCTTGCTTGCATCTATTCCCGCATTTTCGGCTTCTTGGCAATCACTTTGGTTGATGCCTCTTTAGTCTTCTTATCATCCTCGACTTGTTTGGTTTCCTTTCTTCTTTAGCAAGATGTCGGTTAGGCTGTTGAGGTGAAGAGGTATTGATGTCACCGATTTTGTAGGGAATCCTCTCGGGCTCGATGGTTGTCGGTATGCCTTTGTCCTTGTCTTGTCACGAGGAGGATGATGCAATAATGGAAGGTGTTGTTGTTGTGATCGGTGTTGAGGCTATCGGTGTTGTTGTTGTTGCATGAGGTGGAAGGGATGAGATTGATGCTCTTTGAGGCTCGGTCTTGATGATGATGATGTTTGAGCGGTGAGGCGGTGGTGTTTGCTCCCCTCGGTGTGAAGAGGAGTTTCTTGATGATTCTCCTCAAGCATTGCCGTAAGCGTCGGTAAGGGCAAGAGTTGGAGTAAATCTTGAGGGGTGACCGACTTGACCTTTGAAGGCTGATAGATTTCGGTCATCATGGCCTTTATTACAAGTGTGCTTGAAGACCGGTGACCTTTGCATCAAGTTTGCATGAGATAACTCCAAAGCGGTCATTCGTGGACCAAGATTCCAAGCCGGTGAGGGCGAGGCTGAGTCAGGTGGCTACAGTGTTAAGTGAGTCCATGGTGGTGCGAAGAGTCCGAGGCGAAGTTTGAAGACCACGAGCGTTCGAGACTTGAGCATCTCTATAAGGTCGGTGAGCTGGATGAATTCTTTGTATATGCTTGATTGCCTCGGCACTTTGGCATTGGCTGGGTCTTCCTTGACAGCGTCCAGTTTCATCAATTGTAACCCTAGCTATGCGAAGATGCTTGAGGAACTTAACCATGTGTTCATCGAGGTTGACAAGATGATGGTACATTAGATCTACGTGCTCATGAACATTTTCGTTAAAGGTGAGCACATCGGATCTAAGGTCGGTATGTGGCGCGACCTCGGTGTGTTGATCCCAAGCTGTTGGTAACCCGTAAAAGCGACTTCCTTGACGCCTTCCCGATCCATTTAACGATTGTCTTTCGGTGAGTGGATGAATATTGTCAAATCTTTTGAATTCGTCGGAGAATGGAAGATGAGGTGAGTCATTGTCTTGAGCGGAAAAGGTGACTCGATGCGTAATACGTGGATCAGTGAGACTCTTGTTCGAGTGAACCTCGGCGTCCACTTCTTCCCTGCCGATAAGATTTCTTCATCACTTTCAAACAAATTCATCCATGATTCTAGCGGCTCGGTAACCTCGACTAGATTAACGAGTGGGGAGTGGGAATGGGTTCCATATCGTGGTGGTATTGATCCTACGAGTCTTTGTCCCAGTAGACCCCTCGGACCTTGGTGGGAGTTTCCAGCGTCTTCGGGAGTCGGGATTGGTGATGGGTTCCGTGTCGGCGGGTTGTTTCTTTCCTCCCAGTCTTTGTCCCCAGTGACCCCGAGACCTTTGGTGGGTATTTCCGTGCCTTTAGCGAGTCGGTGAATGTTGTATCCCTATCGATTGGATTGTGTGTTTTCCCCGAGTCTTTGGGATCGATCGGTGTGCCCTCGGACAAAGGCTTTGATTTGCTAATGTCATCACTTTGGGCATAGTGGGCGCTCCCTACCCGCCGGGTTGTTTGTTTCCTACGGATCTTGGGGAGTAGTAGGTGTGACCAAGGGCATTGGTTGTGATGTTTCGGTGTCCTTCGTTGTCACGGGGTGGTTGTTGCACAGTCGGTAGGTGTCTTTTTGGTCTCGGGCCTTTTGTGCCTTTCGGCGGTGCTCACAAGCCTCGGGGCCACGAGACTTTGGTTTAGTCTTAGTCGATCAGAGTCTTCCCTTTTCTTTTTAAGGCGGGGTTTGGAGACAGCGATCCTCACAGTTGTTCTGACAACCATATGGGCGTCAATTCGATAGGTGTGACAAGGGATGGGTCCTTTTGAAAGTTTGAAGGACTCGGGATGCGGGTAAATTTCCAAATTTTTCATCACGAGTATAATTGGCACCGATAGCGATTGTAAAGCACAGAGACAAACCTAGGATACGAAATATACTTAGTCCTAGTTTTGCTCTGTAACCGTTACAAGATCACGTAAATGATCTCCCTATGTCGACTGATGACCCCATTCATCGAGGCGGTATGCCATTATCAAGCGAATAGAGTTTACATTGGGTGGATGAGTGGTTCCAGCAGAGGACACGAATCGCAAATGTGAAAAGGATCCTCCAAGCCACGGGAATGAACTTTTGGTGGCGGGGTCTTGTCCAAAATGTGGGATCCAAAACAATTTGTTTAACCCATCCTTCTTTGTGGAAGGTTCGGGATGGGCGACATAAACACCTTTGTTGTAATCTAACCTGTTGAGGTGCAAAAGGTTTTGTAATCCGGGGTATATTGTTGCCCCATTAAAATGAACGATGAGATACTCACAGTGGTCTAAGGTTATTCTCATCGATCGAAGGTGTCGGGTCAAAGGCTTTAGCGATGGCCCAAAACTCACGAGGTAGTTTGGGTACACCATTGAGGACATTTAACAAAGGCCGTTTTAGTGGGCGGTTGAATAAAAATTTTACAATGTCTTTATAGGTTGGGACATTTTGAGGTATTCAAAATTACCGTGACATTGTTTGTTTTGAATTCAACGTTTGATAGATCCACCCTTTGAGAAGCAAGCGGAGAGATTGTGTTCTAGCCATATCTTTTGAAAAGGTTTTTAGGGTTTAGCGAAAGCGTCGGCAAGAACAATCAAGATGTTTAGATCTCTACGGTTTGTGATGAAAAATCTTTGTAATTGTTTACAAGAAAGGTTTTCCAAAAGAGGTTTGAGCACACACAAATGTTTTGAATTTTTGAAATGATTTTGTGAGTTTAGTTGCGAGAAAAGATTGTGTGTGTGAATTGTGTTGTAGAAGAGGGTATTTATAGAGTGATAAGAGGGTGTTTTGTGCACAAATGGAAGAATTAAGAGTAGGTTTTGAAAGACTTTGAATTTCCCATTTAATGCTACCACTCCATTACCCATGATAAAATCCCGTTTTTCAAGGAGCAGTTGAGATGCACGGTAAAAGTGCACTTTTGCGAGAGAAAATATCAATTTGATATTTCTTGTGAGAGGCATTAAATGCCAAGTGGGATGTGATAAGACAAAGAGACATATATTCCTTTATTAAATTGGTATGGTTACCAACCTAGGACATTAAAGTAGCGATACTTGGACCATTTAGTTACTCATTCAATGCTCTTTGTCAAGTGTCGGGGACCACGAATGAGTCTCACTCATTCGGTGAGAGGTTATTTTGGATTTTCGGGGAGGATGAACCATGTGAGAGAACTTCTTGAGATTGGTTTTCAAATACTTGACTTTCAATGTCAAGCATTCCCAAGTCGACTTCGGTCTTGAAGGTAGGTTCATCGAGGTTTGGTGAAGATATCGGCCAGTTGATATTCGGTAGGGATGAAATGAAGTTCTATGTCTCCTTTCATTATGTGATCCACGATGAAGTGATATCGATATCAATGTGTTTGGTTCTTTGGTGGAGGACGGGGTTGTTGGAGATTGCAATTTCACTAGTGTTATCACGGAAGATGGGTACCATTTGTAATGGATGTCATAGTCACTGAGTTGACTTTTCATCCATAATACATTGCACTGACATCCTGCTGCTGACTACATATTAAACCGGTGAGGACATAACCACTGATTGTTGCTTCTTTGCACTCCAACACACAGTTTTCCAAGAAACCAGCAGGACCTTGAGGTACTTTTACATCCATGTTGCGACCCCGACATAATCAGTCGAGTAACCCTTGAGATCAAACCACGAGCATATTGGATATCTGGTCAAGGTTTGGGGTTCCTTTCGGTGCACAGGTATTCTTTTAGGCTGCGATGAGGTGGGATTCTTTGGGATTGGTGATATCTTGCTATTAAGCAGTGAGAATTGTATGTACGGTCTAGTAGCGATTAGATACATCGGTGAGCCAACAATCCCTACGAAATGAGTTTGATTGGTGATTTGCCGGTGAGATCGGGTCCAAGGTTGTTAGGTGGAACCATTGGTGTCTTCTTTGAGGCATAGTCAAATATCTCATATTTCTTCAAGAGATTTACGGTGTATTTCTCTTGGTGATGGATATACCTTTATTAGTTTGCACGATTTGAAGTCCAAGAAAGTAGGTGAGTTCCCCATCATGCTCATTTCAAACTTCTTTGTCATCGGTTTTCAAGCTGTTTGCAAAGTTGTAGTTTGTTGAGCCAAAGATGATGTCATCAACATATACTTGGACTAGTATCACATCTGTTGAGTTCTATAGACAAGCGATGTGTTGTCTATCTTTCCTCGACAAACTTGTTTTGTATCGGGAAGGTGAGAGAGTTTCATACCATGCCACAGGAGCTTGTTTAAGTCCATAAAGGGCTTTGTCAAGCTTGAGACATAGTCGAAATTCACTACTCTCAAAGCACGGAGGTTCTTGAACATACACATCTTCCTTGAGATCACCATTTAAGAATGCGCTTTTAACATCCATTTGGTAGACCACGAAGTTCATGTATGTTGCATATGCAAGGAAGATCTGATGGCTTCCATTCTTGCAACAGGAGCAAATGTCTCATCATAGTCAATGCCTTCTTGTTGTTGTATCCTTTGGCTACAAGTCGGCTTTGTTTTTAATGACAGTCTTGGTTTTCATCGGTCTTGTTTACGAAAACCCACTTCATTCCTATGACTACTACATCACGAGGACATTTGATCAAGGTCATGACCTTGTTTTTATCAAGCTGTTGCAATTCATCTTGCATGCTGAACCCGGCTTGGGTGTTTTAGAGCTTGATGACACTTTTGGGTTCAATGTCGATAGGTAATCGACATATAGACATTCATTGGTGAAGGCTGCAGTTAGACTAGCGACCATGCTTCTAGTGAGCATGCCCTCGCTGGGTTCACCAATGATGTTTACAAGCTCAATGTCACGAGATCTAGTCCACTTACTTTGTGGTGCAGGATCCGAGCTTGAAGATGTCCTTTGGGAGTTCGAGATGTGAGTTCGGTGCAAGAGCCACGGGATCATTTAGAACATCTGTTGAGATGTTATGATTAGGTTGAGGATCATGAGTTTTGTGTTCACGATCATACGGATCATTGTTACTTATCCCATTAGGGAGACGATGGTTATCAATGAATTTATTGATGGTTGGTTGGGGTAGGTTGTGTGGTAAGACATAATATGAGATGTCGACATCGACGATATGAGGAATTGAGTTCGATGGCGTACTCATCGGGAGGATATCTTGATGAGTTATCAATTCCTATGTCCTCCCGAGGTGTTGGTGAACTCGATGCTTCGGTACTTTCATCAAAGGTGACATGAAAGGTTTCCTCAACTTGTTGTCTCCTTGTGTTAAAGACCACGAAGGCTTTGGAGATCGGTGAGTAGCCTAAAAGTATCCATCATCGACTTTTGCATCAAACTTGCCTAGATGATCCTTGTGATTGTGAATGAACACAGGACATCCAAACACATGAAAATAGGCGATGTGCGGAAGTCTACCTTTGAAGATCTCATATGGGGTTTTATTATGTCTTTTGACAATGATTGACTGTTTTGAGTGTAACGAGCGATCTTGATTGCTTGATCCGAAATGTTTTGAGAGGGTGAGCCATTTAACATAGTTCTAGCGACCTCAATGAGAGTTTACATTTTCCTTTCAATGACCCATTTTGTTCGGGGGTATAAGGAGATGAGAAATTTTGAGAAATTCCTTTTCATCACGAAACTCTCAAGTTCTTGATTTACGAACTCGATGCCATTGTCGATTCGGTTGTTTGTGATAATGTCATTACGGTTTTCAATCTTCACGATGAATGACATTATTGCATCGTTGCGACTCTTTTTAGAAAGAAAGTATACCCAAGTGTATCTTGAGAATTCATCAACAATGACAAGAGTATACTTCTCATCTTTGGATTGATGCGGGACCGACGGTCCAAGCGGATCCATGTGCGAGGAGGTGAAAGCGACTTTGATGGAGAAATTTTGTTTAGTTTTGAATGATGCTCTATGGTGTTTACCCTTTTCACAGGCGAGCATGGTTTATCTTTGCAAAGACCGGTGATGGTAAGCGAGGACCTTGTTTTGTTTTGCCAAGTTGTTGAGGTTTTGAAGTTCGGTGTGAGAGTCTCTTATGCCTGACCAATTGATAGTTTGGTGGCTTTGGCAAAGAGACACGTTCCATCTTGGGAGAGAGTTGACATGTCAAGCACATAAACATCGTCTCTCTAGGAGCTATCAACACAACTTCCTTGTTGGCATTAAAATGGTACCTTGTTTATCATTGAATTGTACAATGAATTTTGCATCACATAGTTGGTGACAACGATGAGATTGTATTTGAGACCATTGACATAGGCTATTCTAGAAAACTATTCCATTGCGGTTCTTGAACCATAACCTTGATGGGACATGATGAGTTATCACCAAATACTACCTTGGGCCTGGTTCCTTTACATACTTGTGCGATATTCCTTCACTTTGATCATGCTTCTTGAGCATCCTTTGTCTAGATGCCAAATAGGCTCCACGGCATGTCTCTGCACAAGTAGTAAAGCGAATTAGTTCTCTTCGTGACCCACTTACTAGTGGGCTTGGATCTCAAGGTCTCTTTGAAATTTGCAATCGACTCATGGTCGGTGGTTGTGTGCAAGGTGCTACCACAGTTTTGCATTTAGAGGTGAGGATGACTCGGTGACTACGGGTTGTTTGGAATTTCTCCTTGAGTGAATGATCTTGTCATGTTGGGATGTCTCATGAGTGGATTACCGCATATCTCACAGCATGTATTCATGAGACAATCATCTGATGATGATCATTAAACCAGCGAGAAGGAGAGAGGAAAAGGTTTTGCTCTATTCTTTGGAGCATTTTGGAGGATGAAGCATCTCGATGACCAACTTTGGTATAATTTGCTTGGTGACATCTTGTTGATGATCTGCGATCCTGTGATCATCCTTTTGCGATCATGCAAAAAGGATTCTATAGATTGTCGATGGTATGGGTGGTGTAATGACACACCACACTTTTGTTTGTTTTGGAGGTTGACTTTGACTTTGAGGCGGAGGAAGCGACTTTGTCTCCTTGATTGGTTCGGGACCTTTCAATGGATTCCATTTTTGAGAAGCTTCCTCACAAGTTCGATCAATTCTTGGATTTGGTCGACTTGATGGGACCGAGGATGATGAAGTTTCGTGAGAGTAGACTCTTGTTGGATTAGTTTTGCTTGTCTTTGAAGGATGGTTCTACCACGTCGGACCTTTCTTTTGGTGAATGAGGATTGAATTGTAGTGGAGTAAGCTCGAGCTTGGGCGGCACCCGAAGAGGTTTCGGTGGTGGGCGGTGCTTGAGATTACGCGAGACTTCGTGGATGTGTTCGGTACCACTGGGCGCATCGAGAGTCAACATGCTCTTTAGAGCTTGACTTTCGTGCTCTAGAATCCTTCGAATCGAAGTTTGGAAGCTTACTCTCGGGATTAACTCGTTCAATCCATTCTTGGAATTTGAATCACCCAACATACTTGTAATCATGCCACGGACACAAATGGCTTGGGAGGCGGTCTTTGTTGAGAGAGTCGGGAGATGATCTTCACCTATGACTCTCTTCTTGCTGCTATTAGGGGCACCCACGACATCAAAGACCACAGGATTCTTAGCGATCCAACTCTTAAGAATATCATTGGCCTTTTAAGTTCATCTTGAAGATTACGATTTCTTTTAACTAGTTCGGTGTTTTGAATTTGCAAAGTGGCGACCTCGAGCTTAGCTTGTTTTAAAATTAGCAATTCATCCCTACACTTATTCAATTCAAAACTTAACTTGTTGTACTTAGAAAAAGATTCGGTCTTTGCTCTTCTACAAACTTAAGGTCAACATTTAGATAATTCATATAAGGCGACGATCGAGTCATCATCCATAGAAAGTAAAGTATTTACCTTCTTCGTTGTGATGTTGACCCATTCCAGTTCTAGCATGATTTTCCCAACAACAAGCTTGTCTTCATCGAGAGAGCCATTAGAGCATCGACATGTACCATTTCATCATCGATGAGATTGGCTCTTCATCCCATCAAAGGTTTGACAACAAGGCCTTTGTTCTTCCCACCGCAGATTGAACATTTTTGTTGTTTCGAGGATGGCCTCAAGCAATGCAAGCTTAGCTTTTGCTTTCTTGTACTTAGCTTCATAATCAATGGTTTTGTTAAGATCAGTTGTTTTGAACATTTTGATGAGGCTGATAGATTTTTGGTTGAAATTTGCTAAAGCACAAGACCGATTAGATCACGATGGTTTGTAAGAGGGTTCGAAATTGTTTTGAAAAAGCAGGTCTTTTGCAAAATGGCCTCTTTATGACACTTATAACATTCGGTGTCTCGGTTGCTTTAGCGGTTGAAAACCTTTGTTTCTTTTATAAACCTTCGAGTTAGCGAGTGCCCTTTCCTGAAATTGACATTGGTCACTTAGGCACTCCTCACTTGATCTCTCATCGGGCTCATCATCGAGTTTTCTTGGAAATCTTGAACTACATTGTTTGAAAAGCGGTTGATATTGGTGAAGATGTAGTGGTGGGGACTTCTTGACTTCACGAGACTTCTTTAAGTCGGTATCGTGCATTGATGAGGTTTTCCTCATAGACAAATTTCCATAGATTTCGGGAAGCTCAAGATTTTGGATGTGATTGGCATTCACGAGTCCACAGAGAAATTCAACCACTTCTTAGGGGAGCATTTACAAAACCAACATTGATTTCATGCTTAGACAACTTAACACCATCATTTGAAAGTTCATTTAAAAGAGTTTTGTATCTGGTGTAAGTTTGAGAGAGAGTTTCGAGTCCTTAGCCACGAAGGTGTTATACTCAAGTTTCGGGTCCATTATCCTGTTTTCCTTGGTATCGATGGTCCTTCATGACTATGAACTAGGTCATCCTGGTTTGCTTAGCGATTACTACTGACTAATATGAGACTCCATAATATCGTCGGGAAGACAAGATATTATGATACTTTTGAGTCTTTGGTCACGGTTGACCACTCTCCTTTCATCTTGGGTCCATTTGAGCTTGAGTTTGGGCAACCCTTGAGTCTTTGGGACAAATGGACCTTCATTTATGCACTTGACATAATAAGGTTCCATCGATCAAATAGCAAAGCATTCGCTTTTCCATTTGTTAAATTTGCCAACTTCAAGTCTAGGGCACGCGGTGAATAAGCTCCACCCTTTTTATCGACTAGTTGGGGTACATCAATTTCGACCATTTAGGATCCTAATTTAAAAACTTTTAGGCGGCCAAAAAAAATGAGTTTATAATTAGCCTTGCTCGATACCACTTGTTGTTCCCGTTCACTAACGTTTAAAGCAGTTAATTTTATAAAACAAGTTAAAAGTGAACTATGGTGAAATTAACATAAAGAAAACACACTGATTAATTTTCAACGTCATATTCTTATTAGAAGTAAATCAACAAAGAATCGTTACCCAGTACTTGCGGAATAGTACTTGGGATTGAAATAAACAAAGTTGGGTGATTCCTCGCTAAGCTCGGGCTATGTCGAGCACAACTCTTAGAACTCAGTTGAGCTATCTCGGGAACTAAGTTGTATTTGGAGGTGAAAAGATGGCTTGCGTGTGTGTGTTTTACAATTCACAAGCTTAACCTTTTCACTCCATCTCTTATGCTATTTATACATGTATGGTATTTGACTCTTTCCTAAGTGACAAGCGACATCTTCTGAGAAGAAAATCTTGATGTATTTTGTCTCATTTAAAGACTATTCTAGGTAAGAGACAAGACTACTTTCCTAAGTTCGGTGATGACAGGCACGATCTTTTGCCATTCGGGAAAGTTGACTTTGGTTGATAAGGACTTCGTCTTATCGATTCAACATTCCGCCTTGTCCGCTCTTTCTTGACCATTACATTCTTGATCTTCTACTTGAGTTTGTCTTGATGTAAGAAGTTGGAGAGAATCTTAGGGATTCGGTGAGTTATTGTCATCACTCATTGAATCCATCATCTTCTTCTTGACTCGATCTTCACCCTTTAAGTTCCGCCTTCGGGTGGAGACTCGTTATTGCCTCGTCTTGAGTATCCGAAGGCGATTCGAGAGGCTATGCACTCGATGACTGTTTGTGTTAACGGATTAAATACTTGGGCTATTTTCTATTCAAATCCTAGATTAAGGGTTTGGGTATTCTTGAACCCAACAAGTACAAGAAAGACTTAACGGTCATTAAGTCTTCATTTTGAAAATGCAGTCAAGCACCCCAACCACCAAGATACTCTGTTGACCGGCATGATCGAGAAGCGGGTAATGATCATACGGATGAAGATGAAGAACATTTCATTGGAGTGCGCTTGCAAGAACAACAAAGCAGAACATATCTCATATGATGTATGTTTACGTAAAGAATACTGAGTGAAGCAAGAAGTTTGGAAGACGAACCATTGAACCAAACTAGACGCTCCAATAAGCCTAAACGATCAAAACATAGGTGGTCGACTCTTGGTGAGCCATCGGGAAAATGGGATTACTATGTCAAATATGATGCTCCAGCACCAACAACCCCAATTGAAGAAATTGCAGCAACTGGCTGGGGAGATGAATTCTCAGACGATGAAATTACCCCAGGAAGAGTGGCAATTATGGACGAATCAGATAATTGGGACGACGATGAAAGAAGTGGCGGAAAGGTCCTTGTCCTACGAGAAGAATTTTCAAAAAATCAACAAGACTTTCTTGATGAATATCTGCCGCAGTGGGATGACAAACTCGCCACACAAAAATCAGAGTCTGAATGGGAAAACCCATTCGCAGAGAAGCATGGTGAGGACCATACAATTCTTCATCTTTCAAAGAAGATGACGACGATCGCCATACCCAAAGTTCAGAAACTTTAAACAAATGGCAGCACAAATTACCAACAAACATGAGGAACATGCTTTTCCAACAGCAAATGATGCAGAATATGGTGCAAGCTATCAACCACCAAATGATGCAATATTAGGACCAGCTGTCTATCCGCCAGCACGGCAAAATCCACAGCCAACTTATAGACCAGACTATCAGTTTGGTTATCCTCAAGGAAGAAACAATGTTTTTAATGGAGGATATGGTGAATACCACAACTCACAGTGGACTCTGCCACCAGCATGGACAGAATCAGGTGTGATGCTTGTACTACCAGCAGATCCAGGTTAATGGTCAGACATAATAGCAAGATGGGAGTCTATTACAATCAATAGACTCAGCGATTCAAACATGGGTGACAATAAAGCAAAGTTAACATTTGTGGAGAATCTTCTTGGAGAAAGCAAAAATTAATGTGGCAACAATGGCGAATCGCATACCGGATGTGTATGCGCCTTGAAGCAATTAGCGATGAACCACAAAATATAACATCACAAGTAAAGCTAATATTGTTGGAGGATCCGTATCGAGGCTCAAGTGATGAACAAGGCGAGCCTACGAGAGACTTAGGCAGGATAACTTGTGAAGAAACCAAGAACTTGTGGTCATTATTGGAAGATTTGAGACGATTAGCGATAAAATCGGAAATTGTATTTCCCTCAACAATGAAAAGCTTTTGCTAAACTCCACCTTCTTTGTCCAAGAAAGTAGAGGAATCGTTTAAAGCCAAGCACCACGGTCTCGGTCACGAGTCTTGCCGACAATCAAGTTCACTCGTACTTTTATCTCGAAATGTACAAAGATGCGGCGCTTTAAAGAACTTAGAGACTTATCTCTTTGTTCATTATACCAATTCTGGCTATTACAAAAATAACGGGAAGAAGTATGGAATGAGGAAATCAAGAACATACAAAGGAAAGCCACATGGTTCTCATGTAAAGCCAATCAAAAGAAAGTATAAAGATGACAGAGGGCGAGTCAAGAAGTGCAAATGCTTTATTTGTGGAAAGGAAGGACATTTTGCAAAGGATTGCAAAAGCAAGCAAGGAAATATTGCAAGATCAGCTGTCTATCAAGAGCTTGATCTTGATGACAACTGGGATATTGTCTCAGCAGACTTTGACGACACCAGTGTCTATAGCATATCGAGAAGGAGAAGGTGATACTCATCAAAGTATCGGTGTCATGGTCCAAGATACCCATTTGAAGAAGCGACTTTCACAATAACACATGAAGATAATGAAAGCAGCAGTGAAGATGACCAACCTAGTCATTTTGCTTTTATGTTCCATCGGGACCACCAACAAAAATAGCGAGACATGGTTCAATCAGAGGATCGTGGAAACCAAGCAAAGAACTACAAGCTCAAAGTAAAATTGTGAGCATGATTGGAAAGAGAACACGTCACAAATTACACAATCTGCTATTTACGTGGAATACTAACCACGGATGTATCAAGACTTAAGCGCCCCAGTGTCAACTTACAACATGTGCTCTTTGTGCAAAAATTATCTCGGTAAAACGGTTAATGTCAAAAGAAAGCGGCGGTGCTGGGAAGAAGAAAATGACTTCAACAGCAGAGAGGTAAAACTTCTCAAGGAACTTTTGAAAGAGAAGACAGAACAAGTTCATCAGATGATAAAATATCAAGCGAAAGAGTATTATGAAACAAAGCGGATATTCAAAGAAGGAAGAAGCATGGCAACTTGAAAAGAGCTTGCTAGTAAAGACCTTCTGAGACACTCTTAAGATAATTGATCGACAAAATTTGAACAAGTAAGGTTTGAAGAACAAAAATATGAAGAAATAAGAAAGCTTAAAGCACAACTGCAGGAGAAGAAAGAAGGAGGAGTAGAGTTTCAATACTCTAATGAAGAGTTCCCACCATTAAATGATTCTCATGAAGCAAGACCCTTTATGGAAACAGAGATTCATTACTCTGGAAATGCTGCGTCAGTTCCAAAAGTTAGAAAGATAACTAACTCACTTTACAATGTAAAAGTTGAGTTTGATATCCCTAATTGTCCCGCATTTGGAATCGGTGCAATAATAGACACGGAACATCGACATCTTTGTATAAACAAGAAAGTTATCCCGGAAGAAGCACTTGAGCCTTTAACCCACGCGTCTTCTTCAATGGCTTAAATTCAAGACAACAAGCAACTCACAGAATAAAACAAGGCTCTTTTCTTATAGAAGGAAACAAATTCAAGATTCCCCTCATATATGCATTTGATATGCATGATAGAAATGGTATTGAAATGCTTATAGGAGCCAATTTCCTAAGGTCCATGAAAGGAGGAATTCGTATAGAGGGAGATGAGATAACCATCTATAAGAAGGTTACCAAAATCAAAACGTCAGAACAATCTGAGGTTGCTGAAGTTGCTATCACCGAGCTTGAAATTAGTGAAGAAGATTTCTTTGAAATAAACGAATCTATTTATTTCAACCAAGAAGGCAACAACGCATTCCTGAAGCAGTTTAAGCCTGTCATTGATAGGTTGAAACTTCAAGGATACATTGGAGAAGAACCTTTAAAGCATTGGAAGAAAAATGGTGAACTTTGTAAGCTGGATATTATCGATCCAGACGTTACAATTGAAGACCGACCATTAAAACATGTGACACCAGCAATGGAAGATTCATTCAGAAAACATGTTGATAGTCTTCTAAAAATTGGTGCTATTCGTCCGAGTACGAGCAGACACAGAACGATGGCAATGATCGTAAATTCAGGAACAACAATTGATCCAGATGGCGGAAGAAATCAAAGGGAAGGAAAGAATGGTGTTCAATTATAAATCCTTGAATGATAACACATACAAGGACCAATACTCCCTACCAGGAATAAATACGATCATCAGGAGAATAGGAAACGGGAAGATATTCTCAAAGTTTGACCTCAAATCAGGGTTCCATCAAGTCGCCATGGATGAAGAGTCAATTCCATGGGTCGAAGTCCTACTAATTATACAATCGCTTGCACAAAATACTTAGAGCCCATTTAACTTGTAAACTAGATTTGGACTTGGGCTTGGCCTTTGTTTTCTCTTGGCGTGTCAAAACCGGTACCCCCCCCCCCTCATTCTTCTTTTCTGTAATATGCTTCACCAAAGAAAAGATCACATAAAACCTAATACATTAAAAGTGGCGGCTCGCATATTTTCTCCATTCTTGTCGACACAAAAGAAGTCGAGGGAGACCCGTGGGGTGCCAAGGAAGGGTACTATGATTGTGTGTAGCCGTACATGGTCCTGGTCGTGAAGTTTGATTTCTATCGAGGGTCTTGGAGGGCTGCTGGTCGTGGGTATTCAAGGATCGGAGGAGGCTGATTTACATCGGTTTGGTCGTGGGTTTGTGGCTGCTCCTTGTCGTGACCTTGGTGGCCTATCGTGGGCTCGTGTCCTTGGTTTCTTGTTTCGTCTCTCATCACTTGACAAGGGTAATGGTTCTGAATCTCGTCTCGTTTTCCTTCTTGTGTTTCTTGTTTGTTGTTAACGTGAGACCCATTCAAGGCATACTAAGCATCATAAAATGATATATTATATTTATCTCATAAACTGATAACATTGTTACATAAAATCATGAATATGTCACATAAAGTAATGGATGAAAGACCATGTATTTCGACTCATATATACCCATGTTAATGTTTTCTGGATTCTGTTTTGGACCTCACATGACTCGACACACCTAAGATGTATTAGATGAAAACTTTGTCATATGGAATGATGAGGATAATCTACATGAAATCATAACCTTGGTTATATGTATGTCAAACGAACACAAAGGGTCAAAAACTGGTATGTATAAAAATTCATAAGCCGGAAAATATAAATGTTGGGCATGTTAAGATGCTATTAAAACAGGTCATATGGCTTTCATGGATCATGGAGTGCGTTTGGGTAGGTAAAACATGTGATTATAATGGTTTTAATGAACCCTAAAGCTGGACAGACATCATATGTCGAATTTGGGTGTGTCATAGATCAAATTTTATAAGTGCAATAATCTGGGTTTTGTTGGAAAAGTTTATTTTATGTCTTATTTAAGTTTTCCAAGTGGTTTGGTCGAATTTGGAGTTGTCTAAGTCGTATTTTTGAATTTTACAAGATCAAGTGTCAAAGCTGAGAAAACGGGTATGAAATTTAGTTGGATTGTTTGATTTTTCATTTTCAAACCATAATGAATTGGGAGCTCTCCTTTTACAGGAGTGACATTTAGGTTATAAATGAATTTCTGGGAGTTTTGGGAATTTTTATAAGGTGCCTAAACAGGTCTAATAAGTACAAACTTTTAAGGTGTATTTTCTGATCACTTTCTAGGCAGGTCTGGACTTATGATTTTCCATAGGCCATTGTACTTGGAAATAGAACCCTCAATTTTGGAGAGTCTTTTAACTCATATGGAACCCACATGAATTTCCTTGATTTTATTTGAGCTAAGTAAGTATTTTATAAAAATCGCTAAATTCTGGTCGAGATATGAAGTTAAGAAAATGAAAGATAAAAGATTATATCAATAAGTAAAACACTTATCTGAGGCATAAGAAGCTTATAAAGGAGCTAATAAGTATTATACGAATCGTAATCCGTGTAGATTCATTGAAGAAGGCGATGGCGTCGTATCTTCGTGTTCGTTCATTCATTTGCTTTTCCTCATTTGCGTTAAGGAGCAGATATTACGACCTTTTTAGTAAAGGTTTTCTCATGATCTCCTTTTCTTGTCATTTCCTTATGCTTATTAGGATTCCCTATGCCATTGCTATGATTCCTTACATTTATGTGAATCTGTTTTCGAACTTACATTTGTTGAACCTTGCTATGGTTGAGTATGAATTTCGATTTTGAACTTCGATTATGAACATATGATTATGAACCTCGATTATGAGCGTATGATATGTGATCGTGATATGAACCTTTGATTTATGAACATTTGATATGAACCCTTTACGATTTGTTTGATCCGTTGCTTATCCGAAATCTACATTTATTGAACCATGAAACATCGATTTGAACTTATGATATGGAAACTACGATTTGTAATCTGTTTGACCTTTATGATGAATTATGATCATGTCATTTATGACAATCTGTTTGACCTAAGTTAGTTTGACACCGAGCCATTATTTCACTAGTCATGGGGTTCCATGTCCGTGTCGATGATGCACCTCGACATGACTCTAGGCGATGGAGTGATGTTACGCCACGTCCTTCTACATTATCTCTGTTTATTGATAGTTTGGCCACTGTCTCATGCATTTGGGCGTATGGATGCATCCTAGATCGATCTCGTTATCGATATGATTTGTGCGGTGAATGATGTAGGTGTGCAATCTGGCGTCTTCACAAGGTCGAGAGCTAGCTACTCCATTTGTTATTGAGGTCTCCTCGTATTATATAAGGTATTAAAGGTCACCCTCAGAATAAGAAAGTTACTTCGATATGATATATTCGGGCTCGTGGTAGATAACTAAATCATGTCTGTTATTTACGTGTTAGATATTACATTTATGATTCCGTATTTGTCAATGTTCCCATTTACATCTTGAATTATTATATGTTTATTGAATGTGTTTATGCTTTGACATGTTTATGTGACTCTTGTTTGCCATGCTAGGATATGATTAATATGCTTAAATGTGATTCGCATGTTGTCATCGATTATATGTTAGTTTACCATTATGTGACCTTGTTGATCTGTATGATGATTATGCTAGTGTATAATTGATTGTTACGTAAGTTCATTATGTATAATTGTTCGGATAATTCGTGAACTTTGATTATCCGTTGGTGTTCGTGTCCGCTTATGTTTGATACGCTATGTTTAAATTTTGTCTATACTAAAGTTTGATATAGGAAATGGTTTAACTTATGATATCGACTTGATAACTTGCTAATTGCTATGCTATGTCTTTTGCTTATTTAGTTATAGTTTTCCTCGTGTGTTTCTGTTTGTATGTGTATCGCGTTTGAGCGCTATTGTTCATTTGCTACGATATTGGATAAGTGTGTTGAATGTAGATTAATTGACTTGTGTAAAGGACATGTTTACTTCTAGTAGTTGTTTGACTAGCTTTCGGTATTTTGTTTGACTTATATGTACTTAAATTGCACCTTCATTAATTGCATGTTGATTATGATGTGCTTGGTTTGTGTCATCAATATGCTATGTGTTTGTTCTTATTTGTTGTTTGTTCTTCCGGTTTACGTGTGTCTATGTTTCCGAGAATCCTCGGTGATTCATTATCCTCATTCAGCTGTGACTTCGTTATTCGTTTCTTTATTTCATTTCTTATTTCGTTTTGTTTAGTTTTCGTTTTGTTATATCATTCCTTTGGGCTTTGTAAGCTCAACCGCACTTCTTTTCTGCGGCGGTTTTAGATTTGAAGATGGGCTTTGATGGGGTGAGAGTTGGATTATCTGGCGGACCAACCCTAGTTACCTTATTATTTGGACATACTTTGAAGAGTTTTGTTTTGATATTTCACTTCATTTTGGATATTGTATTTTCCTCGTCGGTCGATTGTTTATATGATTTGATACTTCATTTTAAGGTTTCCGTTTGTAAATATTTTATTTGTATGTTCGATATGACACGAATGTGACACTTCTACCCTTGTCGGGTTGGGGTGTTACAATTATAGTATCGAGCTCTAGGTTTTAGGACCACTTAGAGCTTAGGCTATGACTGTGAGGATTGGGTAGACATTAGGTTTACATGCATTCGGATATCTTTCGATTCCTTTTGACCGTCGTTCGATTTGACTTGATATTCTTTTGTCTTCACCGAGTTGGCCCTCCTCTTTCGCGCCAATTTTATTATTTTGTCTTAGCACATCCGTTTGTCGATCGTCGGATGGAGACTACCAGGAGCCGAAGATGATGGTCTTAGAACCGTATTCTTTGCAATGATCTACGGTGGAGAGGTTCGTGAAGCGAAGTTACACCCGTTGTCGTCTTCTTTGGAGGCATCGGGATCTTCTTTGGAGAGCAGGGCGGACCAACCAAAACGCAAAAAGCGGAGACAAGATTCAACCGGTGGTGAGAAGGTTCATTTACTTCATATGATTTGGTAGCGACTTATGCTACTCTATTCGTTTGTCGATGCGTTTGAGTCGGTTTGATATTATGTTAAGTGATTACGATCGGTATTGCGTTTCTTTGATTCGTTCAAAACTTCGGTTTGAATCGTGAAGTTTTATCGTTTAGCGATACGGTACATCTCGGTTTTCTTTTTGGACCGACGATAATGAGTCATGAGGAACCGTTTTATGCAAGTTGGTGGCCTCGTTTGTTTGGTAATATAGTAAGTTGTGTGATGTAATATATGTGGTATGTATGTGATCGCTGTTTGATTATGTTGCTTATTATCGTATGTGATATGTTTTGTTTTGATATTAGTTATGTGGGTTGTCATGACCGAGGCGAATATGATGTTAATAAGGACTTGTTATGTGATGCAAGTATTATGGCCTTTGATCAGCGTGATAATCGAGATCATATAATTTGAACTTATTGAAATCATATGACGTCTGGGAAATACTGTGGTTGATCGTGAATGGACTTTGACTTGTATCTGTTATTTGTCGCTCCTCGTATTCGATTGAAATTTTGTACCTCTTTGCGAGATTCTCATTGACAATGTTGTATATAAGTTTTATGCGCTTGGAATCCGAAATCGTTATGATCCGTGTGAACCTATAGATTGCTATATACGCCCTAAGTTTGTATGTCTCCACGCATCATGCGATTAGTAAGACCGTTAGGATTCGATTACATCTATGCATATGTTGTTTTCATCATTAGATACCTAAATAAGTTAGGCGTGTTGTTTAATTTTACGCATCTCATCATTATACGCCATTACTTTGATAAGTATATGATTATCTATTATAAGTATTTGTTGTTGAATTGATTTACGAAAGTATAAGTATGAATATTACGACAAGAATCATTTGTTCTAAAATAAGTTTCGCGTTTGCTCTATTCCTTGAAATTCGAAGTCAGATTAGTTTTCTGTTCTATTCAGTCTTGTTCAATTTCGAGGACGAAATTTTCTTTTAGAAGGAAGAGTTGTAAAACCCTAAAAATCTAAAAGCGTAAAAGACTATTTTGCCCTCAAAATTTAAACTATAAAATACGTCAAGCTCGTCGAATCGTTCTAACCTAACTCATAAATGTATGTCGTACAAGATAAATGAGATCGTTACAAATATGAATCACAAGTTTAATATTGTTACATGGGTGAAGTCCTACTAATTATACAATAACTTGCACAAAATACTTAGAGCCCATTTAACATAAACTAGATTTGGACTTGGCTTGGCTTTGTTTTCTCTTGGCGTGTCAAAACCGGTACCCCCTCATTCTTCTTTTACGTAATATGCTTCACCAAAAAAAGATCACATAAAACCCTAATACATTAAAAGTGGCGGCTCATATTTTCTCCATTCTGTCGACACAAAAGAAGTCGAGGGAGAGTGGGGTGCCAAGGAAGGGTACTATGATTGTGTGTAGCCGTACATGGTCTGGTCGTGAAGTTTGATTTACATCGAGGGTCTTGGAGGCTGGTGGTCGGGTATTCAAGGATCGGAGGAGGCCGATTTACATCGGTTTGGTGGTGGGTTTGTGGTTGCTCCTTGTCGTGACCTTGGTGGCCTAGGCGTGGGCTCGTGTCCTTGGTTTCTTGTTTACGTCTCATCACGCATGACAAGGGTAATGGTTCGAACCTCGTCTCATTTTCCTTCTTGTGTTTCTTGTTTGTTGTTAACGTGAGACCCATTCAAGGCATGCTAAGCATCGCATAAAATGATATATTATATTTATCTCATAAGCGATAACATTGTTACATAAAATCATGAATATGTCACATAAAGTAATGGACGAAAGACCATGTATTTAAACTCATATATACCCATGTTAATGTTTTACGGATTACATTTTGGACCTCATATGACTCGACACACCTAAGATGTACTAGATGAAAACTTTGTCACATGGAATGATGAGAATAATCTACATGAAGTCATAACCTTGGTTATATGTATGTCAAACGAACACAAAGGGTCAAAAACTGGTATGTATAAAAATTCATAAGCCTGAAAATATAAATGTTGGGCATGTTAAGATGCTATTAAAACAGGTCATATGGCTTTCATGGATCATGGGTGCGTTTGGGTAGGTAAAACATGTGATTATAATGGTTTTAATGAACCCTAAATCTGGACAACATCATATGTCGAATTTGGGTGTGTCATAGATCGAATTTTATAAGTGCAATAATCTGGGTTTTTATTGGAAAAGTTTATTTTATGTCTTAGTTAAGTTTTCCAAGTGGTTTGGTCGAATTTGGAGTTGTCTAAGTCGTATTTTTGAATTTTACAAGATCAAGTGTCAAAGCTGAGAAAACGGGTATGAAATTTAGTTAGATTGTTTGATTTTCATTTTCAAACCATAATGAATTGGGAGCTCTCCTTTTACTGGGAGTGACATTTAGGTTATAAATGAATTTACGGGAGTTTTGGGAATTTTATAAGGTGCCTAAAGCAGGTCTAATAAGCGCAAACTTTTAAGGTGTATTTTACGATCACTTTCTAGGCAGGTCGGACTTATGATTTTCCATAGGCCATTGTACTTGGAAATAGAACCCCTCAATTTTTGGAGAGTCTTTTAACTCATATGGGAACCCCTGTGAATTTCCTTGATTTTATTTGAGCTAAGTAAGTATTTTATAAAAATCGCTAAATTCTGGTCCAGATATGAAGTTAAGAAAATGAAAGATAAAAAGATTATATCAATAAGTAAAACACTTATACAGGCATAAGAAGCTTATAAAAGGAGCTAATAAGTATTATACGAATCGTAATCCGTGTAGATTCATTGAATAAGGCGATGGCGTCGTATCTTCGTGTTCGTTCATTCATTTGCTTTTCCTCATTTGCGTTAAAGTACGGATATTACGACCTTTTTAGTAAAGGTTTTCTCATGATCTCCTTTTCTTGTCATTTCCTTATGCTTATTAGGATTCCACATGCCATTGCTATGATTCTCTTACATTTATGTGAATCTGTTTATACGAACTTACATTTGTTGAACCTTGCTATGGTTGAGTATGAATTTACGATTTTGAACTTACGATTATGAACATATGATTATGAACCTCGATTATGAGCGTATGATATGTGATCGTGATATGAACCTTTGATTTATGAACATTTGATATGAACCCTTTCGATTTGTTTGATCCGTTGCTTCCGAAATCTCATTTATTGAACCATGAAACATCGATTTGAACTTATGATATGAAAACTCGATTTGTAAATCTGTTTGACCTTTATGATGAATTATGATCATGTCATTTATGACAATCTGTTTGACCTAAGTTAGTTTGACACCGAGCCATTATTTCACTAGTCATGGGGTTCCATGTCAGTGTCGATGATGCACCTCGACATGACTCTAGGGCGATAGAGTGATGTTCGCCACGTCCGCTACATTATCTGTTTATTGATAGTTTGGCCACTATCTCATGCATTGGGCGTATGGATGCATCCTAGATCGATCATTATCGATATGATTTATCGGTGAATGATGTCGGTGTGCAATCTGGCGTCTTCACAAATTCGGGAGCTAGCTACTCCATTTGTTATTGAGGTCTCCCTCATATTATATAAGGTATTCGAGGTCACCCTCCGAATAAGAAAGTTACTTCGATATGATATATTACGGGCTCGTGGTAGATAACTAAATCTGTATTTGTTATTTACGTGTTAGATATTACATTTATGATTCCGTATTTGTCAATGTTCCCATTTACATCTTGAATTATTATATGTTTATTGAATGTGTTTATGCTTTGACATGTTTATGTGACTCTGTTTGCCATGCTAGGATATGATTAATATGCTTAAATGTGATTCGCATGTTGTCATCGATTTTATGTTAGTTTACCATTATGTGACCTTGTTGATCTGTATGATGATTATGCTAGTGTATAATTGATTGTTACGTAAGTTCATTATGTATAATTGTTCGGATAATTCGTGAACTTTGATTATCCGTTGGTGTTAAATATCCGCTTATGTTTGATCCGCTATGTTTAAATTTTGTCTATACTAAAGTTTGATATGGGAAATGGTTTAACTTATGATATCGACTTGATAACTTGCTAATTGCTATGCTATGTCTTTTGCTTATTTAGTTATAGTTTTCCTCATGTTTTCTCGTTTGTATGTGTATTTGCGTTTGATTGCTATTGTTCATTGCTACGATATTGGATAAGTGTGTTGAATGTAGATTAATTGACTTGTGTAAAGGACATGTTTACTTTTAGTAGTTGTTTGACTAGCTTCGGTATTTCGTTTGACTTATATGTACTTAAATTGCCTGCTTCATTAATTGCATGTTGATTATGATGTGCTTGGTTTGTGTCATCAATATGCTATGTGTTTGTTCTTATTTGTTGTTTGTTCTTCGGATTTACGTATTATGCGTGTTTCATGAGAATCCCGATGATTCATTATCCTCATTCAGCTGTGACTTCGTTATTCGTTTCTTTATTTCATTTCGTATTTTGTTTTGTTTAGTTTTCGTTTTGTTATATCTATTCCTTTGGGCTTTGTAAGCTCGGTAGCATTTCTTTTCTGCGCGGGTTTTAGATTTGAAGATGGGCTTTGATGGGTGAGAGTTGGATTATCTGAGTGGACCAACCCTAGTTACCTTATTATTTGGACATTCTTTGAAGAGTTTTTGTTTTGATATTTCACTTCATTTTGGATATTGTATTTTCCTCGTCAGTCAATTGTTTATATGATTTGATACTTCATTTTTAAGGTTTTCGTTTGTAAATATTTTATTTGTATGTTCTGATATGACACCAGAATGTGACACTTCTACCCTTGTCGGGTTGGGGTGTTACACTGCCACCAGCATGGACAGAATCAGGTGTGATGCTTGTTCTACCAGCAGATCCAGGTTTATGGTCGGGCGTAATAGCAAGATGGGAGTCTATTACAATCAATAGACTCAGCGATCGAACATGGGTGACAATAAAGCAAAGTTAACATTTGTGGAGAATCTTGGAAAGCGAAAAATTAATGTGGCAACAATGGCGAGCTGCATACCGGATGTGTATACGCCCAAGCAATTAGCGATGAACCACAAAATATAACATCACAAGTAAAGCGGACTAATATTGTTGGAGGATCGTATCGAGGCTCAGCGATGAACAAGGCGAGCCTACAGAGACTTAGGCAGGATAACTTGTGAAGAAACCAAGAACTTGTGGTCATTCTTGGAAGATTTCGAGACGATTAGCGATAAAATCGGAAATTGTATTTCCCTCAACAATGAAAAAGCTTTTGCTAAACTCCCACCTTCTTTGTCCAAGAAAGTAGAGAATCGTTTAAAGCCAAGCACCACGGTCTCGGTCAGGTGAGTCTTGCCGAGAATCAAGTTCACTCGTACTTTTATCTCGAAATGTGCAAAGATCGGTGCTTGCTAAAGAACTTAGAGACTTATCTCTTTGTTACGCTATACCAATTCTGGCTATTACAAAAATAACGGGAAGAAGTATGGAATAGAAATCAAGAACATACAAAGGAAAGCCACATGGTTCTCATGTAAAGCCATTCAAAAGAAAGTAAAAAGATGGCGGAGGCGAGTCAAAAAGTGCAAATGCTTTATTTGTGGAAAGGAAGGACATTTTGCAAAGGATTGCAAAAGCAAGCAAGGAAATATTGCAAGATCAATTTGTCTATCAAGAGCTTGATCTTGATGACAAGCGGGATATTGTCTCAATGAGACTTTGTGACACGGTGTCTATAGCATATCGGAAGGAGAAGGTGATACTCATCAAAGTATCGATGTCATGGTCCAAGATACCCCATTTGAAAGCGACTTTCACAATAACACATGAAGATAATGAAAGCAACAGTGAAGATGACCAACCTAGTCATTTTGCTTTTATGTTCCATCCGGGACCACCAACAAAATAGCGAGACATGGTTCAATCGTAGGATCGTGGAAACCAAGCAAAGAACTACTGGCTCAAAGTAAAATTGTGAGCATGATTGGAAGAGAACACGGTCACAAATTACACAATCTGCTATTTACATGGAATACTAACCACGGATGTATCAAGACTTAAGCGCCCCAGTGCCAACTTACAACATGTGCTCTTTGTGTAAAAATTATCTCGGTAAAACGGTTAATGTCAAAAGAAAGTAGCAGTGCAAGCCGGAAGAAGAAAATGACTTCAACAGCAGAGAGGTAAAACTTCTCAAGGAACTTTTGAAAGAGAAGACAGAACAAGTTCATCAGATGATAAAAGATCAAGCGAAAGAATATTATGAAACAAAGGCAGAGATTCAAAAGAAGGAAGAAGCATGGCAACTTGAAAAGAGCTTGCTAGTAAAAGACCTTCGAGACACTCTTAAGATAATTGATCGACAAAAATTTGAACAAGTAAGGTTTGAAGAACAAAAGATGAAGAAATAAGAAAGCTTAAAACCTGTGCGGGAGAAGAAAGAAGGAGGAGTAGAGTTTCAATACTCTAATGAAGAGTTCCCACCATTAAATGATTCTCATGAAGCAAGACCCTTTATGGAAGCAGAGATTCATTACTCGGAAATCTTTGCGTCGGTTCAAAGTTAGAAAGATAACTAACTCACTTTACAATGTAAAGTTGAGTTTGATATCCTAATTGTCCGCATTTGGAATCGGTTGCAATAATGACACGGAGCATCGACATCTTTGTATAAACAAGAAAGTTATCCCGGAAGAAGCACACGAGCCTTTAACCCAGCGTCTTCTTCAATGGCTTAAATTCAAGACAACAAGCAACTCATGAGAATAAAACAAGGCTCTTTTCTTATAGAAGGAAACAAATTCAAGATTCCCTCGTATATGCATTTGATATGCATGATAGCAATAGTATTGAAATCTTGATAGGAGCCAATTTCCTAAGGTCCATGAAAGGAGGAATTCGTATAGGGGAGATGAGATAACCATCTATAAGAAGGTTACCAAAATCAAAGCATGAGAACAATGCGGGGTTCTTTGAAGTTGCTATCACCGAGCTTGAAATTAGTGAAGAAGATTTCTTTGAAATAAGCGAATCTATTTATTTCAACCAAGAAGGCAACAACGCATTCTGAAGCGGTTTAAGCACTGTCATTGATAGGTTGAAACTTCAAGGATACATTGGAGAAGAACCTTTAAAGCATTGGAAGAAAATGGTGAACTTTGTAAATTTGGATATTATCAATCAGACGTTACAATTGAAGGCAAACCATTAAAACATGTGACACCGGCAATGGAAGATTCATTGAGAAAACATGTTGATAGTCTTCTAAAATTGGTGCTATTCGTCCGAGTGCGGCGAGACGCGAGCGATGGCAATGATCGTAAATTCGGGAACAACAATTGATCACATGGCGGAAGAGAAATCAAAGGGAAGGAAAGAATGGTGTTCAATTATAAATCCTTGAATGATAACACATACAAGGACCAATACTCCTACCGAGGAATAATCGATCATCGAGAGAATAGGAAAGCGAAGATATTCTCAAAGTTTGACCTCAATCGGGGTTCCATCAAGTCGCCATGGATGAAGAGTCAATTCCATGGACCGCATTCTTAGTACAGGAGGACTTTATGAATGGTGGTTATGCCATTTGGTTTGAAGAATGCTCCAGGTTTTCAAAGAAAGATGGATAAATGCTTCAAAGGACGAGTCATTCATCGCAGTATACATTGATGATATACTGGTTTTCTCAAATAACGAAAAGGAGCATGCAAAGCATTTGGAGAAGATGCTAAAAATTTGTGAAGATAATGGCCTAGTCCTATAAGTTTAGATGAATTAAAGCTACAAAAGCCCAAAAGTTCAGAATAAAAAGTGTACCCACGATGGTTAAGTAATTAAGGCTTAATAAGAGTTTTGTAGACCCACTTAAGAAAAGTTTCTGATAATGAAGAAAAGGATTGTGATTTGAGCATTTGGTAACCTCACTTTTAACTTAAGAAATTATTAAGTTAAAAAAAAAAAAAAAAAAAAAAAAGGTTGTGATCTAAGCCTTAGATGTGTTGCCGTGTTGGTTACGGTAACCTCAATTTACCACTTAGCTAGCACACATTTGGTTTAATATTTTGGACTTCTATCGATTTATTATCTTGAAAACTTCTAATTCCTTTTACAAACGGCAACTTGGGCTTAAGCCATAAGTAAACATTTAGGGGGCGTTTGGTTTGTTAACGTGAATCATTATGAGTTTGTAAACCCACCAAGCATGGTGGGTATGAGAGATATGCCTAATTTTATGGGTTTCACACCCATATCCTAATATAAAATCCACCAACCAAACAATCTATTGGGAATGAAATCCATTCCTTTATCTCATTCTCATAAACCAAACGCACCCTAAAACCCATATTACTAGTGATAACTTTATTCTTAGAATAACACTTACCTCAAGTTTAATAAAACGATAAGCTTCTTAGTTTATTTTATGTGTAGCTCTTTGAAATCAAACAAATATAGATGTATTACAAAACGTGCTCGTTTTTGACAACTCATATTTTTACCTTACGTTTACAGTCATGGATGCAACATTGGGTTCCAACAAGAAGATCAAATTTCACTGCAGTGGTGTGAGATTATTCTATGTAGGCATGACAACAAACTTCGATGCAGTTGTAGCTCACACAGGGTTATAACAGTTGATCGTCGTATCACTTACATTGAGCTAATTGTGAAGTTGTGTGATCTATGTAAAGTCTATAAGCGAAGATGAGGTTGTTCTTCTTGGTTTGATGAGTCTGCTAATATATTTGGCGGTGGCGGGAGTTTGAAGATGACTATGATGAATATGAACGATGGTATGCAAAGCGGGTTCGTGATCTTCACAGAATTTGGATAACTTTAATGCCATGTATGGCACAAAGTTTCAGTCTGGAAGTAATCTTATTCGTTGTGTCGTTTGTTATCGTTTGAGTAGCGGTTTGTTTCTTGTTTAGAAATAGGAAGTATCTTGTTATGTAAGTTACATCTTTTATGTAACGAAGGTGATATATGGGATTTCACTCATATCATTGTCTTAAGCGTTTATTTGGTTAATATATTCTGGGGTGCGGGATTCTTTCACTACCCAAAAAAAGAGTCTATGAGCGGGGTATAAAGTATCGGGTGAAGATTTTAATGTGTTAATTGAGTAGAATTTGATAAGAAACTTACTAATGTCATAGAAGAGTATGATGGATTCGGTAATACTATGAAGATTAGAGCTATTCTCGACGAGCATATACACCAATGGATATAGAACAGGTCGTATAACTTTTTTTTAGTGTAAACACATAGCAATATTCACTAAATGTATATAAGATAAATACTATATCTAATTATTTTATTATAACACAAGACAACAATAAAACTTCCAAATAAAAAATAGAAAAAAAAAAAAAAAAAAAAAAAAAAAGAATCTTAGTCGCTTTTTGTGTTTAGGCATGTTTATTGTTGTTCAAATGCAATTTTAAGTATCATCAAATAACGTTGACATACAATGATAACATTTAATCTTAATAATGAATGTTTAATGTCAACTTATGGACTTTTTTAGTTGTTTCAAATATCTAGTACCTCAAGTTTGTCTGGATTGCAAAGTGCTTAAATGAAAAAAAATGGGTATTTTTCTCATGTGTCATGTGTAATGTACTAGGGAGATTGTAAATTCGAAATGAATTATTCACTTTTCTTCACTTTGTACAACATTTCAATCTATCCTGAAAATAGGCATTACAATATTTGCTTTATACGTATGTTTCGTGTAGCATATTTGCTATATCAAGTGATCTATCGTGTGTTTATCAGCAATCATAACATGTAATTGTGCATTTGATACGTCTATATTAACATAACCCAATAAGAAACAAAATCGATGAAGTACACCAATTCACCAAAGCAACTTTTATAAATCTACGCATACCCGTGACATAATTAACAAGAAAAATAAAACTAGTAAGAAGTATATTTCGTCAAATCACCTGTAGTTAAGAACGTCGACGCGCGTTGAAGACAATCCTGGAGCTGTTGTAACATCATATATATACTCGAGCAAGAAGAATTTGTTTATGCAGAAGAATATTTGGTGTTCCATTAGTAAATGATTTTGTTAACCAACAAGCTTCAAGTTTGTTTTCAGGCTGTTTGGCGAGAACTTTCTCGGTATTAAGCTTTTGTTCTGAAAATAATCTCATATAAGCCAAGTAGGCTCTGTTTGGATCATTAACTTCTGAAACTTTTATTTGACAAATAATTTCCAAAATGAAAAGGCGATTCATGAAACTTTTAAATGTCTTGGAGTTGTTAAAACTTTAAGTTCTTGATATCTACTCAAACGTTTATTCTGATTATAGATTTGTCATTTTATGTCGTTTCATCTTATAATTATATTTAACGATTAATTTACCAAACACTTTAATTGAAAAAAAATCGATTTATGGCTCGTATTAACAATTTCTTGGTTCTGATTTCTGTTTCTGAGGTTCTGTTTCTGTTGTCTGGTTAGATTTCTACAAACATCACGATGAGTTACAAATGGTAGCGTTTATGATAGATTTATAAGTCCTTCTTTACCCTTTCAATTTATCGTGCTCGAATATTAAGTTATCTTAGAATTATATAAGGACACTATAAAGTTACATTATACGTTTTAAGATTCATACTTAATAGAGTGAATTACATAAATCGTCCTTGTGGTTTGGTCGAAATAACAGTTCGTCACTTTATTTTTTTCGGTGCGTTTACGTCGCATGGTTTACAAATCTTACGGATTTGTCCCTCGTCCAAAATGTCCGTTAAGTGTTTTCTTGTTGTTAGTCCTTCGTTAGTGCGATCCGTTAAGTGTTTTGCACCGTTAGTCCTTATTTTTTAAAATGTAGTTTTCAATTAGTCCTAGTTAATAATAGTTATCGCTTGATTTTTACGTTTTGTCGTTTTATCCGTTTCATTCGTTTTATCCGTTTTCCCCGTTTTTTTTTGTTTTAGTCCATTTTACGTTTTATCCCTTTTAAATCATTTTATATCTTTCGTCATTTTTACGCTTTTATCGGTTTTATCTTTTTTTATCCAATTCGACCGTTTTTACATTTTATTCGTTTCGCGGGGTTTTGTCCGTTTTTTCCGTTTCGCTTGTTGTTTCGTTTTCTTCGTTTTCTTACATTTTGTCAGTTTTCTTTCGTTTTTAAATTTTTCTAAAAAAATATTGGAAAAAAATATTTCGAAATAAAAAAAAATATCAAATTTAAAAAAATTGAATAAAAATTTCAAAAAAAAATTTGAACAAAATATTTTTTCAAAATTTTTTCAAATATTTGAAAAAACGGACATATTTAAAAAAAAAACATATTTGAAAAATATTTTTATTCAATTTTTTAAGCGGACAAAACATATCAAAAACCGATAAAAGCGTGCGGTAACGAAAAAAAAGGACAAGCAAAACGAAAACAACGGACAAAAGCGTAAAAAGCTGGCGGCGAATAAAAATGTAAAAAGGGTCAAAATCGGATAAAAAGCGAATAAAAGCGGACAGCGTAAAAAAGAAGAAAGCATATAAAAGCAGGCGAAAGGGATAAAAGCGTAAAAGCGGACGAAAACAAAAAGCGGGGAAAGCGGATAAAAGCGAATGAAAGCGGATAAAAGCGGACAAAAGCGTAAAAATCGGCGATAACTATTATTAGCGGAGGGTAATTGGGAAAAGCTACATTTTAAAAATAAGGACTAACGATTGCAAAACACTTAACGAACTGCACTAACGAAGGACTAACGGTGCAAAACACTTATGGACATTTTGGACGAGGACAAATCCGTAAGATTTATAACCAGCGTGGCGTGAAACTTGTTGAAAAAAAAAGTATAGGGATAATCAGTTATTTTGGCCAAATAGCGAGGACGATTTATGTAATTCACTCTACTTAATATCTTTTGTTGGTACAAATTATATATATAGTAATTTGAGGATACAAAACGGCGACAAAATGTGTCGTTTAGGCTGCTCCTTTTCTCATCAGCCCAACAACACCATGGCCCATTCACATGAAAGGAATTTCAAGTCAATCAATAATTGTCCCTTCTTTATGCATCACTTGCAACTTTGGCCCTTACCCTCTTTAATTTTCTATTTTTCTACCACAACTTAGAAACCTATTTAGCTAAACTAAAAATTTTACGTCATTTGTTATTGTTTATATTTTGACTTCTTCAAAGGAAATATATACGATCAAGACAAATTATCATGTACATTTATTTAGAAATGATACGTATCTAAGCTTGGACGCAAAATGAGCGCAAAAGCACTTGCCAAGAATCTTGACGGGTTGTAAAATAAGTGGGTCACATGTCTGCGGTAGTCGGGATCTTGCAAAGTGTTTTAGGTATTTTAAGTCAAGTTAAGCTATAATCATTCTCTTTATTATATTAGTTTATTTTAGAGCGACGTCTTTTACGACTGCATCACTTGTTTATAAACTCTATTTCACGTATTTTCGGTGAGGCTTGAGCAGATAACCTTTAAGTAGATGGGTTGACCGCGTCCGTTAGAAAAAAAACCTTTGGTCATGTACATTTATTGTTAGTTAACTTAAAAGTTTTTCAACAAATAGGGTCTTTCTTTGAGGTCGATCGTCAACTTTCTTTACTGCAATTATTGTTGAGAAAGTATATCGATAAATATAAAATCTTGCGTCATTGTGTGGCGTCGTAGCAATCCTTGTTTGAGATCATAAATCACAACAATGAAGCATTTCAACCAAAATTTTAAGATTTTCTTTTAATACAATAACTTCTAACTAAAAGTTTAGATGAATTTAAGCTACAAAAGCCCAAAAGTTTAGAAGAAAAAGTGTACTCAAAATGGTTAAGTAATTAAGGCTTAATAAGAGTTTTGTAGACCCACCTAAGAAAAGTTATACACAATGAAGAAAAAGGAAACATGAAAATTGTGTGATTTGAGCATTAGACGTGTCGTTTGTGGTAACTTCACTTTTAACTTACGAGATTATTAGGTTAAAACGAAAAAAAAAAAAAAAAAAAAAACAAAAAAAATCTGTGATCTGATCCTTCGACATATTGGTTACGGTAACCTCAATTTACCACTTAGCTAGCACACATTTGGTTTAATATTGTAGACTTCGATCGATTTATTATCTTGAAAACTTCAATTCTTTTTATAAAGGAAAATGATAAAAATCGTCGACTTGTGACTTGTTGTTGTCGTTGTGTGTAATAATTATTATTTTTTCGTTATAACAAACCTTTTGAATTTTGTCGTTGTATGTAGAGTTAGGTGAATTTGTGTTATTGTATGTACGGTCGAGAACTTAGCGTTACATCGTTAGTCACTTATTTACTATGATCGTTAGTAAATAACTTAAAATATCGTTCTCTTACGTTTTATTCGTTTTCATCCGTTATTATCGTTTTCGTCCGTTTTATACTTTTAAATCCGTTTTATACATTTGGTCCAATGCTTTCATCCGTTTTTACATTTCGTTTGTTTACTTACGTTTCGTACGTTTTCTTACGTTTAGTCCGTTATTATCGTTTTAAATCCGTTTTATACTTTTCGTCCGTTTTATACATTTTGGTCCAATGCTTTCATCCGTTTTTACATTTCGTTTGTTTACTTACGTTTCTTACGTTTTAGTCCGTTATTATCGTTTTCATCCGTTTTATATGTTTTAAATCATTTTCTTACGTTTTCATCCGTTTTATGCGTTTTGTCCATTTTTACGTTTTCATTCGTGTTTATCGTTTTCATTCGTTTTCTTACGTTTCATTGTTTTTATACATTTTAAATACATTTTTTAAAGTTTTAAATACATTTTCTAACATTTTCATCTTTTTACGCTTTCGTTGGTTTCTTACTTTTCGTTCATTTTCTTACTTTTGGACGAAAATGTATAAAACAAGAATCGGACAAAGCGTATAAAAATGGATGAAGGTGTAAGAAAGCAGATGAAAACAAAAAGACAAAAGCGTATAAAGCAGATAAAAGAGCGAAACATATAAAAGCAGAGCGGCGTTGAAAATCGGCGAAGACATTTAAAGCGGCGGCGTATAAAAGACTAAAAATATAAAGCGGAAAACGATTAACGTATAAAAGCGGATGAAAGCGGATGACAACTTATAAAGCGGACTAAAGCGTATAAGCGAATGAAAACTTATAAGCGGACGGCGTGAAAGCAGACGGCGTGAAAGCGAGGCGGCGTAAAAAGCGGGAAAAAGCAGCGGACGGAAAAGTATAAAAAGCGGACAAAAGCGTATAATAACGGATGAAAACGAATAAAAGCGTAGAAAACTAGAAGGGGTTGAATAGTTTCTGGAGTTAAAAACTTTGTTTTGAAACTTATTGAAAGATCAATTGATATTGATCTTAAGTATGTTAATGAAATATGCAAGCAATATGTAATAAGTAAATAAGGAAAGAAATGATCAAACCACAACAAGTTGTTTATAGTGGTTCGACTACAAGGACTCTTTTTCTTGCCCTACTCCACTCCCGAGTCTCACACTCGAGTTTAACTTCACTAGTCAACAAGCTCCTTTCACCGTGGAGAAAACCTTTACACTTAAACACACTATTTGAGCACTAAGCTAGATGTCGAGTTCTTTCAAGGTACAACAACTCCCCACTTTGAATGTATTTTGAGGACTAAAATACTAACCACTCACACTCACAAGATTATGATGGTTTGATACAACAATGAAGTATGAATCAACACTAGATCATACAACACTAAACAAACAAGACTTCCAACTTCTCGTTGAAGCTTGAATATGACTTGATCTTCTTTGCTACAAAGAGATCACTAATATGATATCTGTTGAGTTAGAAAGGTTAGAGAGAGAGATATGAGAGTATGTTAGAAAGGGATGAGAAACTACTTGGCTTGGCATTGCTATTTATAGCCAAAATGGACGAGGCGTCCACGGACGGCGGACCCATAAAGGTTCCGCCCGTGTACCATTTTAGTACCGCCGATCGACGGTCAAGATATCAAATCTTGCTTAAAGTCAACTCAATCTAAGAGAGATTGTGCAAGATATGAGAGTATAAATCTTCACAAAATATCTAATGGAATCTACAAATGATTCCCATGATGTAATACATGATGTCAAATGTTGTATTACTATTAATAGAAATATGCAAATGCTTAAGTAGTGTTTGGTTTTAAGAACCTAACACATTCTACAAACTACTATCATACATAATGATTAGAGTCATATCAAGATGTTACTAATCATAAATGTAAATGCTTGAATGATGAATATATTGTTTAAGAAAGCTTGTTTTAATATCTAATAAACTTGACAAGCTTTAAGCTTTTATAAATTAAATTTACTTTTGTCGTTAACAAAACTTAGGCAAAGATCAAAAATATAAATAACGTTTAATGGCGATATTTGTATTAACAATCTCCCCACTTTTGTTGAGGACAAAATATAAATTTATTTTATAAAAGAAACAAAGTTTGTACAAGAGTTATAAAATATTAGTTTTAGAACTTGAAAGGAAATGATAATGTAAGTGTATGAAATTTGACTTTTATGAAAGTCAAAGAATTCACTAGTTGATGCATGATGTTGACTTTTGAGGAAAGTCAAGTATGCGGTTGACTTTTAAGAAAAGTCAAGTATTACCAATGAGGGTTCCTTGATTGTATGCGGTTTGACTTTTTGAAAAGTCAAATAGAAATAATTTCAAAGTTCTATATTTTCTCCCCTTTTGTCTCAACAAAAGAAGAGGTTATCTTGGAATGTAATGAGCAGAGCTTATTATCTCCCCTTGTTCAAAGCTCCCCTAAATTGGGTGCTTTAATGGGAAGATACATGGATTGTGAAAATAAAGCTACAAAAAAATGTTAGTAATAATGATCATTCAAGCATTTCCAAACACTATGTAATGACACCAACAATGTAATAAACAACATTCATTAGTTAAAATTTTCATGAATCAAGATCATGAAAAGAGAACACAATGATGTGTTTTTAGTACAAGAAAAAGAAATAAAAATTATCCTAAGAAAGCAAATAAAGAAAGACTATTCTAAAACCATCCTAAAGTGATGGTGGATGGGAAAAAGCGTTTAGGCAGCTCGAGAATGTGGTTGAGGATGAACCTCATTTCGTCGTGGAAGTCATGGACCATAATCAAGGTCCGTTCCACAGTTTGACCCGTTGCTCACAAGTTGAGCAACAGTGCCTGGAGGGTAGAAAGTTTGCGGAGGTTGTGGTGGTGGAATGGTTGATGTGTTGGTGGTGTTGGGGATGTTTGGAGTGGTCATGATGGATGCAAGCAAAGCACTTTGCATTTGCATTGTCTCACTTAAGTGAGAATCCACCATGCCTTTGAATTGGTGGAGGTTGTGGAGTTCGCTTGAATCTCCTCTCTAGTGGGATTGTCATCCCGCGTACTCTCGGAATGTCCTCGATGTGAGGGGACATTGATGATGGAAGTGGATGATCCCGTATAAAGGACCATGAATGTCCTTGTGAATGGGGTGGAAAGGAGAGGTCTTGGCCCTAATGGGCGTTTGGGTCAATGGATGACCGGGGTGATTCATGAGCGATTAGCTCGATGGTGCGAAAGGATGGCAATGGTGGTGGATGACTTGGCCTAGGTGGCAAGTCTTCCAGTCCTCTAGGAAAGGATTTGGTGATATTGGTGGAGTAGAAAATAACTCCATGGGGTGAGAGTGGGAGACCTTGGTGAAGGTGGTGAGGTGTTTTGGATGTTTGGATGGGTCTGGGTGGAGGTGAAGTAGGTGCTTTTGATGGTGGTGGAGTGGTGATCACAATGTGTGATGAAGTGGGTGTTGCTAAGGTAAGGTGTGTATCATCTCTAATGGGAGATGAGATTGTAAGTGGTGAGGAGTCGGATGATGAGCTAAGATGAGTAAGACAACAAGGCCTTACGCTAATTCTAGCGGTTTTCTTGCAAGGTTTTGGTGATGATTTAGTCATTTTAACTTGGGTTTGATTTGCTAGATAGTAATGAAAATGAGAAAGGTGTGAGGATGATCATGGTAAAGCCTTTCAATTTATAGAGGTTTAAAATGTTGAGAGATGTGTTTGATTTGATGTTGAACCATTGAAGAGATGAGGTTCCTCATGATTTGGAAGTGGGTTGAATGCTAGTCATATCACCCAAGTCAATCCATTCAAAGAAGATGGAGTGAAGAAGAAAAGATATGCAATAAATGTGTTCTAGTGGTGGAATTTCCTAATATTGATTACCCGCGGTTTGAAGGTACCAAAATTTGGTTCCTTCCTTTATATAAAGGGCTCCTTGGGTGGATTTTTCAAATTTTGAATTTTGGTGGGAAATGGTTCTTACATCCGCTTAGTGAATAATACTAGTTCTAATAACGGTATAAACTAGTTAAGATTGATTTATAAGTGATGGAAGATAATTTGGAATCACGAAGAGTGAAATTGAGAAAATTACCTAGAGGATCCCGGCACCAAAATCATACAGACGGAACCCAAAAGGGTGCCGTCTGGTCCGTCTGTCTGAGATATGGCGGTACCAAAATACATAAAGGGCGGTACCAAAATAATGGTGCCCGTCGATCCGTGAGTCTTGAAATTTGGACAGAATGTTTCTTAAAATCGAAATTTCGAAACACGAAATTTTTCTCAAAACCTGTTATACTAAACATTTCTAGTTAGGAAAAGTAAATAACACATATGTAAACACGGTGGAGCATAGATTAAGAGCAAGGCTTATTGATTTTCACAATATAGTGAAAATGGGTAAAATTGATAGCATACTTGTGCTATCCCCACATGAGATTGTTAGCATACACCATTGTTTCAAGTTATATTATCATCCTACATAATAAAAACAACTAAATAGTATCAAACATTAACGATAATGCATTGTTCCAAACACTCCTTAAAGTACCCTTATTTGTCCAACTTCTTGTAAATCTTGTTCATCATCTACCAAGGCACTTGAACATTCCTTAGTTTGCTTGAATTCTGCGATTCATTCTCGATCTCGGGAAGAGATGTGTAATACTCTTGAGGTGGAAGGCGAGGCTTGGAAGACCATCCTCGGGCTATTTGATGATGATGATGAAGGAGTTGGAGGTTTAGCTCTTTTGCCTTTAGTCTTGCAACTCGAGCATCGCTCGAAGGCACAAAGATGTGAGGGACGAGATCATAGTTAAGGTGCATCCCTTTTGGGGTAGGTGGAATTGGGCGAAGTTTCTATAGAGGCGGGTGAGAAGCATCCGTATGGAAGAACAACGGATCCTTGAGTTGGAATATCAATCATTCTCCCTAGCTATGTAGTAGGCTAAGTTGAATGGTTGTCGGGTGGACAAGTTGTAAAGCATGTGGCAAAGACAAGCGTTTATGTGATCCTATTCCCTATGGTGCTAATAGCGTTTGCTCTAAGTAACTCCTCCCATTTCTTAAATTAGTGCTTAAGTTCATTGAGCTCCGTTCCATATGGATCTCGGTCTACCTCTTTTCCCTTCGGGTAACTCGGGTTGTATCACCTTTTGGGTTAAAAGGTGTTCACGGATGATATCCTTATCGGCTAAGCGGGTTATGTAGGGAAGAGGCGGTCATTGATTGCATCAAGGCGTTGGTGACCACTTATCCGTGTAGACACAAGTTCCACGGTTGGGAATTCCTAGTACTCTAGCAAAGTCACTTAAAGTGATGGTGTAGTCATTTTGGTTGATTCTAAAGCTAAGACAAAATTCATCATCTTCATCACTAAAACCGGTCACACTAGCATAGAATTCTAATACGAACCTAGGACAAATTGGTTCATCAATGTCAAGAAGACAATCGAATTGAATGGCGGCTAGTTCTTCACGAAGATTGGTATGCTCAAGGAAGGATGAGTGAATGGTTCTACCCTCGTGGAAATACCTTGATTCTAGACCCTAAATATTTCTACTTGTTCCTTAGTAGTCCTTTGGTTTTGTGGTGTTTGGGAATGTAGTTAAGAGTGTCTTTGTGATCATAGAATCTTGCGGCTACCATGGTTATTCCTAAGGACAAGAATTAACATGTTAAAATGAAAATAAATTTTAACATTTTTGATTCTAGTGTGTGCCTATATGAAAACAATTTGGAGTTACGGTTATCTCGACTCATTTTATGCACAAAATGGTTTTAGTGGGTGTTTGGCAAATACTATGAGATAACCCAAATGCTCCTAGTTCAATGTGGCTACATTTGAATATACCCGGGAGTGCATATTAGTTATGCAATACCTTTAGTATTCAAGAGCATGCAAGTGATGAAAATTCTAACGTTTCTATTTGTATTAGCAATGAAAAATGTTTTCCTATAAGTGAGAAGCTTTTCAAAACTTTTGACATGGGGTGTTTGGTTGTTTGAATAAGGCCGTATATTTATGATCTATCAATTAGTGGGAAACATGATTTGTTTATGCAATATGATAATGTAGTATCTAATTTGAATGACTAGTTATGCAATTTGCCAATTGAATTCATATTAGGTATAAAAGCATACATAAAACCCCATGTAATGATTTGTGATAGTTTTGTGCATAAATAAGAATCCTAGACTCAGAATTAAGAGATGAAGTGTAGTTAGGATACTTACAATGATGTTATCTTGATGATAGGTGAGTGGGAAGATGACAATAATGAGCTTGGTTTAAGTTTTACGTTTTGGTAAAGTGGGTTGTGAGGAAGAAGATGTTATGTATAAGCGGTTTTGTACATGAGACACCACGGACGAGACGGTACCAAATTTTTGGTTCCGTCCGTGTGGTCGTTGGTGCCGTGGCTCGATGGCAGATACAAAGGCTAAATTGTTTTGGTTTGACTATTCTAATGTTTTAGGCTATGTTTATCCTACATGTTTGGTTCCATTAACCTAAACCAAGTCTAAGAAGATTAAAGGTTCTCGTTTAAGAGGTTTAGTAAGGATGTCGGCAATGTTGTCTTGGAGGATACTTTCTCGATTGAAATGTTTCCTTTTTGAACATTGTCATGAAGAAAATGATGATGATTTCAATGTGCTTTATGCGAGCATGTTGAGCAGGTTCTTCTTTGAGATCGATGGCTCCTTTGTTGTCATGAAGTATCACAATGTCGTTGAGATGAATTCCGTAGTCTCGAGGCTTGCTTCATCAAAGAGCTTGTTGACATGCTTTTCCTAATTTGAGGCGTATTGACCCGTAGTAGAGATGGCTAAAGCGTTTGCTTCTTTGCAAACCATGAGGTGAGACAATGTCAACAAAAGTGCAAATACCACTTGTACTTTTCTATCGACATAATCACGGCATGATCCGAGTCGGCATACACTATGGTTTCTATACCCGTTCCTTTGGGATACCATAATCCTAAACATGTTGTTCCCTTAATATATCTAAAAATCCTTTTAATGCTTCTAAGTGTGATGCCTTTGGGTTTTCTTGAAAGCGAGCACATAGACAAACACTAAACATAATGTCGGGTCTACTAGCCGTAAGATAGAGTAGGCTACCAATCATTCCTCTATATTTAGTGTTATCTACTGGATTCGCTTCTTAGTCCTTGGTGAGTTTAGTGTCAGAAGACATGGGTGTTTTGGTTGGTTTGGAATCTTCAAGACCAAATTTCTTAAACATGTCTTTTATATATTTAGATTGGTTAAAGAAAATACCATCTTCTAGTTGTTTAATTTGGAGTCCTAGAAAGAAGTTTAACTACACCCATCATACTCATTTCAAACTCGTCATGCATGATTTTAGAAATCATTACATAGTTCTTGACAAGTTGATCCAGAATATAATGTCATCAATATATATTTGAACAATAATAATTTGCGATTCCTTTTCTTAGTAAAAGAGTATTATCTACTAATCCCATAGTATATTTGTTATCAATAAGAAAAGTCTTAAGGCAGTCGTACCAAGCTTTAGGTGCTTGTTTAAGGCCGTATAATGCTTTCTTGAGTTTGAAGACATGATGTGGTTTCTCAAAGTCGGTAAAACCAGGAGGTTGAGCAACATACACTTCTTAGTTAATAAACCCATTAAGAAAAGCACTTTTAACATCCATTTGAAATAATTTGAAATCATAAGCACATGCATAAGCAAGTAATATTCTAATGGATTCGGTTTAGCTACTGGTGCATAAGTTTCATCATAGTCGATTCCTTCTTGTTGATTATAACCTTGTGCAACAAGCCTAGCTTTGTTTCTAGATACTATACCATTTTTCGTCCATTTTGTTTGAAAGACCCATTTTGTTCCAATTATAGTTTGATCTTTGGGTTTTGGAACTAGTTTCCAAACATCATTTATAACAATTGGTTTAATTCTTCTTGCATGGCCATTACCCATGATTAGTCTTTTATTGCTTCATTTATGGTTTTTGGTTCAATGGTGGATACAAAACAAAAATGATTACTTTGATTTTGAGCTTGTGATCTTAAGGTTCTTTGATTAAGTTTTCCTATGACCTTTTCTAATGGATGGCTTTTAGATTCTTTTATGTTGATAATTTCCTTATTTAATGGTTCATCTTCCTTGTTATTATTAATTTGACTTTCAATTATTTGACTTTCAACTAAGTCATCATCTACAAAGGTGATGTCTTTAGGAGGTGGACTTTCGTCGAGATGTTATGTTCAACGATTCCTCGACTATCATTGTTTCTTTATTTAGGACAATGTAAGCTTTACTAGTTTGAGAGTAGCCAAGAAATACACCTTCATATGACTTTGGGTCAAACTTGGTGAGATAATCCTTAGTGTTAAGAATAAAACATTTACAACCAAAGACTTTAAAATATCCTAATGTTGGCTTTTTACCTTTATAAAGTTCATATGGTGTTTTGTTTAGGAAAGGACGTATTAGGACTCTATTTAAAATATATGTAGAAGTGTCAGCGTTACACCAAAACTTTTGAGGAATGTTTTGTTCATTAAGCATTGTTCTACTCATTTCTTGAATTGTTCTATTTTTCGTTCTCTACTCCATTTGATTGAGGTGTTCGTGGAGCGGAAAAGTTATGTGTTATACCATTTGTATCACAAAGTTTCCAAATTGGGTTTCGTTGTCAAATTCGCGACCATGATCCGTTCGGATCGACACAATTTGACACCTAGAAGATTTTGAATTTTCTTGCTAAGTATTTCAAATTTATCAAAAGCTTCATTTTGGTTTTCAAAATAACGTCCAAGTAAACCTTGAGTAATCATCTACTATGACCAAAGTGTATAAGTTGCCTCCATAGCTTCTTATAGCGGATGGTCCAAACAAGTCCATATGTAATAATTCTAGACACTTAGATGTAGATACCATATTTTTAGATTTGTGACTACTATGTGTTTGTTTACCAATTTTGCAAGCGTCGCAAAAGTGTTGATCATATTTTAGTTTTGGCAAATTCCTAACTAACTCTTTTGAAGATAGGTTTTGTATAAGTCTCATATTAAGCGTGACCTAGCGTCTATGCCAAAGAGATGAGCTATCGTCTAATGTTGTTAGGCAAAGTTTGTCATTATATGTTTTATCTATTTTCATGGCGTATATATTATTTTTCCTAACTCCTTTAGCTATGGTGATACCATCTTTTAGTATTTTACTACCATTTTCATCAAATAGTACTTTATACTTTTTATCGCATAGTTGGCTAATACTAAGTAGATTAAATCCTAACCTATCCACATGAGCAACATTTTCAATAGTTAGAGAGTTATGAGCAATCGTACCTTTGCCAATGATTTTGCTTTTGAGATTGCTACCGAAAGTGACATTACCTCCGTCATACTCTTGGTATGATGAGAAGAGACTTTGTTGCCGTCGTGTGTCGTGAGCATCCACTATCTTTTATCCATTCATCGGGTTCCAATCCAACTTTCAAACATACCTAAGAAGCGAATAACTCAAACATTTGGTCCCCAATATCTCATGGGTCCGTTTGGGTTAAACATACCATTATTTGATTCATGTATGGAAATGATGGATAAGGGTTCCATGGCATGTAATGGAGTTTGATATGGTCTAGGAAAGTTTTGATTCCAACCGTTGTGTTGGTAGTTAGGTTAGCGTTGTGGTTGCTCTTAGGAAAGGCGTTTGGCAAAAGAAGTTTTATGTCGTTGTTGAGTAGTTTTGATCTAAATTCATTTTAATAAGTCCTACTCGATATAATGGCTGGTTTTAGTTTAATATTATCATTGGTTTTCTTTGTTATTTCAACAAACTCGATGCGGTCCGTATTGCGAACATTACATTACTGTTTGAAGTACCAGCGGTACCATTTGCTGTGACGGAACCCTTTTTTTGGTTCCGTCAGTCCGTCTTATCTGACTGATTTTTGAGAATGTTAGTCCTTTTCGACCGTTTTGTTTTGACTCTTGGGAATTAATACTTCATTAAACCTAGCCCATTCATGTCTCACGGTGTTTTATGGATTTTAACTATTTCATCGGCAATAGCGATGTTTTTGTTAAACCTTTTAAACTTAGAATTATTTTCTATTAAAACTTCTTGTGTGAGCTTTAGTTTTCTATTTCAAGATTAAGCTCTTGACATGATTTACAATCATTGTCATTTGCTTTTCCTTTTTCAAGTCGTTTTGCTTTTCTTTTAACTCATATACCTCATTTCCAAAAACTCCTTTTTAGTTTTAGAAATTTATTTTTAGTTATGATTTTAAGACTTAGCTCACAATTGATTATATTGTTTTGCAAGGTGTCATCATCTATGGAAGAATAAGAAGAGTCGGAAAGTACCTCATTTGACTCATGTGCCATTAGAGCGATCTCTTCCTTGCTTGATTCTTCATCGTCTTCACTATCACTCCAAGCACCACTTATAAAAGCTCGTTGAGTTTTGCTCTTAGGTGGCTTGGGACATTCTCTATGAGATGACTTGCATCACCGCATCTAAAACACCTTCTTTCACCTTTGATCTTCTTATCATCCCGATCTTTTCGAATGGCTTTTCTTCTCGAGGTTGTCTTACAAACTTTCCTCTTCTTCTAAAGAACTTCTTGAAATCTCTAACGGCCATGGCATACTCCTCATCTTCACTATCGAACAAGATTCACCATCATCGCTTGATTCCGCCTTTGCTTTAAAACAACGGTTTGATCTTCTCTTTTCTTCCTTTGATGATCTCGAATCTTTCTCCATTACCATTTCGTGGACTTTGAGGTTGCCAATTAGCTCGTCTAGTGACATAATTGAGAGATCTTTTGATTCTTCAATAGCGGTCACTTTAGCTCTCCATTTGGGATGGAGTGCTCTAAGAAATTTCGACAAAGTTCTTACTACGAAAAGATTCATCAAGTGCTTTAAGTGATGTAATGATAGTGTTAAAGCGAGCAAAGCCACAATCAATGGTTTCATTTTCGGGGATAACAAATTGTTCATATTGTTGAACAAGAAGATCAATTTTGTTATCCTTGACTTGAATTACCTTGATGTGTAACAATTAAAGATTCCCAAATATCTTTGGCGGTTTCACACATAAAATTCTTTCATATTCTTTTCTAGGTAAAGCATTATAAAGCATCATTTTAGCTTCATTATTTTAGCAACTAATTTCTTTTGTTCATCAGCGGAAATATCCTTTGTTGTAGAACTAAAATCTCCTTTAACAATAATAAACCAAAGATCTATATCTTTTGATTTTACATATGTTTCAAGCGGTTTTCAATAGATAAATCCATTGGTTTCAAAGAGTGGTGGTCTTTGCATAGATTGCCCTTCTTTAAAGTTTTCGAGAATCCATGGATCGTTTCAAGTTTATAAAATACAAGTTATTTTAGAAATTCTTGAGTAACGAGGCTCTGGTACCAATTGTAGAAAACTAGAAGGGGTTGAATAGTTCTGGATTAAAAACTTTGTTTTGAAACTTATTGAAAGATCAATTGATATTGATCTTAAGTATGTTAATGAAATATGCAAGCAATATGTAATAAGTAAATAAGGAAAGAAATGATCAAACCACAACAAGTTGTTTATAGTGGTTCGACTACAAGGACTCTTTTTCCTTGCCTACTCCACTCCCGAGGTCTACTTTCGAGAGTTTAACTTCACTAGTCAACAAGCTCCTTTCACCGGCGGAGAAAACCTTTACACTTCGCACACTATTTCCGACACTAAGCTAGATGTCGAGTTCTTTCAAAGGTACAACAACTCCCGCACACAAATGTATTTTGAGGACTAAAATACTAACCACTTCACACTCACAAGATTATGATGGTTTGATACAACAATGAAGTATGAATCAACACTAGATCATACAACACTAAACAAACAAGACTTCCAACTTCTCGTTGAAGCTTGAATATGACTTGATCTTCTTTGCTACAAAAGAGATCACTAATATGATATCTGTTGAGTTAGAAAGGTTAGAGAAGATATGTGAGAGTATGTTAGAAAGGGATGAGAAACTACTTGGCTTGGCATTCTATTTATAGCAAAATGGACAGGAGGCGTCCACGGACGACGGACCCTTAAAGGGTTCAGCCGTGTACCATTTAGTCTGCCCTTGGTCTGACAGTCAAGATATCAAATCTTGCTTAAAGTCAACTCAATCTAGAGAGATTGTGCAAGATATGGAGAGTATAAATCTTCACAAAATATCTAATGGAATCTACAAATGATTCCCATGATGTAATACATGATGTCAAATGTTGTATTACTATTAATAGAAATATGCAAATGCTTAAGTAGTGTTTGGTTTAAGAACCTAACACATTCTACAAACTACTATCATACATAATGATTAGAGTCATATCAAGATGTTCTAATCATAAATGTAAATGCTTGAATGATGAATATATTGTTTAAGAAAGCTTGTTTAATATCTAATAAACTTGACAAGCTTTAAGCTTTTATAAATTAAATTTACTTTTGTCGTTAACAAAACTTAGGCAAAGATCAAAAATATAAATAACGTTTAATGGCGATATTTGTATTAACAAAAAGCGTAAGAGCGAAATTTTAAGTTATTTACTAACGACCGTTAATATAAAAGGACTAACGATGTAACGCTAAGCTTTGTTGAGTACATCTGATAACACAAATTCACCTTAGCTGGCTACATCAATGACAAAATTCAAAGGTTTGTGTTCTGATGAAAAAAAAATAGTTATTACACAATGACAACAAGTGTCGAGTTCGATCGTTTTTGTCGTTTCAGCTTTTATAAACGACAACTTGGGCTTAAGTCACAAGTAAACACTTAGGGGGGTTTGGTTTGTTAACGTGAATCACTATGGGTTTGTAAACCCACCAAGCATGCATGATGGGTATGAGATATGCCTAATTTTATGGGTTTCACACCCATCTCTCAAAATAAAACCCACCAACCCAACAATTTATTGGGAAAGAAATCCATTCCGTCATTCTCATTCTCATAAACCAAACGCACCCTAAACCCATATTACTAGTGATAACTTTATTCTTAGAATAACACTTACCTCAAGTTTAATAAAACGGTAAGTTTCTTACTACCCCCGTCCCAAAATTATAGTCCCCGTTTGACTTTTTCGGTCTTTCTTTTCACTTTGGCCTTAAATATTTTTATTCATTGTTATGCGATAATTGATAAAAGTTATCTGCGTGAAAATATATTTCAAACCCAATCAATTCGTATATATTAAGTCAGTATTACATATGCATAAACAAAAATCTTCGAGGTCGAAGTTGTAATAAATACAAAAAAATTGAAAAACATTATAATTTTAGGGACGAATAAATAGTTATTTTATGCGTAGCTCTTTGAAATCAAACAAATAATAGATGTATTACAAAACGTGCTCATATTTGACAGCAACACATATTTTTTACCTTACATTTAACTAGTCATGGATACAACATTGGGTTCCAACATGAAGATCAAATTTCAGTGCAGTTATGGTGGTGAGATTATTCTATATAAGCATGACGACAAACTTCGATACAGTTGTAGCACATACGGGGTTACAGCAGTTGATCGTCGTATCACTTACACTGAGCTAATTGTGAAGTTGTGGGATCTGTGTGAAGAGTCTACGAAACTGAGGTGTAAAGTATCGGGTGAAGATTTGGTAGAGGGTTATTGACCAAAAGGAATACAATCATAGCATATAACAAATGTTTGGTACGTTAATGGAATAAACCTCTTGACTTTTTTATAATTTGGGGTTATACAATACCCACCATGACATTTTGGTTTCTGATATAAACCTCTTGACTTTTTATAATTTGGCAGTGACTATTACTTTTGTGTCACTATCTCAACTTTTTAACATGTATATTGTTGACAAGTGGGCTTTGTTGTACGATTCTTTTATTTTAATAATAAGATATTAACAAGTTTTAATTCCATTTTCTATCAAAATTATATAAACCAAACACTTTTATTACAATCATTCATTTTCTTTTTCAGATTTTATTTTCAATCCAATATCAAATGCAAATCCTATTCCAAACTCATGCGTAAAACAAACGGGCCCTTAATGTGTTAATTGAAGTAGAATCTGATAAGAAACTTACTAATGTCATAGAAGAGTATGATGGATACAGTGATACTATGAGGATTAGAGCTATACTCAACGAGCATATACACCAATGGTGGATATAAAACAGGTTGTATAAACACATAGCAATATTGAATATAAGATAAATACTATATATAATTAAAGGATAAAGATCAAATAAAAGGCAGAATCTAAGTAAAAGATAAAAATATTTTTTTTCAAAAAAGTTCTCGAAAAATTCAAAAAATTACAAGATCGGGTATGATGGTGCATGAAAAAGTTGTGAAAAACTTTTTTAAAAGTGGATTTTTAGAAAAAATTATGAAAAAATACGTTTCTTGCGTTCGTCGTTTTTTGTGCGTAAAAATTGGTTTTGCACCCAACCTCTGATTTTTCGTGAAATAACGTTCTTGCGTCTAGCTAAAACAAGTTGAAAATTTTGTGCGTCAAAATTTGTTTTTGTGCTTTAAAAAAGCGTATCAAACTCAAAATTATAAAAATGTTTCACAAAAGTTTTATCTTGTACCAACATCCCCGATCTTGTGGAATTTTTGAAATTTTAGAGGATTTAAAAAAATATTCTTCTTATTCGTTTCTGAGATATTTGTCTTTTTATTTTAACTTTACCCTATAATTATTTTATTATAACACAAGACAAATATAAAACTTCTAAATAAAAATATAGAAAGACAAAAAACAGAATCTTAGTCGCTTTTTGTGTTTAGGCATGTTTATTGTTGTTCAAATGCAATTTTAAGTATCATTAAATAAAGTTGACATACAATGATAACATTTAATCTATCTATATCTATATTACATAATAAAGGAATAAATCTATATATGATCTTAAAATAAAAATTACAAAATCTAAAGCTATTATCTGATCTGCGATGCAGCTCTTAATGATCTTTTCATCAATTTTAATTTTAAGACATACAAGTTTAAAAGCAATGTTCAAAATCTGATGCGTTATTAATGTAGTCGAGATATTTAATGTAGTCGATTAATTAACGGTCGATAAATCTGATTAATGCAATTATTAAAACACCATTTCACAAGAAATCTGATTATCAAGCGTATTGTGCAGTGAAACAGCATGATTAGTAATCAAATGTCATTAATATAAATAATAAAGCGCGTTATCTGAATCTTCGAACCAGAACACGCATAGCGGGCCAAATGGGCAATCTGCGGTTATATTATATAATAGGCTTTGTATTTTGTAAGTCTTAATTTTTAGATCATGAGGAGAGATATAGATGTTGTAACATCATATATATTCGAGCAAGAAGAACTTGTTTATGCCGAAGAATATTTGGTCAGAGGTACTTTTGGTGATCATAAAACACGCTTATGATTGTGAAGTTGTGATTTCTTGTAAGTCCAAGTAAAATAGAAATTTGATCAGATTTGGTTATATGTATGTGCATCTTACACAAACCTAAGTTATGATATATATAACAGATACCAATGTTATGACCGAGAACAGCTTTTTCCGAATGTTTGTGACAATGAAACTGAAGGTGAGTATGTCAACCAGAATTTTAGCAATACCTTCATAAACACGGGTATTTTAAAGGATTCATAAAGGGGATATCACACATTGGCAAAAGCACAAGGCGCACACAAATATATGCATACAATATAAGTTTAGCACAACTTTGATGAGTTGTACAAGTATTTCACTCAGCTTTGGGATTTTCATGAATCATATGATTTATGAACCAAAAAAAAATGAAAAGCAAACCACCCAACAAATAGAAGTTGATATATAACCCTAGAGGATTAAGAGCATTTGATACAAGTGAAACTGATAATCTTACTAAGCTTCTTCACAGCCGTGAGTCTGATTCTTGACAATGTTGTACTTGCAGAGAGGACAGGTGGCGTTGATGTAGAGCCACTTGTCTATGCAGCTGCAATGAAAATGGTGAGAACATGGAAGCTCTCGAAGCTCGGCTCCATCATCGTAGGCCGAGAGGCAAATGCAACACTCCTACATGTTTATCATTAACATCAACGCTCAGTTCTCGAGTTTTGAGTGAAGGGAAATGGAAAAGAATGGGAAAGGGAAAAGAAAGAGAAAGGGAAAGTAAGTGTTAGTTGTTATGTTCTTGAGATAGAGGAAGCGAAAAGGAAAATGTCATGTCGTGTTCTTGAGTGGGAGGAAAAGGAAAATTACTTAGTCAAATTACATATATGCCCTTTAGTTGTTGATGTTAAATCTTTTAAAAAGGATATCTTAGTCTTTACACAACATAAAGTTCCATTTCCTTTCCTTTCCTCCCAAAAGTGGGAGGAAGATTTACTTAACAAAACTTCCTCTCTATTTCCTTTCCACTTCCCTTTCCACCTTTAAAAAAAACTTAAGAACACAAAAACCTATCAATTTCCTTTCCTTTCCTCTTCCATTTCAACTCGAGAACTGAGTGCAAGTAAGTAATCATTTACAGGCCAAGCTAATAAGGAACCCAAGAACCATAGAGGACATAAGTCAGGACCAGACCAGTCATTTTTGTCAAATGTTTATCATCTATTATAAACTTGATTATCAGAATATTCTCATTATTTGTGTAGGTGAAGTGGCTGAGAATTGTGATTAGTAGATCTAACATTTCCGGTAGATTTCTAGAATTCGCAGCCCAAATATTATTCTTTATATTCATTCTCCAACGAATTTGACAAAAATACTTTTATGACAATTCACCAAACTGTCTAAATTCAACTGTATAGTAGTGGTTACACCTTAAAACCACAATAAACAGGTATGCTTGCCAGCCCCTAAACATTTACCTATTTTCACGGTTTCACCCATTACCCAACCCACCGATTTTTCAACCTATAGTTACGTGCAATAGAAAACAACTGAAAAATTGAACTTTTTCCTGATAATAAACCTGTCCTTTTAGATTAAACAAAAGAGAGAATGAACCAACGAGTTGCAACATTCATCACTTACTAAGTTTTGAAGTTGAATTACCTATCTGACAGTCATCAACAATAACAAAACTGAGAGTGCTAGATTCGGACCACAAAATTATTTTGTTTCCTTTTAAATTAGTATAACTTATCTACTTGAAAAACAGTAAAGCATAGTTCCTTAAAAGCATTGTTGGACACAGCTATTTACATTAACCAGAGCCTAACAGTGGGAGTTTAGGTATGTAAGCGAGATAGAGATCTTACAGCATCCTCGGGTGAGAGAACATGTTCAATGGGTGAATCAGTGCCATATTCGGTCATCACTCCTCCACAAAGCCCTTGTATCTCATCATTAGTTTTTCCAGCTCCACCATCACGGCGAAATGTGAACTTCGGTAGCAGTTCAATGTCCTCCTTGGTTGCTCCTTCCTGCTTCGTAAAAATAGGAATTCCAGTTTCAACAATCCATGAGCTTAAACTCAGTGTTCTAGTTAGTGCTACAACAGCAACAATGTATTGCCCCATGAAAGCAGCAATGCAGTGTTTTTTGATTGAACTACCATGTCATCTGACATGAAGACCCATTTATGCTAGCATATACAAGATATTCGTTCAGACAGAAAACTGAAAATTCTTAAATAATCTTATTACATGGTACTGAGTAAGGTTCAAACTTTATAGACTGAATGATTTTTCATTTACTGGACTGCACTGCCTTAATGAAGGAAAACTCACCAAGAACAGCTAAGGTACCCCACAGAGAAAAAGATGAGTTTTAGGGGCTAAAAGCAAGTAGATCATCGAAAATAAACAAAGGATATGAAAAAAAAAATGCAGATTTGCTAAAAACGAATGTGAATGTTCATGGACGAAAGGGACAGTGTATAAGTCTACAGGGCTACACTCTACAATGGCATCAACCAATAACCAAACCAACGATACAAACAAAAATGAAAAAACAAATGTTGCATTTTTGGGGATATAGGAAGTTACGGGTGACAAATTAACTAGAATAACCTAACTAAACTACATGAACATATAGACCTTGCAACAAGAGTACCAGCATCTTAGAAACTTATGATATTACTAGAATGATATGCAGAACAAGGAGCTTATGGTTTACCTGATCAGCAACAGCATACAAGACGGCAATAATACATGGAAGACAACAGCAAACCGCAATACCAATAACGCACGCCAGTGCAACGCAGAAAACAACAAAAAATACATCAAATGCCAAGAATATCACGCAAAGCCTGCAAGCAAAAGATCATGTCATCCTAAATTAAGTATTTGTATAAAGAACACGTGCCTAGCACCTACAGTAATAGAAAAAGCATGTTAAACGCACCAGTATAGCTTAGGAGCATCCTGTGCCAATGCTTGCCCGCCTGATGAAACCCAATAAAACCCAAGAATCCACCAAACAAATGAAAACATTGTATTCGCAGATTCCATATACTTAGCTACCCCACTGCAAAAACAGATATACAACCAGGTTAACAAAACATATTCCAACATAACCACATGACTAATTTCCACCTTCTATATCTTAAACTACTAGGGTAACTACAAAATGATCATTTTAATCAGCAAATTCATGTTGTGTTTAACCTTGCATTTTGAAAGTTATTACCAGATTACTGCATTTTCAAGCCGTAGAAACATGAATCTAGTGTTAGCTACCCCAGTGCCAAAGAGATATGCAATCAAATGAACAATACATACTCGACATAACCACATGTGACATGACTGATTTTCCACCTTATATATCTTATTAGGGTAATTACTAATCATCTAAACACATGATTAACGGTGCATGATTTAGGGGTGTTTGGCATTACATTTCAAAAGTGATTATCGCATTATTTCATTTTCAAGTAGCAGATTTTATGTTGCCAGACTCCCAGCGTTTCCGCATAGTAAAACTAATTTTGAGCTTCAAATACTAAGTTTTGATAATCCAATTATTTAGGGATTACTTTACATGTAAATACTCAAATAATCGAAATCCATTTCCACCTTATATCTTATACCACTAAGGAAACTAATATGATATCATCTAAACACATCATTAATCAGCATAATCTGGTTGAAATATAGCTTTCCAAATTTAGACATTCATTATCAGATTATGGCATTTCCAAGCCATAAATAACAGGTTTCTAATGTTAGCTATAGTGAAACCGATTCTGTTTCAAAATAAGCATAATATGTCAAACACTCATCACAACTTAAAATGACACATATATAAACACTAAGGCTATATTTAGCAAAACTGGCAGCCGCTTTTGTTTTATAAAAGCGTTTGGCAAAATAGTTGTAGCTGTAAGTATAATGTGTAATATGACATACAGCTACACGCTAAATGCTTCTTTCAATAGCATCTCGAATAGAAGCGTTTAAACAAGCATTGTCTTCTAAGCGCTAGTCGCCTAACTACATAAACAATACTATAATATGTCATACACTCACAAATATATAAACACTAAGACTATAGTTGGCAAGATTGGCAGTCACTTTTGTTTTATAAAAACGCTTGGCGACATAGTTGCAGCTGTAATTATAAACTTTAAAATGACTTAAAGCTACACGCTAAATGCTTCTTTCAATAGCATCTCGAATACTATACGTGCATAGCTTAAAATCTTACCTATTCTCGCTATTTGTCAAATTCGCCAACGTAACATACTGACTCCCACTCCCTTCACCCCCACCCCCAAACCGAACCTCCCGTCTATTCCTATACTCACTCCAAACACAAACCATATGCACCACACACTGCACCCCATACCCAACAACCCAAACCCTCAACCACGTAACCGGAACCTCATCCCGACTCAAAACCAACACCACAAAAGCCACAACAACAAAAGCAAAGTTCCAAACAAGGTCAAGTATCACCACAGGCTTCGAATACGCCCAATCGCTTTGCCGCTCCTCCAGCTGCTCAGCTGCTGTTTCCCTAACCAACATTGAAGGCTCACGCATCATTCTGCGGCTACTAGCGCGCCGCAGAAACCTCGCTGCGTCGCGTAGGCTCTGGCGACGGAGTGATCGACGGTTCCGATCATCTTCTCCGGTGTATAACAACGGAGCGGTGGCCGGAATGTTCCCTGATGGAGATGAAGCTAACATGACCTAATTTGATTTATAAAAAAAAGTGTGTCTAATAAGATTTACATATGCACTAAACTTTTTATAAATCTATGTTAGTGTAGACGCTATTATGCGCGGGTAATCGTCTAGTTTTTTTATAAAAGTAAAAGTGTGAGATGAAAAGTTATTTTTATAAAAAGTGTTGGGGTTTGATAGATTCGAAATAAATGGTGTTTGACTGATTGTATTTGTTTTATGGTTTTTGTTGTGTGTGTGAAATGAAATGAAGAGTAGTTTGGTTGAGTTTAAGTGGGGCCTACCGGGAAATAATAACATTAATAGTAACTGATTTTGCGGGTGATTTGTGTGTTTTGTGTACTTGTGTGATCCTATGATGTTGTGGACATGTGGCTCGCTCGCAGTGGTGTATACGCCGGCGTTAGAGCACTAGGTATGGTGTTGACGTTTAACATGTTATCGGTATGGCAACTTAGCGTCACGTCATCTTAACGTGATGTTTCAGGCGTAAGGTATCATGATGACGAATAACGCGTTATTGGTATGTCATCTCGGTCTTAGCGTCATTAACCTCGATACACAGCGATAACTAAAAACACTCTCCATCATGTACATGGCTAATAACGTTATTGGGTCACAAAATCTGCATTAAAACATTCATTCCATTCGCGATCAAAACAAAAATAAATAAATAAATAAACAAATGGCTTGAGCGTTTCATTTCATTCGTATGTGTTTGGTTTCGCATGCGATAGCAAAGTGGCGATATCGTTTAATTACCACTAATTAAGCGCGAAAATGGGACGAATGGCATGTTAAATGCCATGCATACCATGTGCTCTTACAAACTACGTACTAGAAACACTTGAACTTTGTACGTTTTGGGATGGATAAAATGATAGAGCAAATTGTTACCCTCTTCTTTTTAAGATTTTATATATATATATTTTTAATGTTTTAAAATAATTGTTTACATTTTATGTTAAGTAATAAAAAAAGAATTTGCTGGAAGAATATTTTATTTGAGTTGTTGAAATTTGTAGTAGTATCACTTTTATTAATCAGTGTGTCCTGACAATAATTTTGCGACGAAACAAGTATATGCCTAGGTTATTGGTACCCTAAAGTAGGGCCGAGCATTATAGATCATGGACCATATCAAAACGCGAAACCGGTTTAAACCGGACCGATCGGACCGGATCAAATGTATTTCGATTTTGTCCTTGGTCCACCCTTTTATTCATTTTCAATCCTCGGTCAGGTCAAGTCTAGTCTGGTTCGGTCTTACGCACAACCGGACGTTAAGTTTTGTTAGACCGGACATGGATCAAATATTCCAGTCCGATGTTTTGGGTCAATCGGTTTCGGTCTAATCCATTTCGGATCATGCTCACCATACCTTAAAGTGATAGTAATACTTTTCCTAAACATATTTTGTTATCTTTATAGATTTGTTGTTATTATAAAACTACGAATACCTCTATAGAAAATACATAATATAAAATATAAAGTTTGATAAGTCAAAAGTAGTAAAATAAAAAACACAAAATACAAAACCATAAAAAACTATCTTGTCCTATTAACAAAGTGAATAAAACTGCCAAAAAAAGTGTGAAACATAAAATATAAAGTTTAACAAGTCAAAAATAATAAAAGACAAATTATACGAAACAAAAATTATCAAAAAAATGTTCTATCTTGTCAATAAAATAGAAAATAAGGGGGAAGGGTAAAAGAATGTAGAAATAGTAACAACCGGTGATAACTTGTTAAATGTTATTATCGGACAACGAATGTTTTCTTTGTATTTTAGGTTATTTGTTTGTTAACTTTATGTACGGTGGTGATATCGAAGATTGATGCCATCCGCTTCATGTTAGCTAGACGTCAAAAATAATATCAAATTATACATTATTATATCTATATACTAAAAGAGGGGTAAACGGCGTTCATGTTTCTAACGTCCGTTAGTGTCTTTCCACCAAGTTGTCACACTCTTATTGGTTGTCAAAACTTAATGGCACACTCTCATTGGTTGCAAAAAAAAACACTCACAACTGCTACAGTGTAAGAACACTGTTTTCAACTGTTGGTTTCCGTTTGTGTACAAACCACGACTGTAGCTACAAAGAATGCATTAATTTTAATCTAAATGGTAATCTAGATTCATCTTCTCAATAAACCCACCGACCTAGCTCTTTCTCTAAACATGTTAAAATCCTTTTTTTTTTCCTTTTTTGTTACGATCTTCATGCCAGTAGAATTTAGGGGTTATAATTAGGGTTAATAAGGTTATGGATTTTCAAATTAGGGTTTATTGTAATTTGGAGATTTTCTTTTTACGTGTTATGGATTGATAATTTAGGGTTTCTGTTTTGGGTTTCCTTTTATTTTGGGTTATGATTCCTAAATCGGTTTAAAGGTATAGGTTGTTTCGGTTTAAAGATATGTAAGTAAATGGCGAATCCTTTATTCGATTTGGCGCTTTCTTGATTTTATTGTTGTTTATAAATTTTGTTGTTTTATAATCCTTAGGGTTATCTATTCTTGAAACTAGATATTTGGAATTCTTTGGCTGGATATTTGGAATTGGGGTTCGTTAGAATTCGTGGGTATTGTTGGTTTGTTTTTTCCATTTTGTAGATTTTATTATTTTACATTTGTCGATGGGTGTTCGAATATCTATGCTTGGTTCATAAACTTTTAAGGTTTTTTTTTTGGTTCCTAAATTACTGATATTGAATATTTGGAATTTGGTGCTCTAAGTAGACTGGATTTGGAACTTACAGTTGTTTGTGGGTTGCGTGCTTGATGCTTATGTACGGTTAATGTTTTGCAGCTACAATTAGTTACGGGACCATGATGGTTGAAACTGACCCGTATCTTGGCGGGGCATCACGAAGTCGTGTTTGCAGCCATGGCGGGTTGGACACACACATTTTGAAACAGGTTCTGTGTATGCTTATGCAGCGCTTTGTTGATGCTTAGCTGGTGTTTGATTACATTTGTTTTGCTTTGCAGCCATGGCGTGTTCGGATATCCTTTAATAGCTTGATACATTAATTTGTGTCTTACTAAACAGTGCTTTCTACAGAGTATTTTTTAGATATTTGTCTTTGCGCCATACGGGGTTGGTCAATTGGTGAAAAATCGACCAAATGACACTAAAACGCGACAATTATATGTTCAAGGTCCAATATTGAATTTTTTTTTCATCTAACAAATCAAATTCATTAATCCTATCAACTTTTATTAATTAATATCCTAAACCAACCTCTAACTAACAACCAACTAAAAAAACTTTATTAACTCAACCTCTAACAACCAAATTTATTACTACAAGTCTCCAACAACCTATTGTTCACTTATATATAAGTTTTTTTAACTATTGACTATGAACTAAAAAAACGACTAGAAAAAATCTCTTGATATTATTTGATTTTTGATACATTGTTTGATCTCTAATGGATTACAATTGCTAAACTAAAAGCGTCTTCGTCTATCCACTATATGAGAAAATTTTCGACTAATAATGAAAGATGGGAAACATCAAGCTCTATGCATTAGATTTACGCCCGCTTTCATTTGACCGGAAATTACTCAATTTTAAAACTTTGACACGAAACGTTTAACTCTCACTATAACTCTTCAAAGAATAGCAAAAATATAACTATTTACCCTTGACAAATCTCTTATAACATATACTTGTTTACCCTTTTAAAATAATGACCCAAGATTTCAATAAAGCCTCATTTATTTGCTGTAATAAAGGTGTGGCCGTCAATACCTTAAATCATGACGTTGTCACCCTTAAAGCACATTTTCAGATTTAACACGCGACGGCTTAGAGGACTTATAACCCGACGGCATCAGGTTTTAAACGCGACGTCGTCGCCCTTTAAGATGCGACGCCGTCGAGATTTAACATAGCGACGGCTCGAAGGTTTTAACCCGACGTCGGGTTCTAAATGCGACGCCATCGGAGCCCGGACTGCACAATTGTGACAAAACTACACCACCAAACTTGACTCCTTTCAACCAAATGACACTTGAACATTTCTAAGATAACAAAAGACCTTACAAACTATAACTAAAACAACCATGAGGTATTTTAATACTTATTTGACCCATCCAACCCAAAATGGGTAGAAATACAATTAAATCAAAACACTCCAAATATTATGACACATACTTGTTGATTGAAGATACTTTGGTATCAATACAAAACTATAAAAGACTCTCGGGGGTACAAACTCATCACACGAGCTCGGTATCTACCTAGCTCCTATTATCACACATTACCAACTTCATTAGTCAATTCACGATCCAACACTCATTCCAAGCTATAGCACCTCCGATAATCATGAACCTACAAGAACATGGCAACTATAACATGTAAGCGATAACGCTTAGTAAGTAATCGGCTAATACATGGAAATGCTTCTATCATCATATAATTCACCTAAACATTGCTAACACACAAACCATAGCACAAATAGCACATAAGGCAATAACACATACCTCAACACATCTTTAGGCAATTAACACTATGACCATCATCAATTCTCATGATAATTCATTAGCTTAACTATAACAATCTTTACTATAACAATCAAGAACACATTATACAATAATATCCACATTAAGCAAGTAATAACGGATTACTTACTTTAGCTATCCATGCTAAGCCATTACTATATCACCACCATCTTCATCAAAATAATCATCCATCACTTTCCATAGCTAACATCTTAACCACATAATTATAACATGCACTTAGTACATAATCAAATAACTATAACCATAGCTAACATAACTAACCTCTAATCATCATATAATCATATCTTGATTATATAATTATCCAACCAATAAATTACCAAACTTTACCCATAATAAAATTACCCCAAGATTATTATAACCCTTTTTTTTATCAACCAAATGATCATAACATGATCATATCCCAAATTAACCATTTTACTCCAATTCTATCAAAGGGGTTTCACCCAATTATACTATAACATCTTAATTAATGTATAAAACCACAATTATCCAAAACCCCCAACTTGGGTACATGAACCCTAACTCTTCAATTTATAATTAACTCATCAATTAAGTATACTTACCTTGCAAGATCATAGGTACTAGCTTATTTCTTGATTGGGAACACTAATCCCATTCTAATTGATCATTAACCTTTCCTTCATTTTTCCCTCCATCTTTCTAGACCGACCTTCCAAAAATAACCAGAAACTTTGAGAAGTCTGATTTAATACATAAGGCTTCCTTCAATGCAAAGTTATTCCACTATTTGACACTTTTGGTCCCTCAAGTTCCTTTCCTTCTATTTTGGCCACAAGATACTCATTTCAAGTTTACAATGTGGCAACATAAGTCCCCCTCATTTATATAACTATAACATAACATTTAAAAATTATTAGTTTGACTATCGGGTCAACTAGTCAATCCCGTCAAGCCTTTAGACCATATTCATCTAGGGTAGGGCCTATTTGTATTTCGGGATACGGGTGTAACAATTCTTCCTCCCTTATTTAGATTTCGTCCCCGAAATCTCTCGTCTATTGCCATTTACACTTAATCCCAACTTATATCATACCACACAAGCAATTTCCAAATGCATTTGCTTTATCATAAAATTTCTATAACAACACATCATTCGTCATCAAGACATGATTTTAGTCAATTTAAGTATTCCCATATTCAATTTCTTACCATAACATTCACCTATATAGTCACGGCCATATTATTATTTTTACTTTATAAGTCAAGGTTAACCAACCATTCCACTTTTTTACTTATTTACACATCGTTTATCTTTTTATAAGTCGAATGCTAACTATTACTTCCTTATTTAACTATGACTAGCGTTCTCATTATAATACTTTAATAGTCTTCATTACCTTCTCATAATTAAATGTTTACGACCACTCTGGTCATTATTACGCCACATCATGCTACAAGGTATACTATAAACATTACTTTACACTCGTAATCACTTTAACTTACGCTTAAGTCACCTAACATGAAGGTTCTCATAAGGCCTTAACTAAAAGTGGCATCTAATCCTACTATTCTATCTTAGTTTTTATAAGTTCTAACTTATCTTATATTTTCGCCCTTTACTCATCTAAACCTACTCGTACCATGTCGGAAGCACATAAGCCCACTCGTTCATATTTCCTCATTTACATGGAGAGGCGTCCCAATCGATGTAAATCAAGAAACATAAACTCATGGTTATGTAATTTCAACATACACAAGTACTCCTATCACTTAATTAAATTTCAATTTACCACATTATATTATTTTATTTACATTTACACTTTTCATCTTTTAGACTTGGACCCACCTTTACTATAACATTCCCAAAAAGGGGCTATAACGTTCATCGGTTCTTCCCTTGTAGGGATTCAACTCTATAACATCAATTGGCCCTTCCCAGTAGGGATCCGTCTCTATAACGTATTCCTCCAGAGGTTTTCTGTAACCAGTACTGTAACACTGTAACTGTGGATTAATGTTATTATCATACATACATACATACATATCTATTTGTCCTTTATAACAATCAATGAGGTATTACCTCATTTATAAAACATACATTCTCTATGTGTTTATATGTCTCATTATGACTTTCACTTGTCAACTCTTCGATGACCAATTTCAACTCTTATACTATTAGAGTTTTAATCTATCCAACTTTCCATATATAAACCTTATATAGGTCATCAACTACAACCTCTCATTAGCATTCATCTATTCTTCCTACATGTTTTAAACATGCTTTATTAATCGACACTTCTGTTATATTAGTCATTACTAATGGGGAACAATAGCCGTGTTATAATAACTTCAAAGTAGCATCTAAATCTCATACATACTTCTTCATCTTATCTAACTATTAGCGTTTAAGCTATACCAGTTCATCTCATCATTAACATAACAATGTGCTTAGTCCACTTTCATAACTTCCATAACATTAAGCTCTTAGTAACAGATGTATCAACATCTATTATACTTGTGCCACATCATACCATTCCATACCAACATACTTTGCATTTAAGTTCTCTCTTATCTTGTTTTTAATACCACTTACTGACCTTCACTATATGTGACTTATTAATGAGACCCTATGTTGATCATTATTAACACATAGCTCATACATGCCAAATATGAGCCAAATCTCTATAAACCATTTCTCGACTCATCACATTATTTCTTATGCTCATACTAGACTCATCGACACCACTCAAGCGCACGGTGTGCTTATTACATAGATACAATTTCATTCCACTCTAGACTTACTCTACTTACATCTCAATACTAGAAAACACTTTTATTACTTAATTCACTTACTAACCCATCTCTAATACTACTTACCAATTTAAATCTTATCTTGCCATTTCTACCCTCTATATCACACAACCTTAGGTCAATCACTTATCGTTAATCTCATCACTTACACACATCTAGTCCTCCATAGGTTCACATCATATATATCCCTTCCTTACGAGTAAGCATTCACCTCACTTGTCATCTTAGGCTATATAGAACCTATTACATAAATTCTCCACAATTTTAACATATACTTAAGAAGCTTATAAATCCCATAAACCTATCATTCACATCATTATTAAACGATTATCAACACTATTGAAATGTAACCTAATCCCTTACTTACACATCTTCAGTCTAACATGAACTCATTTCTTACATTTAACAACTATTCATTGCGTGGTACAACTAAGCAATCATACCTAACCTACTATTTCTATGTTTCACCAATTAATCATTATTCAGCATTTCTTAGACTATCATTATCCGCTTTTTCTCTTACATTTGTTCTTAGCACTCTCAATCGCTCACCTTCACATCCTATGACCCAAGTGGGTTACACCTCCTTATCTTTCACAGTTCTCATTTCTTAACATTTGATCTATTATAGCATTTACTCATTTTCTATGTGCTTACTCATCTCACTTTTTCATATTCACGCCAACCCTTGTTGACCATTTCCACATTTTTACTTTTACTAATTTGGTCTATCCTGAAATATTTCTATAACATTCTCTTGCCAACTCGTACTATAACACATCCCATAGGATTCAATATAACTATAACTATAACATCTTTCGAGTGGCCTGTAACATCACACTATAACTATATATATAGGATCCAAGCTATTATCGTTTTAACATATATATACTAACACATCCATTTCCTTTTAACTAATATAATTTCATAGGGCTTAAAGACCCACTTTCTATATTGACACATTCACTATGTGTTTAATCATTTTATCTTCTCATTGACCTGCCAACTCTCGTTGACCATTTTCACATTTTTACCGTTACTATTTTTAGTCTATTTGACTTTATCCACATTTAAACCGTTTATAGGTTTATTCCATTACACACTTGTTATCTTACAATTATTCCCTTTTTCACGTTCCATAACTTTAACACGTTTTATTATATCACCTACCTCAAAATCCTTTTGTATATTTTAACCTTTTCACCTTTTGATTTAATTAGCACTTAGCCTTACTATTTTATCCCACATTTAGACCCTACATAGGTCATCAACTATAAGCATTCTTCCCCACATTTTCCACATGTCTCATTTTAATTATTAGTAAGTAAACTATCTCATTCCCATCTTTCAATCTCATTCTATAACTTATATATTTTTTAGACACTTAACTATTATATGTCAAATTTCCACTATACATTTACACGTGTGTTACTACACACAATTAATATTACATTATAACATATTTATTATCCATTAACATTTAGGTTTACTTACAACTTTCTGTGACTTACAATTACCCCATCTCTAATACCATCATATTGGCTATCCGATAGCCATTCACATAATAAGACCATAAGTTGGTCATTAACACGACACAAGTCATTCCCTATCTTATTCAAGTCTCATTATGGCTTCTATGACAAATAATTAAAACTCATTTCACGCCTACCGTCACCATCCACGGTGAACGGTTTATAATTATCTTTCATATCATTACTATAACGTACAAATTATATACATATATATTCACCGACACTACTAATGTGCGGTTCTATAACCTAACACATTTAGTCCGTCATGGACTTTCATCACATACACCAACCCAATTCTATACACGTAACTACACAATTATAAAACGTTTATGGTGTTCTACTCACCTATACACACATGGTCCGCCATGAATCTACATAAATTACATAATAGCACTATAACATATATATAAAATTTCACTTAGCACAAACGCATAATCCATTCTATAACTATCACTATACATATAACGCATCATCACCTAGTTATCATATAGCACAAGGCATAGCTTTACTCTATAACACACCATACACAATTTCGATTCACATATTTTCGCAACTAAGAGTGGTTTAAGACTAGGCAACCTATAGTGGAAACCTAATTCACTTAAACCAAGCTCGATACCAATTTATTACGCCCTTTTCGATTTGACCGAAATTACTCAATTTTAAAACTTTGACACGAAACGTTTAACTCTCACTATAACTCTTCAAAGAATAGCAAAATATAACTATTTACCCTTGACAAATCTCTTATAACATATACTTGTTTACCCTTTTAAAATAATGACCCAAGATTTCAATAAAGCCTCATTTATTTGCTGTAATAAGGGCTGACGCAGTCACCTTAAATCTGCGACGCGTCACCCTTAAAGCACATTTTCAGATTTAACACGCGACGGCTTAGAGGACTTATAACCCGACGGCATCAGGTTTTAAACGCGACGTCGTCGCCCTTTAAGATGCGACGCCGTCTGAGATTTAACATAGCCTGACGGCTCAGAAGGTTTTTAACCCGACGGCGTCAGGTTCTAAATGCGACGCCATCAGGAGCCCAGACCTGCACAATTGAAAGCAAAACTACACCACCAAACTTGACTCCTTTCAACCAAATGACACTTGAACATTTCTAAGATAACAAAAGACCTTACAAACTATAACTAAAACAACCATGAGGTATTTTAATACTTATTTGACCCATCCAACCCAAAATGGGTAGAAATACAATTAAATCAAAACACTCCAAATATTATGACACATACTTGTTGATTGAAGATACTTTGGTATCAATACAAAACTATAAAAGACTCTCGGGGGTACAAACTCATCACACGAGCTCGGTATCTACCTAGCTCCTATTATCACACATTACCAACTTCATTAGTCAATTCACGATCCAACACTCATTCCAAGCTATAGCACCTCCGATAATCATGAACCTACAAGAACATGGCAACTATAACATGTAAGCGATAACGCTTAGTAAGTAATCGGCTAATACATGGAAATGCTTCTATCATCATATAATTCACCTAAACATTGCTAACACACAAACCATAGCACAAATAGCACATAAGGCAATAACACATACCTCAACACATCTTTAGGAAATTAACACTATGACCATCATCAATTCTCATGATAATTCATTAGCTTAACTATAACAATCTTTACTATAACAATCAAGAACACATTATACAATAATATCCACATTAAGCAAGTAATAACCGGATTACTTACTTTAGCTATCCATGCTAAGCCATTACTATATCACCACCATCTTCATCAAAATCATCATCCATCACTTTCCATAGCTAACATCTTAACCACATAATTATAACATGCACTTAATACATAATCAAATAACTATAACCATAGCTAACATAACTAACCTCTAATCATCATATAATCATATCTTGATTATATAATTATCCAACCAATAAATTACCAAACTTTACCCATAATAAAATTACCCCAAGATTATTATAACCCTTTTTTTTATCAACCAAATGATCATAACATGATCATATCCCAAATTAACCATTTTACTCCAATTCTATCAAAGGGGTTTCATCCAATTATACTATAACATCTTAATTAATGTATAAAACCACAATTATCCAAAACCCCCAACTTGGGTACATGAACCCTAACTCTTCAATTTATAATTAACTCATCAATTAAGTATACTTACCTTGCAAGATCATAGGTACTAGCTTATTTCTTGATTGGGAACACTAATCCCATTCTAATTGATCATTAACCTTTCCTTCATTTTTCCCTCCATCTTTCTAGACCGACCTTCCAAAATAACCGTAAACTTTGAGAAGTCGATTTAATACATAAGGCTTCCTTCAATGCAAAGTTATTCCACTATTTGACACTTTTGGTCCCTCAAGTTCCTTTCCTTCTATTTTGGCCACAAGATACTCATTTCAAGTTTACAATGTGGCAACTTAAGTCCCCTCATTTATATAACTATAACATAACATTTAAAAATTATTAGTTTGACTATCGGGTCAACTAGTCAATCCGTCAAGCCTTTAGACCATATTCATCTAGGGTAGGGCCTATTTGTATTTCGGGATACGGGTGTAACACTAGTATATCGGCGGAAATCTTGAAGACCCCCTTCCTACGTTAACAGATTCGTCAATATTGGCACCGAATGAGGTCATGGCGAACATTTGGTTATAAGCTCTGATATTTTCAAGGAAATGAGTGTCCGGATACAGCTGGTTGATAAGAGGAGGATAATCACGCGCTATGAACAATTTGACCCTGCCTTGGAGACAACAAAGGTTATAAAGCGGCCCGGAAGCTGCAGTAGAGTAACTAAGCTTTTCTTCAGCCCATAACCTGGCTTTGCAATAACGGCACACACAATTGCATGGACCAAACTGGTGATACTCGTTAGGTGGATCTGAAAAGAAATGTGAGGAAGTATCATGAGAATAAGTTTCCAAACAAAAGGGTAACTACTGGTAGCCGATAAAGAGCTCATAAATCATTCAATTCGTTTAGTACACACGACATTAAAACCGAAGATGAGTAACCTTTTTCAGGAAAGCGATGCACCCCCGAGGGAGCAGATGCCTCTTCGACGAAGGCCCTTGCATCTTGGAAATGTCCACCACCTACATAAGTAACAACGGTGTGAAAAGTGGTTATAAACTGTCCTATCGTGTTACCGCACGCAATATCAAAAGCAAAGAAGGATTGTTGTATTTTGTTCACAAGTTTTGTTTGAAGTCAGTTGCTTTCAATCAAGTGTTTTACATTAACCATGTTTTGTTTGTGTGACAGTGTTTGTTTTGAGACAAAATATAGAACATACAATGTAGATGTAAAGTAAAAAATAAAAGGACTTATGTTAATTGACTCTATTGGTTTAATCACTATCGACCCATATTAACCCATCACAACCCACAATGACCCGGTCAACGAAAGTCAACCAAACGAAAGTCAACAGAAGCAGTTATAAAAACAGTTACATAGCAGTTATTCATAACTGCTATATACCCTGAACCAACACAATGGTTCATTAGTACCCTTTCATTCAGTATATATACTCTTAGAATTCTTATGTAAAACATGATGACAGATTAATAAGAACATATTTATAGTTTCATTTAATCCTTGCATTTTACTTGGTATACTTGTGATTTAACGTTAAGATCATAGATCCCGTTTAAAGGCCAACAATTGGTATCAGAGCGGTTTGGTCTACTAACCAACAATCATCATTTACCATTACTCGAATAGTTCCAGAATCAAATTAAAAAAAAAAACAGTTTCGATAAAAAAAAATTGCAAATCGATTCAAACACAAAAATCCAAGACGTCATTTTTTGTGTTTCACACTTCTGTCGCAACAGGGGTATAATCACAATAGTGATTACTCTCAACCCGGCATCAGAAAATTCGCAAATTTTTTTTCCTTTTTTTATCCGAAACCAGTTTTTCTTTTACCCTATCCAAAAGGATCAGAAAAACGAATAAAATCGTTTACATTTGATTCAAATTAAAAAACTAAACGAGCGTCATCAATTAGGGCACAATCAAAGATTCGAATTAGAACAAACATACCTGTTCATAAAAGGAATCAAGCCCAGAAGGATCAATTGACCCCAATTGATTCATTTGCATACTCCAATCATCAAATTACTCACGGATTAGAAAACCCCAAATCAATCCGAAACCCTAGGTTTCAATTGGAGGAATATTAGTGCTCGCAAAGAACACCCATACCGTAGAAGAAGAAGAGGCGGTCAAAACACAGTCGTTAAAACAGCCGGTTAACCGTCGTTAGTTGAAGAAGGAGAAGATCAAAGTTATCTTCTCAAGGAGAGAGACTGGAATACTTTTGTCTCAGAAATAAAGAGAAACACGCGTGCGTTTTTATCTCAACCAAAAGAGATAAGAAACAAAAGAGTTTATAAGGGGCGCGTACACATAAGGGCCACACAAAACAGAAAAGGATTTTATTAATAGGGCATCGGGTTAAACAATCAACCCCTCCAGGTTCCAAAAGATTAAAAATACCACCTTTCATTTTTACTTTATATATTACTTTGATATATATTGTTTTATTTTTGATAAGTTATCTTTAAAATTAGAATCTTATCATATTTTGGATAGTATATCTAACATAGTGATTACACTGCTTAGTATCCTGATTAGGAATAATTTATAAGGAGTAATTAACCTTAGGTTATTCATTTTTGAATTTATAATCTCCGAGGATAGTTTAAAATTTTAAAACTATACCTAGAAAAGTTTTACACCCATTGAGGAAGATAAAACATTAAGAGCTCATTTTAAGAAATAAGAATTTTTTTTGAAACACACTTTGTGTTAAAATTCTTTTTGGAGATTTATTATCATTATCATTTAAGATATGACGAAAGGAAAGGAACCTAGTACTAACATTTCGAATAGTACACCCCAATTTCAATGCTCAATCCTAAAGCCCGCGAATTACTCATTATGGGCGATTGAATGCAAATCATTCTCGAGCGAATGGTTTATGGGAAACAATTGAGCCGGTGAAACGACTCAACCCGATAAGAAAAAGGATAAAACCGCTATTGCTTTCCTTTATCAAGCCTTACGAAGAACAATTACTTCAAATAACAAAACACAAAATCGCAAAAGACATTTGGAAAGCTTTGAAAACTAGACACGTTGGCGAAGACAGAGTTAAACAAGCAAGAATACAAACACTCAAATCCGATTTTGAGATGTTATATATGAAGGAAGATGAAACAATCGACACCTTCACCACAAAACTCACAACACTCGCAAACAAAGCCGCTAGTCTAGGACACACAATAGAAGATGACACCTTAGTTCGAAAATTACTAAATGTTGTACCCGAAAGGTATCTGCAAATAGTCGCATCTATAGAACAATATTCCGATCTAAGCAAAATGACAATGGAAGAGGCAATAGGAAGACTTAAGACCTACGAAGAAAGGATTAAGTTCAAGAAAGGAAAACAAGTGGACAATCAAGAAAAGCGATGTTCACACGACATGACAATAGAGGAAAAATTTGAGAGGGGCGTGGACGTGGAAAATATAAAGGATGGAGAAACCACGATAAAAATAACCACGATAAGAAGGATGGAGAAAATTCTCACAATCACTTCAACAAACAGAATATTGATTTTAGCAAAGTAAAATGTTACAAGTGCAATAAAACTGGTCATTATGCATCTAAGTGTTATGCAAAACCAAACACTAGTATGCAATCTAATCTTGTCGAGGAGGACTTAGAACCTACCTTATTAATGGCAATATTAGAAGACCCACATGTAACAAAGCTTGAAGATCAAAGGTCTCGCTACGAAGAAGATGTAGGATATAAATAGACAAGTGTAGATAGTCGGTGGTATTTAGAACAATGAGCTAGCAACCGTATGGACGGGATAAGAGAACACTTTAAAGAGGTAGATGAGAGCGTTAGTGGAAAAGTAAGATTCGGAGATGGATCTCATATAGAGATTAAAGGAAAAGGTTCAATCCTATTAGAATGTGATGACGAGAAACAAAGAATCATATCTCAAGTCTATTACATTCCCAGCTTGAAAAGCAACTTATTGAGCCTTGGACAATTTACCGAAATCGGTTGTAAAGTTTTAATGGACGACGATGAATTACGACTTTATGACATGGACAACAAAATCTTCTTGAAAGTAATAAGACAAAGAAACTGTCTATACAAAGCAAGTTTGAAGATAGGCACACCTGTTTGCTTATTAGCAAACTTAAGTGACAACACTTGGTTATGGCACGCAAGATTAGGACACCTCAACTTTGAATCATTAAAATCTATGACTCAAAGAGAGTTAGTTCATGGAATACCTGCCATTAAACATACAACACAAATTTGTGATGTTTGTTTAGTTAGTAAACAATGACACCATTTCCCAAGAAAGCAAAAACTAGATCGACATCACCATTAGATTTAGTTTACGGAGATTTATGTGGACCAATCACACCACCAACACCATCGGAAAGAAATATATATTCTTGTTAGTAGATGACTACTCAAGATATATGTGGGCGTATTTCCTAAACACGAAAGATCAAGCATTCGATACTTTCAAGGAATACAAAGAAACAATAGAGAAGGAGCTAAGGACAACATTGAAAATGTTAAGAATCGATCGTGGAGGAGAATTCACATATATAATTCACTCAATCTGCAAAGAAAAAGGCATATACGACAACTAACCGTGCTTTACTCACCACATCAAAATGGAGTAGTTGAGCGAAGAAATAGGACAATTATGTCACAACGAGATGCATGATGAAAGAAACCAACATGCCACAAAACTTTTGAAATTTGAAGGCATTGAACGCAATATACATTCTAAACAACGTTCCTACAAGTGCCTTAGAAGACATCACTCCATATGAAGCAATCAAGAAAAGAAAGCCAAACTTAGAAACTTTAAGAGTTTTTGGGCGCATAGCATATGCAAAGGTACCATCACAACATCGACAAAGTTAGATGATAGAAGCAACAAAATGGTATACTTAGGAGCGAACAAGGATCAAAAGCTTATAGGCTGTTTGATCCAACAACACAAAGAATATGTGTTAGTAGAGATGTGAAGTTTAAGGAGGATGAAGCATGGGATGGAAGGATTACTGGATGAACACACCAATGATGAACCCGAATGGTTTGACTTCAAAGTCGAAAACCTTGAAGCCACAAATGAACATCGGAAAATGAAAACCAACGGATGAAGAAGACAATGATATCCGCAAATGATGATCATGAATATGAAACATCAACAATGACTCACCCACACAATCACAAACACTTCGCACACCATCTACAATTTCATCAAGAATAAATACTCAATTTACACCAACTACCTCAAGACATTCAACCAATCAAAGTAACTCAACTACAACCCGAATTTACATCGGACTTTGATCATACACCATTACAAGGTTTTAGAGCGTTGAATGATTTATATGAAAACACAGGAAGTTTTACCGAGCATTTATTACTAGTCGAAGATAAACCCAAAATTACAAGGAAGCATCGAGCGATCAAAAATGGATTGAAGCAATGAAGGTTGAATTAGATTCCATTAATAGGAACAATACATGAAACTAACCACTCTACCAAAAGGACATAAATCCATTGGACTAAAGTGGGTATTCAAGACCAAGAAAGATGCTAATGAAAATATAGTCAAGCATAAAGCAAGACTAGTAGCAAAGGCTACATACAAGAGCATGGCATAGACTTTGAAGAAGTCTTTGGACTGTAGCAAGAATGGAAGCGATCAGATTACTAGTAGCCATAGCTGCTAATAACAAATGGGAAGTACATCACCTGAGCGTCAAATCGCATTTGCATGGAGACTTAAAGAATAAGTGTATGTTACACAACCGAAGGATTTATAAAGATAATGGAAAAGTCTACTGGTGATAAAAGCTCTATACGGTTTAAGACAAGCACCACGTGCATGGAACATAAAGTTAGACAATACCTTGAAGTCCTTAGATTTCAAAAGTGCGCTTAGAACAAGCCTGTCTACACAAAGAAATCGAAAGACTCAATACTTCTAGTAGGAATCTATATGGATGATTTAATCATCCTTGGCACACCAAAGAAAGAAATAGACAAGTTCAAAGCTCAAATGGAAGAAAAATTCGAGATGGTGACCTAGGATTACTATCCTACTACTTAGGAATTGAAGTCGCACAAGCGGGTGACATATCAATAAAGCAATCCGCTTATGCAAGCAAGATCCTAAGCGAAGTTGGAATGCTAGGCGCAACGAAACTTTAATACCTATGGATCCGGAACAAGACTAACAAAGAACCTTGAAGAAACAACGGTCAACTCAGCTGAATATAGAAGCTTGATTGGATGCTTACGATATTTGCTACATACAAGACCCGACTTAAGTTATTCCGTTGGATTACTTAGTCGTTTTATGCAAGAACCGAAGGAACAACACATGAAAGCTATAAGGCAAGTACTACGCTATGTTAAAGGAACAAAAGACTATGGAATCACCTACAAACACAACGGAAGAAAACAGATACAAGGCTATAGTGACAACAGCTACGGATTCAACACTCAAGAAGGCAAAGGTACAACTAGAATTATCTTCTACTACGGTGAATCACCAATCAGCTGGAGTACACAAAAACAAGCCACGGTAGCTTTATCATCATGTGAGTTCGAATTCATTGCAGCAACAGCAGCAGCAACACATGCATTATGGTTAAAGATATTACTTAGCAAGCTCACACACACGGAAAAAGAAAAGGTTACAATACTGGTCGACAACAAGTCTGCCATCGAACTAATGAAGAATCCTGTATTTCACGGAAGAAGTAAACACATTGATATAAAATACCACTTTATAAGAGAAGACGATTGTGATTAAGGGGGGGAATATTGGTTTAATCACTATCGACCCATATTAACCCATCACAACCCACAATGACCCGGTCAACAAAAGTCAACCAAACAAAAGTCAACATAAGCAGTTATGAAATAACTGCTATATTCCCTGAACCAACACAATGGTTCATTAGTACCCTTTCATTCAGTATATATACTCTTAGAATTCTTATGTAAAACATGATGACAGATTTATAAGAACATATTTATAGTTTCATTTAATCCCTGCATTTTACTTGGTATACTTGTGATTTAACGTTAAGACCATAGATCCCGTTTAAAGGCCAACAGACTCGATCCTAATCTATATATACTTGGTGAAACGACACAACTTTACAATGTCAACCATTGTGTCTTTTCACAAGTAACCGTTAATAACTACCAACCATAATAACTGTCATTCTAGTAACTAACTAATAAAGGCTTGTTTGGGTTAACGGTTTTGACCCAAACATTACATATGCCTTTTGACCCAATTCGACCCATACTAAAATAAACATAAGTAAATTGTCTTATAAAGCATTACAAGCATTAAACTGGATCACAAGGATTACCTTTTTCCGAACAACAGCCTGCACCAGAGGGTATGTTTGGTGTGCGCGCAAAGTTGTTTGTATCTGGGAGAAACCTTCCGCCTATTTGAGTAAGTACACTATTATTCATGGTGTCGATGCTTTTCACAATTATTTAAAAAAAAGTAGCCCATGTTTGAGTATACCTCCCGATGAAGTGGTAGGTGCAGTATATTGTATACTGCTGTTCTGAAAGTCGAGAGTCAGTGGAGCGCCGACCGATCCTGTAATATTGGAAACCAATTTCTGTTACCAGTTTTAAAAAGCTTTTAAAGAAACAGTAAAAGGACAAATCGCTTAAGTACGTTACCTGTGAACCCAAAGTCTTTTAGCCATGTATCTTCACCGTTTCTGGAAACATGAGGTCCAACCTCAACAACATGTAAATCCGACGATACGTCATGCCCAGCTGGGCCGGAATCATGGCATCGTATCGAGGCAGGTATGTTACACTTATCTGTTAAATCCGTAACGTTAACTGTTGTGTTTGTTGCATATGACTCCCACCCATATCACAAAGGTTGTTAGAAACGTTTGGCAAAACATGAATAAATTGCTGAGTAAGATAGCAATCACCTGTTCCAATACGTGTGGGAGCAGAAGTTTCAGTCGCAAGGTTGAAGGTTTTTCCCCTTAAGGACGCTGTCATCGACATTACTGCTAACGGTAACACCAATGTCGGTTGGAAGCGTTACATCTCTTACAACTGGCAATCGTGTATCACATCTGGCATGCTTTCTCGTATTCTCTAAACCCTCGAATGAGTCTTCAAAACAAAATTTCCTTTTCATCATATTAGTGGTCGCCACAGGCGGTATATCAATACACTCATCATGAGAGACTATCATACTATCTGTGTGTGAAAGCCAATTATCGCGACTAATGCACATTGCTGGACGTGACTGGAACATTTGATTTTACCGCCGGTGTGGTCATTGGAGTTTCGATAGGAATTGCTACATCCCCTGCAAGTGGCGCAACCGGTTTTCACATGTAGCAGACTTTGCTATAGTCTGCAAACATTGAAACGATTCCTCAAAACAAAGTTTCCTTTTCATCTTATTATCAGTTGCCACATGTTGTATACCAACACGCTCATCATGAAAGGTGACCATATTAAGTTGATGTGAAGGCAGAATATCACACCTGCTACGCTTTCTTGGAGACTAATTGAACCGGAGCCCAAGTTCTCATCAAAAGAATATTTACGTTTCGATTCGTAGCCACCCAATGGACCACTCACACCTATATCCTGAATATGCATTTGAGTGGTGGCTGTGGGCATTATCTGGAACTTCTCAACCGTAGATCGACGTGAAAGCATTTTTGACACACCTACAACGTCAACTCTCTTGCATGGCCTACTTTTAGTATTCATTTTTTTTATAGAAAGTTAAGAGATAGATAAAATTAAGAGTAACGACACACAAACAGGATCGTTAACAAATCTATTCCACGGTTTTTGGAAGAAAATTTCACTACAAGAAAAAGTAGCTTTAGTGACGAGAATTCAGTGACGAGATATTTTTTTGGTCACTATTTAGATGAAAATAGTGACGATATAATTTTTCGTCATTATTTTTGGTTATCGGTAGAAAGTCAGTGACGAAACTTATAAATCGTCACTATTTAGTCACTAAATTACATGAATAGTGACGAGAAATTTCGTCATTAAGTATTAGTGACGAAATTTTGGTCACTATTTCACATATTGCTAATTCTATAAAATGGTTAAGAATAAGGGCATTTAGGTATGTACTTATTAAAACTTGCATATTCGTATATTAATCCAAAAAACGTAAACACTATCAAACGTTACGGATGAAAAACTTGTATTATAGAGAAATATGCAAAATTGCAAATATTTAACTTTCTTTGATGTTATTCTCCTCTAAACATATTATTTGAAACAAATATTTTGAAAATCGGGGTTTTTAATCGACCCGGTCAAGTCACCGGGTTACCGGTTCAACCGCCGACTCAACCCGGTTTTGTATAAAAAAAACTATTTTTTCAAGCGGTTCGACCACCGGGTCAACTCGGTTTTCAAGCGGTTCACCAACAATTAAGTTAATAGCTTCTGTGTGTGGTAAATGAAGGTCTGGTGGTTAGTACGTGTCTTGGTGGTGCCTTCATTGGTTCTCTGTTCGGTTGTTGGATTGCTGATGAATCCTTGAGGAAGGGTAATTGACCAAATTATAGATCTTTTGATTCCAATTTACTTACTGAATTATAATAAGAAACAAGATATCCCCTTGGTTTTAAATAATAGATTGACAGCTTGTCCACAGAAGTATAAAACCTTAAGGTAATGGGATTTAAGGTCAGTCAAGGTTAATGTCATTGCCTTATTGGTTGGAACCCGCTCTTCTTCTTTCATGACTTTTAAATATTTGTCTTCTTATTTGATATTGGCGTTAGGGCGCTGTGGTGCCCGAGAGTATAAAAGTCGTCTTCTTTATTAACAGTTTTTGCATCCAAATCGGTGCCTATTTTCTCGGGATTACATTTACTCTTGTTGGTATGTTGAATCTGCATAATAAATGATAATCTTGTCTCAAGTCTTTTGTTTAACATATTGGTTTTAAATATATCTCAGGACATCAACGTTGGGTGTGGATAATTACATAAAATGGTGCAAATATTTGTGAATCACGACTTGGAAAAACCGATGCTCTTGATGTAGACGGAAACACCACTGGCTGCCATTGGAAAGGTACATCGGTCAATATGTAAAATGTTTCTAGCTATATCTTGATTTTGCCCTTTCACCCATTAGAAACGAAACATAATCGGAGTTTATGAATTTATAACTATGGTTTTTAGTTCTGAACTCTATAGTTTTCAACTTAATTATTTCTGTTCTACTTTTTTTCCAGGGTTTTGTAATAGGGTCTGCAACCTTGTATCCCTGGCTCTATTCGGTGCATCTGTGAGCATGGCTGAAATTATGACAGTAGACGTCTTGACCCCCAAAGTATTCATTGGTTTACTCGTTGGTGCCATGCTTCCTTACTGGTTGAGGAAGTGCGTAGGCAATTTAACACCATCCCTGGCCTCATGGAAGGCACGGCTAAGCCCAATTATGCCACTTGTGAGAAGATCTCAACTGATGCTTCTATTAAAGAAATAACCCCACCCCTTGGTGCTCTTGTCATGCTTACTCCTCTTATTGTTGGGATTTTATTCGGTGTTGAAACACTTTCGATCTCTCGTCTCTGGTGTACATGTACTGCCATAATTTTTAACCTTGTTGATTATCTTAACCTTCTTGATTATCCTAACAGGGAAATCAAGGGGATGTTCAAGCAGGTTGCTTTTGTTATCATAACAATATCACTAAACCGATTATCCCTTGCTTTACATATGCATATCGCTATCTTTGCATCCAACACTGGTGGTGCTTGGACCATGCAAAGAAATATATTGAGGTATAATGAACACCCCTTTCTTCTTAGCTATACGTACATGGCTATGAGCCATTTGTATCAGATCACTTACTCGAGCAACTGCATCGGTTTATTTTCGTCATGTCAATTTCACATGTATATTATAGCCACTTAACTATGCTTCGGCGATAGTGAAGGTTACATTCTTTTTTATTTACATTCATATTGATTTCCTTGTATGTGAATATTATGTTTTTAATGGTTTTAATTTTATATTTTATTTGAAATTAATTTATATTCCTTCCAGATCCACACATGGAGAAAATGGGAAGATGATACTCAAATGGATGGGCATGGTGTCCTTACTGGTATGATATAGTTGTATTCAGTAACACAATTCGATTATCATTTGTGCATTTGCAACTGTTAGAGATAATATAACATTAGCAAATAGCATGTGGGGTTGATCAATAACCTTACATTCTTATGCAGAACTATCAAGGAACGAGACGGTTAGGAGGCAATCTGCTATTGTCAAATCCACTTTATGGCTATTGCAGTACTGCCTTGTTCAAAAAGGTAAAAGGTTGAAACTATTGTTATTTTTGCAGCGCACCTCTTTGGGGCAGGGTTGTAGCCTTCACGTTATTTAATGTGGAAGGTACGGAATTATTGTGAACACGACACATGTATTTTTCAACGGGTGGTCACATTGTAAATATTAGAAATGGCAAAAGGGTTGGGTCACACAGACTAGATAACGGGTCAAAATAGGTATCATTTTGTATGGGTCATGTCATAACGGGGATTTTTTTTTCTCATGGAACCATGGGTCATAATGATTTTAGAAGTTGTACCAATATTGATCAAGTTATTTAGCTAGAGTTTTGACCTATTTGGCATGTTACCTTGTAAGCTAATTATCTTAGAAATGTACGTGCTTGACCCGCTTGGACACGAGCATAACCCAATCGACCATTTGACAAGTAAAGGTTATAGGGATAAATGGAAATGCGGAATCTTGAAATGCCTTCTAATTTGGCTATATACTTTTCTTGTAGGATCTAATCTCTATTTACGGATTGCTTTAGTTCACATGCGTAAGTACTTTTCCCTGCACTATCACAAATCTTGAAACTGTAGTTCACCTTACTTGGCTGACCTTTGTTTCAACATTATGTTATGATTTCTCATCACCCTTTTTATGATCAGGTTGTTCTAGCTACTGTTGGGTGCAAAACTGCAACACGTGATCGCTACTTTAGCATTGAAAAGTGTTGGAATTACTAGTTATTTTAGTGAAGCTAGGTTAAAGCCTCGAGACGAGCATTTCTTGTTTGCGATGATTAGTGTAAATCACACGGTGGATGAATTTGATTGGTTATTGTTTTAGTTCGTGTCGAGGTTCTACCATACTATTTGTGTTTTGTGAATAAATTATCACATGTGAATGAAGTTAATATGTTGATTTTCGGTATTACAGAGTTTTAGATTCTAGTTTGTAAAAATATGTATTAGTGAAATGAAAACTGGATCCATTTTTTTTGGTTATATGATCATGTTAGTGACCACCTATTTGGTCTCTAATAGTCTGTAATCGGTGACCACTATCTCGTCACCAATGGTATATATCAGTGACGAAATTTCGTCACTCCCATCACTGTGACGAATATTTCGTCACTAACTGTGTAAAGCAGTGACGAATATTTTGGTCACAATTTACTGACGAAACATATTTTGGTCTCTAATTGAATTTGTGACGGAGCTTTAGTGACGACTGGTGACGACTTGAATTTGGTCACTAAACGGTTTTGTGACCAGATTTTACATTGTTAGTGACGAAATCACTTAGGTCACTAAAGGGCTTTTTTCTTGTAGTTTTAAGTTATTCATGCAAGAACAAACTTATCAGTAAACATGCATGCAACGATATGAATAGAGGACCAAAAAAAAGAACATCACATGTTTGACAACAACAAACTTACCTCATAAGCAAGAACACCTGCATGCAGATCGACATATATGAGTCACGTTGTTGGTACCAGTCTTTTTGAATGGGCTGAAAGTAAATGTCACCAACGGACCAACCATAGCCTAAACAGGATACGTATTCTTTATTCCACAGTCCCACATATGCGATTGTATTCTTTATTCCCGCCGACATAGGAGATTATTCTCTATAAATAAAGGTCTTCTTCATATCATGTCGAAGAATATATTAAAACCCTAAGAATATCGATTTCAAACATCCGAAAGTTTATATATAAATCGTAAACAACCCCTCAAGTCGAACTACATCTTTCCCAGTCGTCTGATCAAAGAGGTGAGTACTTGTTCAAACTTCAAAGTATATTTAGTTTCTTGTGTAGAGACTGAATATAGATGCAGAATTAATGCTAGATAGATAATTGACAATACAAATAATGTTTTTTATAACCTAAAATTCAGAAATCATAATACTTTTTACACATGCAAAAAAAATTAGTTTGAAGATTGTAAATAAGACCGTCTTAATCATAGTCAAGCTAGTGATTAGGCCCAATTTCAATATATAACAAATTCGATTACCTTGATTGCAAAAAGATAGAAAAATCGAAATAAAGTAACTACTTATATAACAAAATAGTACAGTATTGTGAACCATCAAACTAAATGAAATAACAATGCTTTTATATATCAAAAATAGTTTTTTAGCATGTCCTGACCGTTTCATTATTCTGTCAAATTGTAGGTTATGGAGTCAAGAGTGGAGGATATAATGGATTCTAGACTAAGCAGTTTACCAGATGATATTATTCATAAAATTCTCTCTACTGTGAGCATGAAAGATGTTGTCAAAACCAGTGTTTTGTCTTCTAGATGGAGATATATTTGGACCTCCATGCCTTATCTCAATTTTGAATTCTTTCCATGGGAAGATCTGGAAAAGCTGTTGAACATGTTCTGTCTCACCGCAATAATCAAATACCAGTGTCTTCTGTTAAGCTTAATTTTCATGATGTTGACCGACTTCATTACAAGTATCATCAAGTATATATTATCCCAAAGTGTCCAACAAGTGGATGTGGAATGCTTGTATAGGAATGATTGGCCATACATCAACAGTTATAATGTTTCTGAATTTCTGGTTACTCTCTTCAGTTCTCAGTCTCTTAAAGGTTTGAGTTTGACAATGGACCACGGCGCTAGGCAATACCTTACAGCCTCGCCAACTTTGGAGCTCCCAGCCTTAACGACATTGTATCTTAGTTGTGTCGAGTTGTATTATGATGATGACAATACTCTAATTTTCTCCAAGTGTCCAAACTTGAAGAATCTCACCTTAAAAAGTTGCAAAACGGATAGGGGAGATGATCGTTTAATTATTTGTCATCAACAACTATCTAATCTCACTCTTGAACATGACATTCGTCGGCATTGTGTGAAGGTTATAAATGTGGTTGCCCCTCAACTCGAAAATCTCACCATTCGATATCATTTGGGTGGACAACGACCACATAATGTGTTTTATGAACGCGATAATGCATATGTGAGACATCGTTTGCGGGGGTATAAACATCTGATTTCTGCACCTAATCTTATCTCCTTAGTTTATGAAGGTTACGATCCTTTACCCCTTTCTACGGACGGTTTCCATTCTTTGGAAAAGGTGGATCTTTGTATTTGTAGCATCAGTCACGAGGCTGCAGAGGCTCTTGAAATTGTTCGTCTATTTCAACAGATCCAAAGTGTCAAATTTCTCACACTTAATTTGGAAATTCTTGAGGTATGTTGGTACTGGTCCTTATTTCTCACAAACATAATGAATGCTCTCACTATTCGAAAAACAATAAACATATACTCATAATAATTTGATATAAAGCAGACGGTTTCTTCTTCTTATTTTTGAGTATGATGATTGCAATAATAGTTCTTTGTTAAGTCGTATTGATAATTTCCTGTTTGTAATTTGTGTTCCCAGCTTCTTTCCTCATATGTCCAAGTAATCTCACATCGCCCTCCACCGTTTGCTAACTTGAAGAGTTTGGATGTATATCCGAAGATGCTAAATGTGAAGGAGACTCCAAAGGAGATCGTAAATATCTCTGAGTCAAAACTATTTGCTAGATAGTTCTCAAGGGGTCGCCTTCACAATGATTGCACGCCAGGTATGAACACCATGACCAAATATTTTTTTTTATAGGAAAAAAACTATAAATTTATAACGTCTTTCTGAAAAAATTCATTATCTTATATACTTCACTTATTGTCATAATACATATCGCTTTCATTTTATTCGGTTATTTTCATCCGTTTTATCCGCTTTGGCGTGGATAATAAAACGGTTTTATCCGTAATATTTTTATGTCCGTTTTTATCCGTTTTTATCCATTTTGACGTGGATAATACAAACGTTTTTTATCTGTTTTATCCGGACAGATTAAAATAAAAATAGACAGAAAATAACCGAATAAAATAGACAGAAAATAGACAGAAAAAAAAACGGATAAAAATAGACAGAAAATAACCGAATAAAATGAAAACGGATAAAAAAGACAGAAAATAACCGAATAAAATGAAAACGGTTATGTATTATGACAATCAGTGAAGTAGATAGAGCATAATGATAGACAGAAAATAGACAGAAAATAACCGAATAAAATGAAAACGGTTATGCATTATGACAATCAGTGAAGTAGATAGAGCATAATGAGTTTTTTTGTAAAGTACGTTATGAATTTATAGTTTTTTTCCTTTTTTATATGACTCGTATCTATATCTATTTTTACTTTAAAATTTTAAGGAATAGTCCCACGCGAGGTTTGAGTTCTCTTAAAAATGAGAAATGAAAAGAATTAGTCCCACGCGAGGTTTGTGAATTAGTGGGTTATCATTATTTGTTTATTGGTATAATAGCTGAGAAAAAACTTACATGGTGTCATTTCTAAGTTTCTAGCTAAAAGAGTTACATTTTATTTGGATTGAAGGTTATAGGAATGGAATTGATAGATGGTGTTTGGTTGGTTGATAATGGTTCAAAGCTAGAATGATACCCGAAGATGATGGTTTCTACCCGCATTGTTGAATGTTAACTTATGTTTTCTATAAACTCTTTAATTTCATGCAGGAGGCTATAGAAGATATGAATGCCACACAAGCAAGATTCTCGATGGATTATTTGCAGTGGTATTTAAATAAAGAGAAATATATCATTGAGGCCAACCGAGATCATACGCAGCAACCAACTGAGAGCGACAATGAGAGCATGTGTAATGATGATGATGATAATGGAGAACTGGAGACACAAATGCCAATGGAAATTGAAAAAATCACTGAACAAATCCAGAGTTGTTGGATAGATCATTGGGAGCTTATTAACATAGGGAATGAAATAGTCTACATCATTACGTCACGCTTGGAGGAAATTGAAAGCTTTCTAACAAAGCTGCCAGCATCAAGGAGGGCTATGCTTCAACCATGTTTTTCTAGTCTATGTGCAGAGACTAGCATTTTCATGAGTAAAATGACAGAGAGTATAAAATTCCACGGTAGTGAAAATTTAAGCTATGCAAATGATCGCTTCCATGAACTTGTTACATCATTGGAGTCGTCTTGTTAATAGTTGTAAGTTATTGATCTTACTCGATCAGTCAAAAATATATATTTGTGGTAGTATGATACTAGCATATGTGATGTTAAACAGGTGCTTAATTAAATGGTTACCAAAACAAGTTCCCCAACTTCATAATTAAACGATGGGGCAATATCAAATTTAACGGGTTTATAATTTACCTTTTAGAATTTTCCAAAATTTGAACAGAAGTGTATATTCATTGTGTTATCATGATACTATCATTTTTGTTAACAAAACGAGTTCCTTCAACTTCAGAATTAAACGATGGGTTAATTGTATATTTTCAGGTTTATAATGTAACTTTTCTAAAATGCTTAAATATAAACAAAATATTAATTGTGTTCTCATGCTAAATTTTGTGATGTTAAATAAGTTTTTAATTAACAAAATGGATTCTCAGTTTCTCACATCTTCATTCTCAAAAGATTGCTTAGTATTAATAGTTATAATACCCGTGCACGCATGGGGTTTTGAAGAAAAAAATTATTTTGTATTAATACTGAATATTGTGTCTCTAAAGTTAATTGCATATAATTATAATAGTTATAAGTTTCGTGCACGCACGAAGTTTATACATAAATCAATTTTATTTTAACATTTTAGTTCAGTATATACACATATAAAAATTTGCTCATAAAATTGTGATATAAGTACAACTAATACTAATGCACGATTTTTTCATTATGCATTAATATCCATTAGAATTTGATAAAATATTTGTAAAAATTTCTGCTAGGTAACTCAAGATTTAATTTTATCTAGCTGACAAAGATGTTGATGTTCTTATTTAAATTTCACTACTGATATTATGTTGTACACATGATGCAAGTTTAATAGCACATAATAAGCGTTGATAAAGTTAAAGTATACTCTTTAAAGTTTTTTAAAAATGTTTTTCTAGATATCCTTATATAAATAAATAAGAATTAAATGAGTCATTGTTATAAGTATAATCGCGTATATTTATTTTTATATTAAAGTACCCGTGCTTACAATTTGATAATTATATTCTCGTTTTCAGTAATTTAGTTGTATTCAAAATGTAAACTCGTGTCCACATATGTTAAATTTTAAAAATGAAATAAATGAGTCCTTATTGAACGTATAAAGTAAAAAAATTGATACTTATAATCTTATGCAAATTATATATTGTTATTTTAAAACAACATATAAATTGTATTTTTTAAGATATAAAGTATAAAGGGTATAAACTATAAAGGGTTATTTGTTTATAATCCAAAGTTATTAAAAAACATAGAGGCTTATAATATTACACTTAACTCTATATAATTTTTAAAAATTCAACCATTAAAGTTTTATTAATTATCTCATCTTTTTTTAATTTTTTGTTTTCACAAATTTGACACCTATGTTTTTATGTATTTTTTTTTATCATCCAAATTTCTCCACCAAATTTATTAAAGTTTAACCAAAATCAATTTAATTTTGACTTTTATTAACCAATCACATCACAAGATTTTGCTTACGTGGCGAAATCGAGCTCTCCTATTGGCCCAATTGTTTTTTTCAATAAGAATGAATTGACAAAATCACTCCGAAATGATGTAATTCCTTTATTATATAAAAGATTTTTAACGGGTTACATATTAACTTTTAAAAAATGCTAATATTAAAAAAAAATGTATATTTTTCCGGCATGTCATTTGTGCTAGTCGTGTACATTGACCGGCTTTTTGGTCAAAACGATTCGGGTTTGAAAACCGTCTGCTTTGGTTTGATTTGAGAGGGTAAAAACCTGTAGCAACTCGTACATTTCATGTCATAATTTAACTATTCACTTTCACTTATTATTATTGTAATTTGAAATAAGTACATTGTTACTTATTATTATGGGCTAATGGCTTGTAAATGTATAATACTTACCATCCGTTCCTTCTATATGTATCAAACAATTTTTTCGCAATTATCACTACTAAAATCACTTTTTGGTCCTTTTGTGTGCGTTTTTTGACCCTCCCAGCCGGTTGGGACATGGTGGACAAGTTACCGGCCACATCACCTTTTTTTTCCACCTATTTTTTTGTCTTGTATTTACTTTTTGTATCAAACAATTAGGTTGACTTTCACACACATTCATTCATCACCTTCCATTAAATAGTTCCATTCACCTCTTCCAGTCATGCGTTCTTCATCTTGTTCATATCATTCTTTTCGCACAGCAGGATCTCGACATCCGTACTAGGATCTACCATGAATAATAACTAGGGGTGTTATCCGTCGGGTTGAGTAGGGTTTTGAATTTTTTTAAAAGTGACCTAGCAACCGGACCCGATAATACATTTGGTAATATTGTTGCTTTAATGAATTTGGTCATTTGGTGCTGTAATTAATTTGGTCATTTGATAATACATAAACTTTAAAACTGATAATACATAAAGTGCTAACATAACCTTATAATACATTAACTTTTAAAACATAAACATCGATTAGATGTGCTTTCATAACAACATAACTTAAGCCCTCCCATCTACAAAATAAGGCTTTGAAGTGTCTTTAAGTGCAACACTTCATTAGTTTGTACATCCAGAACATGCTAAAGTTCTAACTAGCCCTTACATGAACAAAATAAGGCTTAAAATTGGCATGAACTGCACCACTTTCCGAAGGTTATAGTTTTAAAGTTACATAATACTAACGGTTAAAGTTTTTTGCACATACTACAGTCACCCAAAATATGTGCATAAGTTGGTTTGTTACACAATTTCACTATTGACAATTTCATTGTCAATTGATTATCCTGGTCATGTAACTGGTTGAGAGTTTCCTTTGAAGAATCCTTTGGCTAAGCATTCTTAGAGGAAGAATAACTGGTTCATGTCTTCTTTTCTGTTGTGGTTGTCCACCTTGTGGTTGTTCAGAGCTTTTTGTTCAACTCTGTCTGCCTTGCAACAAGTGGTGGTCTTTGAATTCTCAAGTTATTGGACTTCTTGTATGTTCGTAATCTTCTTGTCTGCATTCGGGAGCTTGTTGTTCACCCTTTTCATTTTCTTCCACTACTCTTGTTAGGAACTTGTGATCTTGTTGTGTCATTTGGTATCATTTCTGCTTCAACTCCAACAACTTGAGACATTTGTGTACCTGGAACAATACCAGCATCATTTATGTTAAAGTTTGTGACCACAAATGATCTTTCTAATGGTTCTATTTCCTCCTCTATTGGGTCTGAACTTCCAGCATCCATTCCTAACCATCTTTCAATCCTACCCAACTTCTCTGCTCGTACAAGTCCACCTCTTCTGCTATATCCTCCTCTCATCTTCACAAAACTAGTACTTGCTGATTTGCCACCCCTCTTATTCTTATTCCAATTAAAAACCACATAATCTTTAGAGGGAGCATTTTCAAACTCATTAATTGAGTTGTTGACAAACCTAGGTAAGTCTTCATCGTCAACTACATTTGTATTTTCAGTTGGTACCGGTTTTTTTGGTCTACCAGACTTTCCATGTACCTTGGGTGGTTTTGGTATTGAAGGATTCTTACATCCTTTTTTGTTATGCCCAGTTTCGCCACAATTCTGACATGTCATTACAACACCAGACCTAGATATCTTAGATGTAGACTTGCTTTCATGTGTGGCCCTAATTCTATTCTTTCTAGGACGACCTGCCATTTTCTCTGGCAAAGGTCCCAATATCCTAGTTAACTGACTACAATCTGGCCAAAATGTAATGCCTTCCACATGATGCATGTGTTGATTATATGCTTCACTAAACATGTCTTTCCTAAAGCATGCAAGCACATAATCCTCAACCAACTTATTTAATTTAAAAATACTAGCCACAGCATGAACACAAGGCAAACCTGATATTTGCCACATTCTACAAGAACATGTCTTTTGCAGACTCATCAACCTTAAAAGCATCATACCCTTTCCTAACTTCAAATTTGTTTTCACCAGCAGGAATCACAAGCCAAAACCTGCAAAAGGTAAATTTTTTGTCAATTTTAAATTAATAATCTTAAAAAACAATACATACATGGGTAACTTAATTATTCAAAGTAACTTTTATCTTTGTTGATCTTTTGTCTGCTCCAAAATGATTTGTATTTTTGGACATATTTCACCATTCCATTTATCCATTAATACCCTCATTGTGTTCATCCTCTCCATCACAAGAACTCGGATAGACTCCAACATTGTTATTATGGTTTTATGCCTAACATTCACCAACACCGAATTGAAACACTCACTAGATCCATTTTCCATGCCTTCACAGTTGACACCTTCACGGAAAAAGGCTCTAGACCAAGACTTTGGGTCCGTTTAATCAAGTACTCATGGTCTTTAGATTTTCTCTTTTAATCTTTTCCATGATCATGTTAAAAGTTGTGGATAAGATGCTTTTGAGGCTTGCCCAAAATAACCCTCTGAAGTCTACTCCACTATATTGCTTGCGAAAACCTTCATAAATATGACCCGCACATTGTCTATGCTCTGCAAATGGCATCACATCCTTCACAACTTCAATTTGACCCTACAAAACATTTACGTGTTAAACATGCATCATAAGAATATAATAATAAACTTTGCAGTTTATAATTGTTAAAATATTAATACCTTGTGTTGATCAGATATTAGGGTCAAACCAGTTCCATTTGGTGAGTCTAAATCACCACTTAGTAAATCAAGAAACAAACTCCAGTTCTTTTTATTTTCAACAGTCACAACAACCCATGCAACAGGGTATATTTGATTGTTTCCATCTCTCCCAACCACTGTTAGTATTTCACCATAGTTTGGTTTCTTTAAAAAACATTCGTCTAATGCTATGATCTTTCTACATCCTAACTTCCAACTGTCTTTCAACTCTTTGAAACATACATAGAATATGTCAAAATAAGTTTTCTTATCGAAGTTTACAGTGACACCAACTTTAACTGTTGAACCTACATTTGAATCTGCTATTGCCTTAGTGTAAGACTGCAACAAACCATAGTGATCCTGAATACTAGACTCACCTTCACTTAAAGCCCATAACTTTGCTCTTCTACGTGTTAGGACTAACAATACGCTTGTATTTTCATGACCAAATGTGCTATTTCATGTAATTTGATCTATTGATTGCTCCACATCAAAGACCTTAATGAAACGTACAAAACCAAACCTTTTACCAGCTTTCGATATTCTATTAGGGATAAAGGCATCTACAACATACCCGTACTGCTTACAAGCATTCCACAAATCCTTGGCGTTAAATTGTTCTGGGAAATTAGTGACAAACACAGATGTAGAAATCTTCTGAACCTCATCCTCCTTTGATCGTTGTGAGCCCATAAGAGACATCGAATTTTGTTTTGGAGATTCCCTTGATTACATGCTTGTAGGCTTGTTAATCATGTCGTATTTGAGAGCTTGTTTTACCTCTCTTATGATGAGTGTGTAATGGTATGGTGCTTGGCGGTAAGAAATGTGAGAAACCAAAAGTTTTTGAGACAAAAACTTGTTTTGGATGTTGGCAATATTTTGAAAACCGGACCAAACTGGCCGGTTTAATTGGTGAACTAGATCGGAACTGGTTTGACGGTTCTCCCGGTTTAACCAAAAAAACCGACAAAATCACAAAAAACATAAAAAACCCCAGGAACGGAAAAAAACTGATTCGATGTCCAGTCTAGTTTTCAAAACATTGGATGTTGGTTTAAGAATGTTTATCATTTAAGATATGACTTTCGTTGTATTGTATTGACTTAGCGAATTATTATTATTATTATTATTATTATTATTATTATTATTATTATTATTTTTATTATTGTTAATTTTTTTTTATAAAAACATCACTTCATTAGAAAATCAAAGGAAATTACAAGAAATTAGTGGGGAGCCGAGAAACTAACTGGGCCCCCACTCCTCTAGCAATAGCAAAACAAATCCTACTAAAAATATAGTTAGCACCACGCGCGCCAATATCTTGAGTGACCGAGAACTTTCGGATACGCTTGAGCAAGGTCACCGCCTCCTTCTCGAGTTCACCAAAAGAAGAGAAAGAGAAGGGGATGAACCCATATCCAATATCAGCGCATTTGGTTTCGTACTTGACACGTTTTGTTGTCTGCGGCTTCAATCACGCACGCCACGCCACAAAGTCGGTCATACCGGTTTGCGTTAAGGCGATGACCCAAGAAGATCAACACACACATCAAGGCCTCTCCCACGAGTAAAGTAACAAGTCGGTTGGGCGTGGGTGTTTGTCCCTCTCGCAGAGCCCGATATCAATTTCTTTACGAGCCGAAACCCCTACGGGAGCAGATATCGCAAGAGTATCACGCACCACATTATGTCGATGTTTAATACCAATAATACTGCGCATGATACAAAGATGATCCCATAGATATCACCCGTAAAACCTTGGAACAAGCGAGCACGGCATCCGAGTGGAGAAAGAGGAACACCTAGGCGATAGCATAAAACACCGGTAGGTTTTAGCCTTCATAGTCCGCCTCACCCCAACTATCGGGACTACTCGAGCCGATCAAGTATGGTCTTCCATTTGCGATCTCCATAGGGCCATCCGTCTCAGCAGATAAGCGAAGGTGGATTCGACCTCTTTTGTGACACGTGTGAAATATAAATCGCCAATTTCTTTATGAGTTTGGGCAAGCAATCTCACAAGAGCTACCCAAAAGGTCGGTCTCCATTTTCTCGTTAAAAACATGCGGGGCATCATCAAAGGAAGATCCAATAGCACCAACACCGATCACGGAGAAGTTCGATCAGAGGGTGGCCGATTGAGTCTAGAAGCAAGGAAGGCATAATTCAAAACATCGTCGGCAGTATACACCAAGCCCCCAAATTCAAAGGGAAGAGTGGCGGTCTCCATTGCCAATTTCAAACCGGGCCCAGGCGGTGACAATTCGCTCAAAGAGGAGGCGAAGTGCTTCATCGAATGAAATCGAGCACGTTCAAAGACACGGGGGAACATGTGCATAGAGAAATCTGACTTTGAAATGCCGGCACATCCGAAGAAGCGACAACTCGCATTGGGGATCATTAAGCCTAGCAAGCGTCCATAAGTTCAATGGTTTTAGAAACTCGTTTCAAAACGAGCTTACTACTAAACTCAAGGTCTACACCAACAGCCCACCCAACAATTTTACACCATGCAGGGGCGGCCAATATTAGGAGGAAAACACCTTCGAGTCCGCTTCTAGGATCTTCCTTGGCAAAACCTCGGTTTATCGACGTTGAGGTGCAAACCATAACGAGGTCCATCTATCATAATGAGCTCCAATGCCTTCCCAACAAATGTAGTATCTCCAATGATCGTACCATCATCTAGGTACCAAGCTTGAAAGGGAGAAAATGAGTCTTTGATCTTGCGAGCCAAAGGATGTAGCACCAACGCAAAAGGAGAGGTCCAAGAGGATCACCTTCTTTGCGCCTTGGTGTGACCATAAAGTGTGTTCCCATAATATAATCTGGTCAATGGAGTAGCAAAATTCAACCCAACGTGATATGGCGGGACAATGGAGGCGAACCTCTTGTAACATAACCTCACGGTCCACCGTTGAAGGCGTTTTGAAATCCACCAACAACATCGAAGACCCACATCATCACCACGGTCTTCAACAAGCCGATTCACGGCATGGAGAATGGCCTCCTCCTCGAAACCCCAACTCCGAATTGTAGATCATTCAAGTATCCATCCAAAGAGTGGCCAATCATAGAAGCTCCCACCTTGGAGACTAAACGCCTCGAGCGGTCCCCACCGCAATAGGACGGATACCGCCACTGGTTTGATCGGTGGTGAGAGAGCACCGACAATATACTCGCCCAAAGCCTTAGGACACTTACCATCAAGAAAAATATTTACCACCTGGGTGATGGAGTTGATTAACTCATCAGATATAGCCACAACAGCACCGCTAAAACAATCCAATAGGTGTTGGGCGCGTAAACCATCTCGACCACAAGATGTACCACGGGGGAAACTCTTAATCATGTCAAGAACCACAACAGGAGATGCAATGAGGTTATGATGATCAATAGGTATATTAGGCAGTGAAGGAACAGACTTGAAGGGATGCTTAGCCTTAAGGTCCTCAAGGGTAGTATCATTGTAACGAGCAACACCTGAAGAAGAAAGAACTCTGACAACAGCAGTATAATGACCATCACAAATCTTCCTCCTACATTGCTTGACATTACGCTCACCCAACTCCAGGTTTTCCTCCTTAATGTTAGACCAAGTAGGGGAGGGTTCAGCTAAAACCTCTCTAACAAGCTGCAAACTACCACCAGACGTACCCCAAGACCGAATGACAAGCAGACCTACACTCCATGTTACTCCTCGGGCTAAAGGTTTTAAGGAGACATAGAGGCAAGGCTAACATGCTAACCCAACAAGAAATGTCTTCAGGTGTGCAGATCACCTTATCAAGAGCTCCTTTCAAAACACGAGAGAATCCCAAACGGCACTTTGGAGGGATGGATTTGACAGTGTGCAACCCTTTAGCGAGCAAGGTGTCAAGTAAGTGTAAATCAAAACTAGAGTGCTCTTCCAAAGGTGTCAAGTAAGTGTAAATCAAAACTAGAGTGATCTTCCAAAACCAAATCTTCAACGCAAGCGAGCTGGACAGAAAAGGGAACTTGGGGCTTAGCGAGATCAAATAACACAAATCTAACAACACCATCACCGCAATCGGGGGGTGGCACAAAATCAGATCCATGCCGACATTTAGAGCGAAGAGTATGCGTCTTAAAACAAACCCCACACAACCAAAGACCCATATGTTTCAACGTAACCTCAGCAGCCTAAAAAACAACCAGATTAGTGGCCAACGAAAGTTTGGTGGTGGCTAGCGCATCCTCATTGAAATGACGATCACGAAGATGAGAAATCAACGAGGTTTTGGTAAGCCCATTCCCATTGCCGTCTTGACAACCACTTAAACCAGCAAAGGGACAATGAAACCGAATAATAGCTAATATATATATATATATATATATATATATATAGAGTCCGTTCTAGAAAAGTATAATTAGATAGAAAAGTGAGAAAAAAGTTATAGGGTAGATTTTGCAAACATCTCAAACTTCGTGGTGAAAAATAAAAAAATAAAAAGAAACGGGAATCGTCATTTAAATAAGATAATCACCATTCTCTCTCACCGGCATCAAACTAAACTTTAACAAAACATACACTCGATCATCACACACTCGGATCAAAACTAAACCTAACAAAATCAAATAAAAATCATATAACAATACTCGTAACTGCATTAATTTTACCTTCTGATCATCAGAAAAAGAACGAGAAAGAAGTTTCAAAATCGTAAGTGCCCTAATTCTGTATATTTATCATTTTGTTGATTTAAATATGTTATAATTGATAATAATTATAAATTTTAGAAACTAGAATAAAGGAATGACATTGTGAAAATTATAAAAAAATTTACAGATTCTTAATTACCGATTTTTTTCCTAAATAATTTATATGTTTTTTTGTTGCATTATAGTGAAAATTATAAAATTATTAGTGTTATTGTGAAAATGAATGACATTTAATGAATTTGTGTGTATAAAATTACATTTTAGTGCATCTGTATAAATAAGTATGTTATACCAGTAGCATTTATTTGTCTGAATAAGTGCATCAAGATAAGGAATTTAATTTACATCATATTTTGTTAGATTAGAGCATCGCGAGATATATTGATGCATCCATTGTGTGATTAGAGCATCGCGTGACATGTTCACTTGTTTCTTTGATTAATGCTTTAGCCATTAATGTTGTGATATTTGTTAGAACGATTAAAGCATCAGGTTAAAAAATTAAGGCGTTGGGAGTTTATGGTTAGTGCATCGAGTGACAAATTTAGGGCATAAAATATGTGTGATTAGAGCATGAACCGAAAAGGTAAGGGCATTGATAGTTTATAATTAGGGCATCTCATGAAACGTTAGCGGTTTAAGTGTTTATGATTAAAGCATCGTGTGATACATTACGGCATCCATAGAGTATGATTAGAGCATTTGTTTTTTTAATTGGTACAACAGGGTTCTATGAAATAGCATCTGTTTGTATGATTGTTGCATCAAAAATTGTTGTTACAGCATCTGTTAATATGATTAAGGCATCAAATGACCTGTTACGACATATGTTTAGTGCATCTGTCTATATGTTTAGTGCATCGTTGGTCATAGCAGGGCATCTGTTTGTATGTTTAGTGCATTATTGGTCATAGTAGGGCATCCATTTATATGTTTAGTGCATCGTTGGAAATACTTGGGCATATCATTGTATGTTTAGTGCATCGATGAACCCTGTTGTAACAACAAATTTAAATCAGCTTCTGAGTAGCTTCTGAGTAGATTAGGAGTAGTGTAGAATTAGCTTCTGAGTAGCTTGTAATTTTCAAATGTCTTAGTTTTAATTCAGCTTTGTTATTTTGTACTCAAAATTTTATTAATAAAAACATTTTATGTTTTATTCTCATCAAATTTAAATCTGTTTAATTGTTGCATTTCACTTATTAATATTCCCATTTGTTACTTGAGCTTATATCAAATCTCTTGCTTACTCGAAGTTACTCTTAAAATCACACTTCATCAAAATTAGTCAAACTGCGAAATTTGGGTGAATTGTTCAATTGCTTATTTAATGTTGGATATGGGTTGATTTTGGATTTGGTATGGGTTGATATTATGTTTAGATTGGTTGTATTCGATCTCGGTTAGCATGTCGAGTGGCGGGACACCGTGAGTTTCATTCTTGTTTTAATCTTTAATCAATAGATTAAATTGTTTTTCCGTTGTTTATCTAGTTAATCTAATCTCGGTTTAAGCTTATTTGATTGTTATTATTGTTAATATTAGTTCTAAATTTGTTTGCATTAATTTTACGCTTGCATTAGATAGATTAGATATAGTTTAGAGATTAATTCATTTAGGGATAAAATTGCATACTAAAGCTAGATATAATAGTGTTAAGGATCGGATAGTTGATTTAATGGATTTAGCTTCCAATTAGTATCATTAAGGGTGTCGGATATGCTTTATAATCGAGCTTGAGGTTAGTTATAGGATAATATCATTTGATTTAGTCTTATTTAGGTAAAGTGCATATATTAGTCTTCATTTTGCATTTTAGAGCATCCAAAGTCAAAATTTAATTGTATCTGCTCATAATGTCATATAAGTTAGTTGTAGCATTAGTTTAACTTGCATATTAGTATTAGAGTCATTCAAGTCATCTTAATTAGGTCATTTTACAATTATAAACTTCATGTGCAATCAGTTTTTGAAGATCAAAGCTCATCTTAGTCAAAATAAAAATCTGTCATAAAAGTCAAAAATCTATTTTATGCTCAAACTACATCCACTTTTATATTTTTAACTCACTCAATATAGGTTCAAATAAGCTGAAATTTTGGTCATATAATCTCAGGTTGGTTTTCTTCTTCATGGTATTTTTAGCTTATTTTTAAGAATTTTTTATACCTGCTGAATTAGAGCTCAAAGTACCCCTTGTAGGGCCGTTTGGCATTTTGAATTTTAAACCTGATCTTGTGCTTTTAGCTTTTAGCTTGTGCTTTTAAGGTTGAAATCAGTTGCAGTAGGCTTATCTTAGACATTTTAGGTTAGTTTTAGGCTGTAGTAGCTTATTGTAGCTTTTAGAGGCTTTTAGCTTATTTCAAGTGCTTATTTTAATCAGATTCATGCCCAAGTCATAGTTCCTGTGATCTTTAGTTGTTTCTGTTATTTTTCCTAGATTCTCAGTATTATTTTATAATTTTTTGGAAGTTTTCATATTTTTCCATGCTCTTTTGCTATTTTTCTGCATTTAAAATCATTTTTAAGGCTTTTTAATTAGCTTTTAATCCAAATAATTCAGAAAAAGGTTAGAAAAAATGCAATTTCAATTTTCTTAGTTTTAGAATATTCAAAAGTCACAAAAGAATTTTCCATATTTTCTTAGTTAAATTAGTATTTTCTAGGAATTTAATTAGATTTAAATAGTTTTAAATTCATAAAAATAGAGAAAAGTCGGAAAAATGTGATTTCGGTTTTGAAATTTCTTTTAGTTAATTTAGATTTTGAAAAATAGTTTTGTAATTTTCTTGCATGTTTTCCTAATTTTTAGTATTTTAGTTTATTTTAAATATCTTAAATTAGTTTTTAATTCAAAATAAATCAAGAAAAATCCAAAAAAATTAGTTTTAAATTTCATATAACTTTTAAATATCATTTTTAGATGTAGAAATTTAGTAGTTCACTTGGGAAATAGTGAATATGATTAGTGCATCGTTATACTTATTAAGGCATAAGTGTATATGTTTAGTGTATCCGTTTGTATGTTTAGTGCATTATTGTTCATAGTAGGGCAACCATTTATAATTTTAGTGCATCGTTGAAAATATTTGGGCATCCGTTTGTATGCTTAGTACACACCCAAGTGGTCATATTGGCGAGGGTCCTCGTGGGATCCCAAACAATCTTATGCCTTTGTTCAACAAGTAGCCGTCGGAGCTACCTACACTCAAAGTATTTAGGACGACTAATCAACCAAAGATGGAGCAGGGTATGTTCTAATCTATGAGCTTTAAGTTTATTTATTTATCGCTAAAGTAGCCATCGATATTTTGATTTACAAAACTCAAATTAGCTACTGTACTATTTATTCAAAAATTAATAAGATGTGTGGTGGTTTTATAAATCTATTAGTAAAAACTATAATGTATTGTTTGTATAAACGTTATGATTTTTTATTTCTGTTCAGGTACGTGATTACATTCATGTTGTGGATTTAGCGGATGGACACACAACTGCGTTAATGAATGATCATTTTCATGGTTATATTTAAAGTTTACACCTTTATTGTATTTCTCCAGAAAATTCCTCATGTAATGGCTTGTCGTCGATCTGGTGATGCTGAGGTCGTATATGCATCAACAGATAAGGCAGAACGGGAGTTGAACTGGAAGTAAGTAGTGATCTTGTATTTATTTAATAGGATAATAGATATGTGATTACGGGTTATAAAAGAAAGTTTAGTGCATCCGTTTGAGGTACTTTCGTGCATCCATTTGAGGTACTTTAGTGCATCCATTTTTATCATAGTAGCAAAACAAGTTCAGTTTTATGGCATTAGCAAAATAAGTGACAGCAATTACCGGCTCATTTTTATGACAGCAACAAAACAAGAGGTAGATATTAGGGCATCTATGATTATGATTAGTGCATCGAAAAGGTATATAATAGTGCATCGATGGACATAGCAGTTAGAGGTAAAGCATCTATATTAGGGCATCCATATGATTATACATTGATGAATCTATACTATATTAGTGCATCAGTATTATCCATTACCCCTAGAGCCGAGACCTGTAGGCATTGCTCCGAAGCTAGTTCCATGTTTGTAAAAGGATATTTTAGACCAACTCTGAGGTGAGTGGTGTTCTAACGTTTGCTCGATACTGGTATATAGCAGTTAGAGGTAAAGCGTAAGCATATCTCGTGACACTTTCTTGTTTGAGCCAACTGATAATCTTAGAACTTCTAAATACCGAAAGGAGGCAAGAATTGAACTCCTTTTAGCCGGTTAATTAAAAGTTATTATCTCGTTGGTTTATCTTTTATCAATAACTAACTTTATTTTATTCAATAGTTTCATATTCAAAGAATGAGTTTGTATATGATTTTCTCCAGGTATTCATGATAAAAATGGTCGTACACATACTCCTAAAATTGTTCAGATCGGCCTCAATGAACATCACTCAGTTCAGGCTGTATCTATGGATTACCTAGTACGTACGATAAAGTTTGCACATTAATTACTTATATAGAATCTGCAGGTTATAGGTGGTAAACTTGGCAGGTCGGGTTGGGTAGGTAATGTTTCAAAACGGGTAGGTTTTGATACCAGATTATTTGGGGTTGATTTGACCCAAAACTCTTTGTATAGTTTTTAATTAGTGTGTCAACAAAAACTTTGTTCTATCCATGATATGTATTCCTTCTAACCAACTGGTTTGACTTTTTAGGTTGAACAAAAACTTACAGACATGGATGCAAGGGACAGGGACACAATTCGTCCCTCAATCATGGATGAGTCTCGAATTGTATGTATTTTCAATCTTATGATGAAACGTTCCAAAACGTTACCACATGACTTCGATTTGTAATTTTGCTTGTGTCTTTTCTACTCGTAGTTTCGATGGTTCAAGCCTTTTCACTCAAGTAAGTCGCTCTTTGACATTTTTATTATAGATGAAGTCGCTCAAGTTGTTTCACTCGAAAGTTACCTTCGTGCTCTTGTTAGACATTCATGATCAATAATTGTCTTTGTGACTCATTACATAATTTTCTTTCAATAGGTGGAACCGCAACGCTAGTCCCTTTGTCTAGTGGATGCAAATAAAGAGGGATCTTCATCGAGTGTTGTAGAATTAAGTAGAGGAACAAGAATTCATACTTTTACATCCTAACTTTCATTTGGACATTAATCTTGTCATGTACATAATCAAGTTTAGATATTAGTATGTTCTTTTTTGTAGGTTTATTGAGTAAAAAACGGACCGATTTTTTCAATATGGTCTAGTTTCCTTTTTTTTTTTCATCTGGATTAATAGATCCTTATAGTTACATATTACAATATAGCAATAACAAATCTCTACCAAAAATGAGTCGAATAAGTTGTTCATCTAATGAAAACACGAATGTTGACACACATTCTTTGGGTATATTCAAAGAATGAATAAATTATTGAAATAAGAAAAAAAAAACAAAACAAAAAAAAAAAAAAAAAAAAAAAAAAAAAAAAAAAAAAAAAAAAGAAAGAAAAAGAAGAAACCGTGTATGCCATATGAAAAAGATGAATATGTAAAAAGTTCTGAAACAAACCTTATAATATAAAAGAAGTTACAATAAGGCCCTTTGAGTTGGGGAAAAAAAAGGAGGGAAGAGGGGGAGATCCAATGGTTGAGATCACTTCTCTCACTTTTCTCTTGAGATCAACTTTTAAATGATTCAATCTATCTCTCTCTCTCTCTCTCTCTCTCTCTATATATATATATATATATATATATATATATATATATATATATATATATATATATATATATATATATATATATAGGGTTAAAATGAAAAGTTTAACATAATGAAAAGAATGAGAAGGCATGTGGAGGTGACATGTGTCACTTTGCCACATCACCATGCCATGTGTCACCCCACCCTCACCACCACTCTCCCCCGCCCCCAGCAAAAAAAAAAAAATTCCGCCAAAAAAAATTTTTTGGGCAAATTTTTTTCCGCCAAAAATCCATAAAATTTATTCTTGCATCACGGTTATAAAAATCGCATCACAATCATAATTGTGATGCGATGATTCTAACTTTAATGCACTAAAATCATAATTATGATGCGATAAATTTATAACCGTGATCGCGATAACTTATAACCTTAATGCACTAATAAGTTTTGGTGCATCTTTATTATATGTTCTCGCATCATTCCACAAAGGTGTAGATTGGCGGGAACACCTGACCCGGGTGCCTTTTGGCACAGCCATTATCCGCCCCAAGGAATAGCTCGGCAACTCTCACGGCCTAGTGGGGCACCAGCGGGTGAGACGAGCCAAGACTCGGACCCTAGCTCTTATTCCACAAAGTCTCGGTGTGTCCACGGGTTTTGCGGAGGTGGGTACTATATGAAACAAATGCCAAGGATGGGACTTGATCTTGGGTCGATTGACTCAAGCACAAGTGCTCCAACCATTGGACTAATGCTCCATTAGTAGTTATTGCATCATAGTTAATAGTTGGTGCATCAACTATGATGCACTAAAATCAAGGTTATAACCTTAAATGCACTAAAATCATGATTGTGATGCGGATAACTTTATAAGCGTAATGCGATAAGTTATAACCTTAATGCACTAAAATCATAATTGTGTGTGATAACTTATAACCTTAATGCACTAATAAGTCTTTGTGCATCTTTATTATGTTCTTGCATCATAGTTAATAGTTAAGTGCATCAACTATGATGCACTAAAATCAATGTTATAACATTAATGCACTAAAATCATGATTGTGATGCGATAACTTTATAAGCGTGATGCGATAACTTTATAATTGTGATGCGATAATTTATAACCTTAATGCACTAAAATTATGATTTGTGATGCGATAACTTTATAACCGTGATGCAAGAAAAATGTGGCGGGAAAATTTTTGGCGGGAAAAAAAATTTTTTGCCTCAAAAAAAATTTTTTGGCGGAAAAATTTTTTCGAGAGAGGGTGGGTGGGTGGGTGGGGTGGGGTATGGTGATGTGGATGATGATGCAAAGGTGACACATGTCACCTCCCATGCATTCATTTTTCATTCTAAGACTTTCATAATAACCCAAATATATATATATATATATATATATATATATATATATATATATATATATATATATATATATATATATATATATATATATATATATATATATATATATATATATATATATATATATATATATATATATATATATTTGGGTTATTATGAAAAGTTTCTTAGAATGAGAAGGCGTGGAGGTGACATGTGTCACCTTTGCCACATCATCATGCCACATCACCATACCCCACCCCACCCACCCACCCACCCGAAAAAAAATTTTTTCCGCAAAAAAATTTTTTTGAGGCAAAAATTTTTTTCCGCCAAAAATTTTCCGCCACATTTTTTATCGCATCACGGTTATAAAGTTCTCGCATCACAAATCATAATTTTAGTGCATTAAGGTTATAAATTCTTGCATCACAATTATAAAGTTATTGCATCACGCTTATAAAGTTCTCGCATCACAATCATGATTTTAGTGCATTAATGTTATAACATTGATTTTAGTGCATCATAGTTGATGCACTTAACTATTAACTATGATGCAAGAATTTATAATAAAGATGCACCAAGACTTATTAGTGCATTAAGGTTATAAGTTCTGCACACAATTATGATTTTAGTGCATTAAGGTTATAACTCATCGCATTACGCTTATAAAGTTACCGCATCACAATCATGATTTTAGTGCATTTAAGGTTATAACCTTGATTTTAGTGCATCATAGTTGATGCAATGAACTATTAACTATGATGCAATAACTTACCAATGGAGCATTAGTCCAATGGTTGGAGCACTTGTGCTTGAGTCAATTGACCCAAGATCAAGTCCCATCCTTGGCATTTGTTTCATATAGGTACCCGCCTCCGCAAAACCCGTGGACACACCGGAGAGACTTTGTGGAATAAGAGCTTAGGGTCCGAGTCTTGGCTCGTGCTCACTCGGTTGGTGCCCACCAGCCGGAGAGTCTTGGAGCTATTCCTCGTGGTGGATAATGGTGGTGCCAAAGGCACCCGGTCAAGAGTGTTCCCGCCAATCTACACCTTTTGTGGAATGATGCGAGAACTTATAATAAAGATGCACCAAAACTTATTAGTGCATTAAGGTTATAAGTTATCGCATCACTGCTATAAATTTATTGCATCATAATTATGATTTTAGTGCATTAAAGTTATAAATCATCGCATCACAATTATGATTGTGATGCGATATTTTTATAACCGTGATGCAAGAATAAATTTTGGCGGAATTTTTGGCGGAAAAAAAAAAATTTGCCCAAAAAATTTTTTGGCGGGAATTTTTTTTTTTTTTGCGCTGGGGTGGGGGGGGTGGGGTGGGGGTGACACATGGCATGGTGATGTGGCAAAGGACACATGTCACCTCCACACGCCTTCTCATTCTTTTCATTATAAGAAACTTTTCATTTTAACCCTACCCTATATATATATATATATATATATATATATATATATATATATATATACCAAGAAAAACCTAAGACTCAATTAAATGAAATTAAAACAAAGTGCAAACATGTGAGGTCCTACTAAAAAAGCGAAACACAACAAAGACCAAAAGAATAAAAAAAAGCCACAGCGTGGGCCCCACCAAATAAAACAAACAGCAGACCAGTTGAAGCAACCCGCTGCCAGAAAATGTTAAGCAACTCGCTAAAAAGAAAATCGCTGCCAAAATTGTTAAGCCAACTCGCTGCCAAAATTGTTAAGCCAACAAACCGTTTCCTACAACAAAATGCTAGCCAACAAAACACTTCCAGAAATTAACCCGAAATGTTGAGCCAACTCGCTTCACGAAACCGATGAACCAAAGAATAAACGGTCACCACCTACTAGCGGCGCATAGATGGAGATGGGAAAGCTTCACAAGAATGGAACACACGACACGAAATCAAGATAGATCACCCCAAGCAAATTGTGGTTTCAAAGATGAAACACACGACACGAAATCAACGAAAGAAAGGGAAGAAAAAACAGAGCCCGCACGTCAACAAAGACGTTGAAACAGTAAAATCAACAAGGATGTTGAATTACGGGGGCCCATTGATAATAATTGAAAGTGATTTTATAATATGAGACGGAAGGAGCACCAAATGACTTACAAGAAATTGGTGGGAAGCCGAGACACTAGATGTACTCCCACTCCTTTCTGGATACAAAAGTTTAGTCTATGAAAAATAAAGTCACCACTCTTGACATTATTTGAGTGGCTAACAACAATGGTCTTGTTGCGAGAAAGTGTATACAAGGCCTCCACATCAAGCTCCCCAAATGTTAAAAACGCAAATAGTATGAACTTGTAACTGTTGTCTTCACATTTAGACACATATTATTATTATTATTATTATTATTATTATTATTATTATTATTATTATTATTATTATTATTATTATTATTATTATTATTACTATTATTATTATTATTTATTTATTTATTTATTTTCCACATTTTAGATCTCACAACATGATGTCTTAAAAACTTATAAATTACAACAACTCCATTGATAAAGTCTTTAATGAACTTTTATTATTGCGACGATGACGATAAAGGGAGATCCATAGTTAACAACTAACCACCTCACCCCGATTCCTTCGAAAACTTGGTCTGCCAAGTGTCCAGTTAAAAATGAGTTCGTACCCCCTCTGCCACTCTTGTTCATTTTTAATAAAATTATCAAACGTTATAATCAAAATCATTTGAGACGTACGTTGAAATGAAAACCGTTTCTTTTTCTTTGCATTATACAGGGAAGTTAGTTTGCAATCGTTTGATGCAACTATGTGACGACTAAGTCTTTGACAATGTAGAAGCAATATAATGGTTCACGTGCTTGTGAGGTTTCGGATCCTTCGGATGTGACGAATCGATCCTCAATGCACCTGACACAATAGAAAGACACGTGTTAGCTTTGTTTTGAGTTTGATCACAAGATCAAGCTCGGACATGAAAGTAAGATTGAGTTATGACCGAGTGATTAGTAAATGTTTAATAAATGTGTTACCTAAAATCAAGTAAGGTGGTAGTATTTATACCATCCTAATCATTATACCTAACAACATATTAGAATGACACACCGAGCTATGTCTAGCCTAGGCGTTACATGGCATGACACGTTCTATATCCTGATCGGCGGTGCACGTTCGGTCTTTAAAAGGAACAACTAGGTAAAAGGCATGTTGGATAAAAAAGTGTTTGCCTTTGACACGTGGCCCTCACCATGTCATACTAATTAGAACCGTCTCGTAGTTTTCAGTGGCCCTAGGCAATAATAACAAAGATACCCTATCATACTTGTAAACTAAAAGGAAAATGCATATAAAAACATGAATTATATGATTCATATATGTTTAATATATGTGTTTATATGCAAAACTAATAAAAATATGACCCTTTTAAACAAAAGTCTCTATGCGACTAACACTTATTACACAATACAGTGATACACACCCTCTCTGATACTAATCAATATAGTCATTCGGTCTTACTTGTCGTTCAAATGTGTGTCGTTCGAACACATGCCTTTCGGACTATATACGTCATCATATCACTTAAGGCCTAACGCAACCAATCATTTTCTTTTGTCGAGACACTTGTAGGATAATATGGACATTTTATGTATAAAGTACCCGTATTTATGATCCTTTCTTGATGTATGGTATCGTATGTAGTACATGACATTATTGCATACAAATGTATGTAACATTCCTTTCACGTTAATGATGACACAGGGATCGTGAAACAGTTTTCTTACAAGCATAGTGTTTTGAACAATTGTTGCACTTATATAAAAAAAATATTAATGACATGATATTTTGTGTGAAGTAGTTTAATTAGTTGTTATAAAAAGTATATAGGGTTAATAACCTATTAAAGCATTATACTTGTCACAAATGTTAGTTCGACGTAGCGAATAAAAAAATTATCCCTTTTGCCCACCTTTCTCGTCTAACTTGCCTTAAATCACACATTCACCACCTACAACTCCAGGTTGTGTCCACCTAAGTAGTAACTTGTCCACATCATTTTTCCACCTCAAAATAAATCACTTTTTTTTTTTTTTTTTTTTTTTCTCACTCCACCACAAACTTTACCCTCTTTCACTTTACCAAATTCATTCCCAACATAAACCCTAATATTCATGTTTTGCAATTCACTCTAAATTGAAAACTGATTCCCTATTGCATCACGTTAAAAATCAATTTCTTACTTAAATGGCCTCGTCTTCTGCATCTTCGCGTTATAATCGAAGGAAATATACAAAGAAGAAATTGCACGTTTGAATAATTGTAAATGTAAGTACCCAATCTATGAACAGGTGTCTTGGACGCCTGAGAATCCTGGTCGAAGATTCAAAGCATGTCCAACGCGTGTAAGTAGTAGACTCATAAACCTTTATGTTACTTGTTTTATGTTTTTTTGTTTCTGCTAATCATTATTGCTTAATGTGTTTGTAAAGAATAAAGATACAAAATGTAAGGTGTATGGATTCCTTGATGATGAGTTACCATCACAGTACTACAAAGCCTCATATATAAGCTCCATAAGGACAACCAGGTTTTGGAGTGCAACCTTGAAAGCTTAAATCATCCACAAAATAGTGACCATGTTGTTGAAAAGAATCAGAATGATGCTCTACCCCGTGGAACTCATTTACAAAGAATTGAATGACCTGAAGATGAAGGGGAAAATGTACGACATGTTCTTGGGTGGTTGCATATGCTTCATGGTGCTGGTTTTGTTTTTCATTGTGGTTATGATGGTTGTTTCTGTAAGACACTATATACAAAATAGTGGTTCTTGTTATGTAGTAAATTATGTACGTTAGTGTATTTGTATGATGGACCAATTCAAGAAATGTTGCTTGTTTTCTATGATCACTGGAATGTTTTTGAAGCAAATGTCCAAACCGTGTTGTTGTATACTAGTATATGATTCATGTGTATTGGATTGATGTTGATATATGATTCATGTGTATAGTATATGATTCATTTGTATACCGATATAGGATGAATCATCCGATGCCATACGACTCAAACACTACTTGAAATTGGCATCATAAGCACATTCAAAATGATATTTGCGAGACAAAACTCACACTTTATAAGGTAAAGTGTATGTGCAGCAAAAGGTTTAAAAGCCTTATATTAACTGAGACATATACAGATCTTCATTGTGCAGGTCAACATGTACCATATACATCCAACCTATCAAATTAGCAATTTCCTTTTCAACCAAGACATATCACATCTACACTACAAACCAATTCATATCATACCAGTTATAAGATACCATATACATACACCAAATGTGTTCTTTCATAACATATTGTTTGTGCTTCAGCACCATAGACTGTTACAACCAGAACACAAGCATAGATTGTTTGTTAAAAAGCCCTTCTAGATACAAAATAGGGCTATGTAGTGGCATCAAAAGCAGCACTACATCAACTATGTTACACATCCAAATAGTGGCAATAATTGCTGCACTATAACAGTTTCAGTTACTAAGTAAACTTGGCCCTTCCATGAACAAAATAGGGCATGCTAATTATACATACAATTAATAGTTAGGGCTTTTTAAGGATCTAGCCTAGGACTATTTCATTGTCCATACTAGAACTAGGCCCTTTTGCTGGTGCAGATAGCTTCTTACTGATAATTCTTTGACTAGGCAACCTTGGTGGTAGCATTTGAGTTGCACTTTTTTCTCTAGTTTGTTGCAATGGTTGGCCATCAGCTGACATTGTTTTTCTTCCAAGCAATGTTTTTGTTGCACCCACAACTGCTTTTGTCTTCTTTCCACTAAACATTGAGGCTGCACCTGTTCCACCTCTTGCTCCTCTTCCACCCCTTGCTCCTCCCGTCATTCTTCGGGTTTCAACAATCTCAGATTCTGCAGCTTTCCTTGATCTTGTAACAACCTTACTTGCCAATTTGACTGATCCACCCACTTGAGATTCTTGAGTAGCTATCATTAATAGATTACAAAATATTGTATATCAATATAATCGGTTACATCAAATTAAGTTAAGGCTTTACATATTTATGTTTAGTCAGAAGTACCTGCTATGTTTGGATCATTACTAGCTCTCCCAGTTCTGCCAGGCATACCAGAATTCATACGTTGTTGATCCTCAATAGTATCTGAACTAGCATCATCCATAGTCAACCATGTTCCCATCCTTGCGACTCTCTGAGCTGGAATAAGTCTACCACTTTTGGTTCTGCCTCCTATCATTTTCAAGTGACCCCTGTTGGAACTGCCACCCCTTTTGTTCTTTTGTTTTCCCAAGTAAAACAATCTACCATCACCTAACACACCTCTCATATTTGTAGCTCCCATTTCAAACTCATTGATATCATTGTTAACAAACCTAGGAATGTCATGGTCATCTACAAACTGAGTTTCAGTGTTCTGTTTCTTGAATGGTCTTCCCGCTTTGCCTTTTTCCTTAGACGGAGCGGGTTTGGGCTGGTTTGAACATCCTTTCCTATTATGCCCAGTTGCACCACAATTTTGACAAGTCATAACAATCCCATCCCTACTGATCTTAGTTGTCGATTTCTTTTCATGGGATGCCCTAACCCTCTTCCGCTTAGGTCTACCAGGCATTGACTTAGGAATTGGTCCTAAAATCCTAGATAGATGACTAACATCTGGAAAAAAATCAATGCCATCTACAGGTTTCATATACTGGCCATATGTTAGTAAGTACCTATCCTTCCTAAAACAATCCGGCACATATTCCTCAACCTTCCTATTCAGCTTAAAAATACAAGCTATTGCATGGCAACAAGGCAAACCTGATATTTGCCACATTCTGCACGAGCATGTTTGGTTTGGCTCATCTACCTTGAAAGCATCATATCCTTTCCTAACTTCAAACTTGTTACCCCCACATGAGACCTGATAACGCTACACGCGTCGTTCGGGGTCAAAGGAACTTCCTTTTCGTTGAGCAAGTTTTTCAACACCCTAGGCAGTGAACCTAATCGTTGTAGTGTAGTATTAGGGTAAGCCACGGGTATTGATATCGTTCTCTAGGGGAATAGGAATGCTAGTGAGAAGTTACTACGCTAAGGTTGGGGTTGAGGAAGATTATTTTTTATCTTTTTATAATTTTTTAAGGAAAGGAAAGGTACGAATTCTCGGGGTTTGAATTTTGGGGGGGGGGGGGGTTTGGTATTTCTACCGATTACTCTACTTATCTAATTATCTAATCTAAGGTGTATGTAGTCTATATCTAATTAATGTGTGCTCGTATGATAGTTTAAAGATATGTTTACTTAGGTTTTACTACTCCTTAATTATCTCCTATTGGTGGTTGAATTGTCACGTCCTTATTCCTAGTTGCGTTGTATGTCTAAGGTTGTAGGGTATGCGTTTCTCCCTAACTCTTTGAACTTACCAAAGGGTCTCGTCTACAAAACCCACTAGGGATAATAAACTCTTACTCTAAGGCACTCTTTGGATGGTTTAGCTTACAACTACTTAAGGAGTCATATTCTAAGGTTCACAAAGATTTAATCAAGCATTAAGTACACAACGAATGACCTATCGCATTACTAGATCATTAATCAACTAAAATAAGAGACAACCAATCAATATTCAATAATCAAGTTTCATATTCCCTAAGCAAACACACAAGTAAATTAGCCGGACATGGAAAACATGCAAGCATACACACAAATAATCAAAGACATAATTGTATTAATGAAGTAAAACACTTATCTTGGTGTAAGATAGGGTTTGGAACCCTAAAATATCTTGTACAAGACAACCTTGGTTCGGTTTAGGTTTTACCCAAAAGACTACACACTAAATCTTGAAAAATTCGGATTCTATATATAATATTACATATGCGACGGCGTCACCTTATGTTTTGTGGACGTCGTGTCGCCGTCATTAGTGTTTCGTCTTGCCACGTTAGACTTGCGGCGGCGTCACCTTATGCTTGTGACGCCGTCCTTTTTCCGACGGCGCCGTCGGATTACATCTAGGCCGTCGAGTTGCGACGACCTATTCTTTTATAATTTGACGTCGTCACTTGAAAATAGGAGTTTTGGCTTCGTCCCGTCACAAAAATCCTCCGACGGCGTCGCAATTAACACCGACGCGTCACCTTATGTTTTCAGACTTTGAGTGTCTCGATTCGACTTTGGCCATTTTCTTTGTATATTCCCGCCTTTTCGTCCAAATAAGTGTCATTCCAAAGATTTTGCCTTCAAGAGACCTAAAAGTGAAAATGAACGATATTAAGCAATAACGGATACAAAAGTGATCAAATAAGGGCTTAAACGACCCCTCAAAAAGGTACATTTTAAAACCTTATCAAGACCACATGCCAGAACATGTTAATTTCAAGTGAGTTCATAAACATTGCAATTAACATGATTCACAACAAAAAAATATAATGATGTAATTTACCTTTGCTGATCCTTTGATTGTTCCAAGATGTTCTGAATATTTGGGCATATATCACCTTTCCACTTTTCCATAAGGAGCCTCATTGTATGCATCCTCTCCATACCAAGAACTCGCATTGACTCCAGCATTGTAATTATCGGTTTGTGCCTTAGACTTACCAACACAGCATTAAAGCATTCGCTAAAGCCATTTTCTACAGCTTCACAACATACACCTTCCTTGAAAAAAGCCATTGACTAACTCTTAGGATCTTTCTTGATCAAGAAGTCATGTGCTCTTGGATTAGCCCTTTTGATTTTCTCCATAACTTTGTTATGTAAAGGCGGATAAGATGCTTTTGAAGCAGCCCAAAAAAGTTACCTAAACTCCGCACCGGGGAACTATTTCCAAAAGCCTTCGTAAATGTGACGAGCACATCGACGATGCTCGCTATGGCATCACCTATTTCATAGCCTCTATCAAACCCTGGTCCAAGTATAACAACAATATTTATGAGTATGCATATTACAAATCTTAACATTTGAAGCAGATTAATATAAAGAGTAATCAAAGATACCTTGTGTTGGTCAGACATTAGAGTCAATCCTTGTCCACTTGGAATATCCAAATCGTCACCCAACAACTGTAAAAACCAACTCCAGTTGTCTTTGTTCTCCACCGTCACCACAACCCATGCCACGGGAAAAATGTGGTTATTCCCGTCTCTCCCTACTGCATTTAGTATCTCCCCAGTGTTTGGTTTTTTTAAAAAACAACCATCCAAAGCTAATATTCTACGACAACCTATTTTCCAACCTTCTTTCAACCCATTAAAACAAACGTAAAATCTGTCAAAATAAGTCTTCTCATCAGGATTAACCGTGACACCTACCTTAGTTGTGCTACCCTCATTGAGTCAACTAATGCCTTAGCATATGACCTTAGTAAACCATAATGATCCTGGATAGTAGCATCTCTTTCATTAAGGGCATATGACCTAGCATTTCGACATTGTGTACAACTAACATGGCATTTGTATTTCCTTAAGACTAGTTCCTGTATATTGGTAATAGTAATATCCGGATTCATCCTAATCTTATCTCCAAATTGCTTACCAATCCATTTATAGTTAACTAGCCTACCATAATGGAAACTACGTACACACGTGTGGTTATCGTTCAAAGATATTATCTAAAAAGTAGATTCTCCCCTTAGCATCTTGCCGTAATATCTCCATGGGCAGTCACAGTTCCCAACACTTTGTGAAGGATACTTGTTGTATGATGTCTGCTTTCCAAGGCTAGGATCCTTCAGCGTCTCTTTTCGTTGTCCACATTTTGCAATAACCTTGGACCTTGTGCTCCTCTCATACCATAATGAGAAACCGTAATCACACCTTAAGTGGTCAAACATAAATACACCATTGTAGTGTATTTTGAAGACCACATCTAGTGGTACTTCCATAAGACCTGTATTAATCGACATATTAAAAAAAACAATCAAAACCCTAATTAAAAAAAACCCTAACTCAGAGAATAATTTATAATATAAATTAACATAATTGGGGTAATAAAACATTAAAAACAAAGAAGAAATATACCTTTTGTCTTGCCAATTTGAGGAAACCGACACTCAAGTGGTATTATTAATGATTTAGGGTTTATGCGTTTTGGGGATCAAGACAGTGATGTATGAATGGATAAGGGAAATCGTTTGTGGTTATAAAGATCATAACTGTACCTTTTTAATGTAAACCTCGTACTTGAATCCACATATGCAGGAAGTGTGGGGACCATCAGTTGGAGTGTGTTTAAGGATGTCTCGTTTGTACGAGGTTTCCACGCGGAATCCAATTAGGATAAAAGTCTCTTTAAAACAGGATACCGTTAAACAAGTTAGAAAATGTATGGTTTAAGACAAGAAAAACAAGTTAAGGGGCAAAGGGACAATTTCTTTATTCGCTACGTCAAACTAACATTTGTGACAAGTATAATGCTTTAATAGGTTATTAGCCCAAGTATATATTCATCTTGCTATTATAAGGAGAAAAAAATCTTGAATCTTAAAAAACTTGATGCTAGTGACAATAAACGATGCCCAAAAAATTTTAGTCCTCGTCCGCGACTGTTAACCACATAAAACAGGTCGCATTATGTAGGTTTAACATTGCCTCGCACCTTTTCCTTCATTGCAACTCGACCCTTTGTGTCTCTTTTTCACGCGACTCAACGCTAAACTCTCAAACTTTATAATTTTTTAGTTTTGACGAAACTAATGCTAAAAAAATGATATACAAGTACATACACTCTACCTCAAACATGTTGACATATAAAGTGCTAAATCGTAAACGGATTAGTTTATTCATGAAAAGCTAACGTTTGACTCACATATACGCTGCCTAATTAGTATATGTTAATGAATGTTCTTAATCTTTCCGCAGCCAACCACAAATGTATATCCAATAAAGTTTGAACCCTAATGTTTTTTGAAGTATGTCAAGTGACTTAGCACTTTATGCTCAGGGTTTTTTATTAAAAAAAACGTAAAAGAAAAAGAATTTAATATTTTCAACCCAATTAAATCATCTTTAATTTTCAATGTTTTTTATTTTATTTTATCCTCCTCAAGTAATTGTATAGAACACAATTTTTTTTTTGTTTCGCTTAAATTTTTTTAATTCTTTAAGTAATACTCGAAAATACAATATAAAGTAGGGCTGAGCATCAGGCCGCTCCCGACCCGAATCTCGACAAGCCCGAATCCCAACAAGCCGGCAAACACAAACCGAGTCCCGACCCGATTAAGCTCGGTTCGGTTTCGGGACGAGATCGGTCGGTTTGATCGGTTTTGTTTGTTGTTTTTTGGTTTTCGGCCCGTCCCGACCCGATCCCGACAAGCCCGAATCCCGACTAACCGGAAAACACAAACCGACTCCCGACCCGTTTGAGATCGGTTCGGTTTCGGGACATAATTCGGGACTCGAGATCGGGACGAGATTCGAGAGTCGGTCGGTTTTGCTCGCCCCTAATCTAAAGTCATTTTTTATTAATTCTAAGCGGAGTGACCTAAAATGAAAAAAAGAAAGAATCAAGGGTGCAAACCCATACAAAACCATGAAAACCAAAAAGGGGGGAAATTCTAGGGTTTCAATCTTCATTTTCCCTCCAAATCGAAGAAATATATTACTAACATACTGCTTGTTACTGAAAGTAAAGCATTTGAATGGCGTCATCTTCATCATCATCGTTATCGAGTCACGGGTACGAGATCCCATGGGTGGAGAAATTCCGGCCGACGAAAGTGGCGGACATCGTCGGAAACGAAGATGCTGTGTCACGTCTTCAAGTTATCGCACGTGATGGTAACATGCCTAATTTGATCTTAGCTGTAAGTATATACCAAAACCCCCTAATTATATCTACAGTCTATTTTTTTTTTTTTTTTTTTTTTTTTTGAAATACGTCTGAATTAGGGCGGGCACTGGCTAAACGGGCATATGTTATACAAATCGCTTAATAAAAGATCTAAAACGTCGAAATAAATTCATTAAACGTAATATCTTATTTATATTAAAAAACTTAAATGTATTATATAAAAAATATTTCTTTAAAACTATTGAAATGTTCTACAATTGAGAAAAAAAATGTGCCCGTTAGTGCCTATTTAAGTTTTCAATGGGCTATATGTGCCCATTAAAAAAAAAAAAAAGAAGGGGCTAAATGTGCTCATATCTTTTAAAAATATGCTCATTTAGCCTATCTTTTTGCTTTTGATCTTAGCTGTAAGTATTTCGAAAACCCCTAATTATATCTACAGTCTATTTGATGATTAACGATTTGTTTATTTATTTATTTATTTATTTTGAAATATGTTTGAATATTTGTTATGAAATTAGTTTATTATTGTGTATTGGATCTTAAATGATTTAAAAGTTTGTTTAAGTTATATGTGGGCTTATTAGCTTATTTGATTTCGGCTATATTACATAAGCCCCATTTTTTAGGCTTATTTTGAGAACTATTTGTTTATATAAGTTTGTTATATCATAACAAACTTATATAAGCCCGTAAGTCTCAAAATAAGCCTGAAAATTGGGGCTTATCAAATATAAGCCGAAACTAAATAAGCTCATAAGCCCACATATAAGCTCAAACAAACACCCCGTTAGTTTCTTTGTATAAGAATGTGTGTAACATTTGGGGTGGCCAGGGAAATCTAAGGCGAATAAAAAATTGCCATTAAGCACTAAATAAGCTAATGAAAAGCTTCTAAAACCTAACTAGTAAATAATACCTAATCTAAATAACCTAAATAAGCCAAAACAAAAGGTTAATAACCTCTAAAAAACACCTACTGCGGGGGTATTTTAGCTCTAAAATAGGCACTAAAACAAACACTAAAGTACTTAATAAGCTAAAACAGTTAAAGTACATACTACAAGGATTCTAAAAACTGAATTTAAGCTAAAATGGACTTAAAATAAGCTTGTTAAGGGGCTGTCAAAAGGGCTTGTTAGTGTGGGACAGATATGGGACTGATGACAGATTCTAAGAGGGCACTAGGTACCAACATTTAAGCCACTATAAAGCTACTATAAGCTAATACTAGTGCACAAAAAGCTAAAAACAGAAAAAATAAGCTAATTAAGATTCTATAAAACTAAAATGGAACTAATTTTGAGCTTATATTTAAGCTAAGAAGATCTGATAAAAAGGTTTATGGAGCTGTATTAGTGCAGTCCTATGCTTGATTTGGACTCATAAATTTATTTGAAACTTTGACTAAAGACTTGTGCATCATCACCAAACCTAAGAACATGAATTTAAAACTGAGAATGGGCAAAGATTACAGGACTTAAACCAATATTTGCAAACTTTTGAACATGGACTGTTAAGAGGTTTTTAAAAAACTGATGCAAAAAAAAAAAAAAAAAAAAAAAAACTACTAATTAAACTTTTACCAAGTTAATAGCAAACTGATTAGAAACCCAAGTGGGTCAAAACAGGTTTTGACCTGTTTTCAAACCTTAAACCAAACACCCCTTTTGGGCAGCTTTGGCTTTTTAAAACCTGACATAAGCCAAAGTTTTGTAAAGTTTTGATGAAAACCACTTTCTTATAACTAAAAAACAGATTCAAAACAAGAATTGAACAAATTTTAACTATTGAGACATAAACTTAAAAAGAGGCACATAGAACATGAAACACTTGAACTTTCATTACTTCTTAAAAAAAATACAAAGCTGAGAATTTAAATTGAACATGATCATAATATTTACTTAAATAATATTTAATTAGAACTTTTCCATTTTCTCATGTGCAACCTTTTAGTTTACATCTGGCTTAATTTCAAGTCCGTTTGGCATTTCTGCAGGTGTTTTTTATGTTGTGATATATCAGATTTTAGAAACCTGTATGTGATTATATCTTTGTGATGGCTCGATTTTGTGTTTTCAGTTAAATGCAGTCTTTTCGATCTTAGTTATGTCATTAGCTCATTATCTAAGAATCTTTCTATGATCCCGGGAACTTGCTTTCTATCCGACTGCTTTTTGTAACTAATCAACTATAATTTGTGAAGAAAACATGTTTTATGAGGTCTGTATCGGTTGACTCTCTTGTCATGCTTGATCCAAAAATGTATCAAGTAAGTGGAATATGAGATATATTGAGTTGATGTTCAATTTGCGTACCAGAAGTTATGTTGTTTAAAAGACGAAAATAGATGGTGTCACTTGTTCAATTAAACTGTTGTTTTTGATAATATGTATGAATATGTGTTATAAGAATTGGGATCGATTTTATTTTTTAAAGGATGAGCATCCTTTATACAAGGATGGTTTCTATAGGGCGTTGTTTAAATTGATTCAAATTTCTTGTGTGTTTTTCTGTATTGAGCTGGGAATTTCGAACACACTCGGCTTAAATATGGATGAAAATTATTTAGTATGGGCAGGCCAATGACTTTTACTGAACATGATGATGATATCTACTTTTAGTGTAGTTTAAGAAGCTATCTTATCTCTAACTTGTGTTTTCATCACTACCTTAATGTGTTTTCTTCTTTGGAAGTTCTCAAGTTATCTCTGGTTTATTTATAGGTAAAGTTGACATTAATGCTGACGTGTGTATGTGATATATCAGATATTGTAAACCAGTTATATATGGAGTGATTATGTTTTTGTGGTGTCTTGATTTTTTGTATTTATCAGATAAAAGCACTGTATTTTAGATCTTAGTGATACCATTACTTAGGAATTTGTTATCGGAGTCTTTCTAAGATCCCAGGAATGTGCTTTCTATCTATATGCTTCTTGTAACCATTCAACTCAAATATATGAAAAAGCATGCGCTGCTATGATGTCTGCTCCAGTGGACTCTTCAGTCGCGCATCTTCTGAAATTTGTTGTTTACACTGAAAAAGACATTACTCCTAGGCATGATGTAGAAGCTAGCCTGAAATTAGAGATGTTGTGCATTTTCTGAAATTAGTATGAAATAAGAGATTTTAAGTGTAGATGGGACATTTGCAAAGTTGCTTGTTTGGACTGAGTAATATACACTCGAGGCCTATATCAGAGGGACTGCCTTTTCTATACTATTTTTAACATAGGACTATTTACTGGTTTGCAGGGTCCTCCTGGAACCGGTAAGACCACAAGCATATTAGCTCTGGCACATGAACTACTTGGACCAAATTACAAGGAGGCTGTTTTAGAGCTAAATGCATCAGATGACAGGTCTGTAGACTGGTACTTGAGTTTCTACCTCTTCTGCAAATGTCGTAGATGTTGAATCTCATCATTCTTTGTTTCTTTGCAGAGGTATTGATGTTGTGAGAAACAAAATTAAGATGTTTGCACAGAAGAAAGTTACTTTACCCCCTGGAAGGCACAAAGTAATCATCTTGGATGAAGCTGACAGGTGAAACGACTATGTTTTATTTATATGTGACTGTATTATTCTTACATGACATCCTTTCACATACACAAAATAATTATCATCAATTTGCATTCAATTGTGACATATCTTTTGCACCGTCACTAATATCTGATACTTTGTTTTGTATATTAGCATGACATCTGGAGCTCAACAAGCATTGAGGAGGACAATGGAAATTTATTCAAATTCTACCCGTTTTGCTCTTGCTTGCAACACTTCTGCAAAAATCATTGAACCCATCCAGAGTAGATGTGCACTTGTTCGGTTTTCCAGGTTGTCTGATCAGGAGATTCTTGGTCGTCTGATGATTGTCGTCGATGCTGAAAAGGTGATTTGTTGTGCTAATTTTTTATCCTTTATCTTATAGCATCCAACATCTCCATTGATACTACTTCATGTCGATGTTAAGCTATCATGGTTGTGTGATCTGTTTCGTGTATTATTGCAGGTGCCATATGTCCCAGAAGGGCTTGAAGCTATCATTTTCACTGCTGATGGTGATATGCGACAAGCATTGAATAATTTGCAAGCCACTTTTGCTGGTTTTCGGTTTGTCAACCAAGAAAATGTGTTCAAGGTCACAAAGTTCTCCTTGTTATCTGAATTTGAACAATCATATACTGCCTATAAATTCACTTAAAAAGTATCGTGTGGTTGGGTTTTCAGGTTTGTGACCAACCTCATCCTTTGCACGTGAAAAACATGGTTCGCAATGTCATCGAAGGAAAATTCGACGAAGCGTGTTCTGGTCTAAAGCAACTGTATGACCTTGGTTATTCCCCCACTGATATCATCACAACCCTTTTCCGGATCATAAAGAACTATGACATGGCCGAGTTTCTGAAACTGGAATTCATGAAGGTAACAGCTACACTTCTGCAATACCTTAAAAAACTTACTAAACCACGAATCAAAACTATGTTGATGAAATTAATATATGAAATACCATGTCTAGAACATAGAAATATGGATAGTATTTACTATTTACATATGATTGAACAAGTCTTGCAAGTTTAATTCTTTAAATAGTTATGCATATAGTAGCAAGAGTTAGGACACGAAGTCAATTAGACCATTAGTAAAGTCATATTTTTGAATATATAACGAAACAAAGATTTATTGTCTATTTGCAGGAAACTGGATTTGCCCATATGAGAATCTGTGACGGAGTTGGTTCATATCTTCAGCTATGTGGTCTGCTTTCCAAGCTCTCGTTAGCTTGTCTCACAGCTAAGGCAGCATAAAAGCAAGGCAAGGACAAAACAAGATTCTCTTTTCGTGTAATCTTTATTTGAAAAGCTTTAGGTCTTTGTAGGAGTAAGGAGAATATGTATGCTATTAAAGCTTGTTACAGAATTTGGCCTGGGTTCTTATTCTGACTTCTGCAGAGATAATCTTAATCGTGTTTTGGTAATTATGGCTAGCAAAAGTTATCCGCGCATACACACAACCCATTTCACATGTTATGTCGATATATCTTTAGTTTTTAGTCCCTTAACCGTATGGTTTGATGAATCCTACAGCAGAGGCGCGGCATTACAATTTACAAATCAGACAATTTTATTGTTTCTTGCCGAGCGTGTAAGCAAGTTGACTTGTGGGATACATGCTTAGCTGTTTATAGAATGCTATATAAAGCTAGTTTTTGACAATCTGCATTCTCTTAAGTTAACGAAACCAAACGTCTTGAATAATGTCTATGACATCACTTATCTTCATTTGTTAGACACGAAAGTGCACATGGGATTCGTAATCAGGCTTTAAATATATGATTAAAAAAGCAAATAAAAATCTTCAAATTGCTTGTTAATCTTTTGACTTTGGATTGGAACAGCTAATGAATCATACTGTAAAAATAGTTTGCTAAATGTGACCGTGTAATTATGCTAAACGCATACCCTGCCCGTGCAGGATTAGGTATGTTGTTGTTGCAACACGATGGTTAGCCAATAACCCCTAGTTAGTTAAGGTCTTGTATCATTTTAGTTTAAAAAACACTTGCGAAAATTACTCTTCTCCAATCATATTAACTCAAAGTTTTCGTTTTTGTAGTAAAAGTTACGTAGATAAAATTTGATCTTGATTTATATTTATTTATTGAAAATAATTGAGTATCGACCAATCAACTAAAACAATGTACAAAATAAATAGATATCTTAAAATGCATAGTTGATTGGTGTTGACATTACAATGAAGATCGTTTTAGAAGTCAGAGAGTTTCTATGAAGCAAGTCACTTTCTTCAATTGCTCATTTTCAATAAGTTTATACTTTCGACGTAAATTGTGAATTCAAATTATATATATAAAAAAGAAGAAGGAATAGCATTTGGCTTTCGTGTATCAAACCAAAACGGAAAATGTTTTCGGTGTTCAAGTTATTAAGAAGAGTGAGTTTTTGACTCAGATGTACACGGTTTAATAAGGATATTAGTATGACGGGTATCTAACTTTTTTTCGGACCACCCTTGAAAGACTCTTCAAGTGAGTTGCCACCGAGGGTGATTGTATCATGTATCAAACTCAAATTACTACGACTCCATACTACACTTTGGATGTACATGTTTAAGTTTTGTGAGTGTGAATAAGAGTTGAAAGTTAATTTAGTTAAACTATGTAACCCAACCAAACCAATTTTTAAGTAAACAAAAATTTCACATTAACATATTTAATTATTCAAATGTCACTAATTACCACGCTAATGCATCTACATTATCAAGTATAATTCCTGTTAGGAATCGAAGAAGTTAATATCACCTAAGTTTAAGCAAGAGGCGCGTGTCTTAATGGCACCTTATGTGTGAAAATGTTTTTTAACCAATATAGGCATGGGGTTAAATTTTGCTTGTGAAATTGATTTAGGTTTTTTTTTTTTTTTTTTTTTTTTTAAATTAAAGTAAAATAAGATGTGAGAGGGTAAATATGTAAAATAAGATAGAAGTGATGACTTAATGTAGAGACCCTCACTCATATAGCTTTTTCTAGAAGGCTATCCAGGTAAATTAAGCACCAAACAAACAATCAAGTAATGGCTTAATAAATTTACCTATTTATGAATTAAGACTATTTGAGTCATTATCAAACACTACCTTACGTTGCGTTCCTAAGTTTTATTTTTGAAAGAAGAGAAAAGAAGTGAGAAGGAAACAAAATAAATTTGTGTTTCTGAGTTTTTTTAGGAGAGAAGACAATAAAAGAGGAGAGTAATTTTGGCTAAACTTCTCTTTAAAACTTTCTTCCCAAAAGTGGGATGCTTTGAAAAGAAGTTATATTAAGAAGCTTTAAATAAATAAAATTACTTAAATGACCTAATATAAAACATAACTTTTATATATAACCAAGGGTATAATTGTAAAATCATTTATCTCTTATTTTCTCTCCTAACTCGGGAACATGATATAAAAAGTTTAATTTCATTCATCTCCTCTTCTTTTCTACTCATTTTTAACTCTTCTCTTCTTTTCTTTCATTTCAAAAACTTGAGAATAGAGCGTTAGTATATATATAATGTGAGATAGTTAATTGTCGTTAAACAAATATTCTTACAATATTAAAGCTAAATCTTAGAAACAAGTGTTTTTCTAACTTGTGCCTAAGGAGTACAAGTTAATCACACAAATAGACACTAAAAGTACATATGAACCCACATAAAAATATACTCGTCTATACTTTTATATAGGGAAGTGATTTGTACACTCCCTTAATTGATTGAGACACTCTAAATAAGAGTGTTTTAACATTTATACCCTCACATTACTTTTATACATTTTTACATAAGGGTATAAATGTCAAGACACTCTTATTTAGAGTGTCTCAATCAATTAAGGGAGTGTGCAAATCACTTTCCTTTTATATAGGTCCCTGAATACTTTTTCATTGACCACTATGTACTTTTGATATGTTTAACTTGTACCCCAGGGACAAGTTAGAACAACCCTAAAAACAATAATTACCTTTTTTTTATCCTTAACTCCTTTTCATACAACCAACTTTGTCATTAAATTTTTACCTCACACAAATTTAAGTCACACTCAGGTAACTTGAGGGCGAATTTTTCTATCAAATGAAAGAGTAAACTGCAAAAATTATTTATGTAATTTATTTAATTTGACACTAATCACGACTATTAAAAACAATCAGTAACAAATAACACCCAGTTGCTAATAGGTGAGACATCTTTACACCTAACAAGTACATGGCAAAATGTTCAATCCCTATGTTAAAGAAAAATATTCAATCCCTGGCACCCCATAACTACAACCGTTGAGTGAGTCATAAGGATTTGATCCTATTTTTCAATTACAACTACCGGTAATTTGAAGAATCCAAGCTTTTGCAAAGCAAGGTTGGAGACTTCTTATGAACCCAAGTGCGTTTTGGGGAAAAATTCTTAAAGGCCTTGATTTCCCGAGCTCTAACTTTCTTGTAGCAAAGCGTGATTCTCGGCCATCATGGCTTTGGGCTAGTTTGTTCCACGGTCGGGACCTACTTTTGCAAGGTGTTAGATGGCATGTCGGTATCGGGAATCACATATCTTTTTGGACTCAAAAGTGGATTCCCAGTAATGCATAATTTTACGTTTGTTCTCCTAATGGCCCATTTTTAAATTCCAGTCTAGTATCAAATTTCATCCAAAACGGTAAATGGGATATTAGGAGGTTGTATAAGCATGTATCCAATACGGAAGTTGAATCCATTATCAAAATTCCTATATCTCAAAGTGGTTCTCCCGATAAGTTTGTGCGGCACTTTGAATCCAAGGGTCAGTACAAAGTTAAATCAGGTTATAAACAAGCTCTTTTATGGAGGAAAAATGGATACTCAAAGGCTGAATCAAGCTCTAATCAATCTTCAAAGTTTTGGACGAGATTATGGAATCTGCCTGTGCAACCAAAAGTTGACTTTTTGTTTATGAAAAGCTATCTCTAATTCCGTTGCCACAATGGATAATCTCTTCAACAGAAAATGCTCGCCTAGTCCTACATGCCCCGTATGCCAATCATGTGTGAAAGCCAATTATCGCGACTAATGCACATTGCTGGACGTGACTGGAAAATTTGATTTGCACAGCCAGTGACGGTAGCTGGAGTTTCAGTAGGAATTGCTACATCTCCTGCTACATTGCTTAACAGAGAGAATGTTTATTTTTTTTTCCAGAAAATTGATTGTAAGGAGCTCGAAGAAGAGGTTGCCCACATTAATGAGGATCGTGCGTAAGGAGATAGATTTCATGTTGATGAGCCAGTTGATTCAACTTTTTGGATCGATTGGTCCAATGGAAATGCGTATTTCAATGAACAAGAGGTTGCAACAAAGAAGTATGACATGTTTGAAATTGGAAGGAAAAATTACCATATATGGCACGACAATGAGCAACAAATGGATGTGCATTTTTGTAGAATAGAAAAGTGTGTGGGTCCTTACGTATGCAAGCCTACTCATGTTGAAGCCGATTACGCCCCACAGGAAGTTAATAAACATCGTGGTGATTTTTGTAATCGTTACCAATTTACATTGCATGTACAAGTGGTATTGAAAGAATTTAAAGGAGATAATAACGAGCAAAATTGTTTGTTACATAATCTTTTCAAACTGAATGGCAGGATACATTTTGTTCAGTTTTTTGGGATCTATGAGTTTTTGGGATCTATGAGTTTTTTGGGATCTATGAGCAGAAACAGTTTGTGCTCGCATCCACCTTATCAAACTTTTCAAAAACTAAAAAGGAACGTCCCTGGAACTTATAGATCCCAAAAAACTTAACAAAATGTATAATGCCATTTAGTTTGAAAAGATTAGGTAACAAACAATTCTGCTCGTTATTATCTCCTTTAAATTCTTTCAATACCACTTGTACATGCAATGTAAATTGGTAACGATTACAAAAATCACCACGATGTTTATTAACTTCCCGTGGGCGAATCGGCTTCAACATGAGTAGGTTTTGCATACGCAGGACCCACACACTTTTCTATTCTACAAAATGCACATCCATTTGTTGCTCATTGTCGTGCATATATGGTAATTTTTCCTTCCAATTCAAACATGTCATACTTTTGTTGCAACCTCTTGTTCATTGAAATACACATTTCCATTGGACCAATCAATCCAAAAAGTTGAATCAACTGGCTCATCAACATGAAATCTATCTCCTTCCGCACGATCCTCATTAATGTGGGCAACCTCTTCTTCGAGCTTCTGACAATCAATCATCTGAAAAAAATAAATAAATAAATAAACATTCTCTCTTTTAAGCAATGTTTTAAAAACTGGGTTTTTAATCGACCTCGTCGAGTCACCGGCTACCGGTTCAACTGGTTCGGCCGCCGGGTCAACCCGGTTTTCCATTTATTATTATTTTATTTTTTTGACCGGGTCAACCGTTCGACCGCCGGGTCAACCCGGTTTTTATAAAAAAATTTGAAAAACCCAAACCCGGCCGGGTTTCAAGACCTGAGTTGACCCGGTTCACTCAAAACCCGACGGGTCTAACCGGTTAACCCGGTTTTAAAAACCCACGTTTTTTGACCCGCTTTTGGAGCCGGGCACCGGTCCGACCGGTTGAACCGGCCAGATCGACCCGGTTTCAAAACATTGCTTTTAGGTTTAAATAATGTGTTAGTTAAGAACAACCAGATCACCGGCCACTAAAACTCTACCAATATAGTCCTCAAAAGTAGAAAGCAAATTCTTTGCCGAATTAAAAATAAAAAATAATATGAAGCATGTCATACATACGTAATAAGTGAAATTACAATACCTTATGTCCGTATTTTAATCACCATCTCTTACAAGTTTATTCGGAACTCCATTGGTTCTTGCGGTCCAAAAATATTCATGTGTATTTACATACACAAAATGCATTCTCCCAGATGGTTCATAGATCAACGTATTACCGAATCTAAACTTCATAGGATTAGCCGCCATCTTTGAGTTTTAATTTGAATGTGAGGTAAGTGTTTTTTGAACGTGAGATAAGGATTTTGTAGCCAATGGAAGATAGAACACTAGTCGTTGTGTGGATGCATGGGTGAGTTTTTATGCTTTCTTGTTTTTATATTTATTTACTGCAAAGTTACCTATCCTCATGAATATTCCAACCAACATATTCAATGCATGTATTCAATTCTTTACCCAACAAGTTGCTTTTGTGTTTTTATATTTAGAGTGTTCTATTCAATGTATTCAATTCTTCACCCAACAAGTTACTACATTTAGCTTAAGAGCAATGTGCATTGAAACTCATTCAAAGCCTCGGTAACATAAAATGTAATGTAAAGATGAGTAAGTATCGAATGGGAAGTAAAATTAAAATGAGAAGAGTGAGAAGAAACTGCAGTAGCACATTTCAGATGCACCTAAAGAAATAGATGCATCTCCCCTTAAATTTCTTCTCCTCATTTGAAATGTGTCCTCATTTGAAATGTGTGGCTCAAATTTATTCTCATTTTTCTTGTTTCAATTTCTCTTCTTACTAGATCTCTTCCCATGTAAAGATTACCTTACAACTTTTAACATCAATTTAAAGGTTAAAAAAGTGAAAGGGTAAAAAGAATTTTTAGAAACCAAAGCTATTTTTAAGAAAAACTAATTATAAAAATATTTTAATGTGGAAAAGTAAACAAACTATTAAAATTTAAGTTTTAAAGGGTATCAGCTTAATAGTGCATATTGTTACCATTTTTAATCAAGAGTATTTTAAAAACTTGCAAATTTATAATTTTCGTGTGACCCTTGTGGGTTCAATTTGTATTCATCGCAAGAAAGAAAGTTTGTGTGTTTTTTTTACCGTTAAATAAACTACCTTTATGTTTTTTCACGTGACATACTTTTTGATGCGATGATAATATATAGAATTTGTGAAAACAAATATCCCAAGCTTATTAATAACTTAATTCTTTCTACGCTTTTGCTTCTTTAACCTTTAAATTGACGTAAAAAGTTGTAACTTATTTATGTTACAAAGCTTTGAATGAATTTTATGCAGGTTGCTCTTTGGCTTGTATGGAGAACCATAAACAGCAATGGCGATATATGTGCTTGTTGTTATAGATAAATCTTACTGTACATATTTACGAAAGAAAAAAAATTGACCCATAATTGCAAACAAATACTATAAAAGTAGTACCCGTTGTCTAAAAAACTCCTCTCATGACATTATAATCCCATAGATTCATTGATCGTAAACAGCATTAAGCTATCATTATGTACTATAAGGGTTCCCGCATAATGCAGCGGCGGATACCAAATATCTATTTTTGTGGCGAACAAATGTTTTTGTTATATTGTTGCGTCCGGTTCGAATGTGTGTTTTTGTGTTGAGCATGTTTTGTTGAGTCTTTTATATCAAGTGGGTTTGGCCTGTTACAAGAATGGTTTTAAACTTTTAATAAATTGTTACAATATTGTAATGTTTTAAATAGATTATTACAGTGTTGTATGACTGTTACAATTATAGATATAAAGACACTTAAATTTTTAGATATAGATATAAAAGACAGTTAAATATTTAAATGTAACTTATAATATAATTATATGTATGTTTGAATTTTTATGCTTGGCAAAGTAGCTTTCTATTCATAAAAATGTTTTTGGTTTTAAAAGTTTTAAGAATTATTTATTTGGATTGTCTTAAATCCTTTATAAAGAAGTATATATATGCTTCTTCTTTTTTGGTAGGAATGTACGATTCAGACAGCGATATAAGATACAAAGCGAAATTGATATTGTTGAGTTTATGATATATAAAATCTGATAAAACATAAAGACATCAGTCTGACATGGAAGACTTAAGATCATAACAAATAAATTAATTAGCGAAAGTATGCGTAACGTCACTCTTGCGAATGTCAAATCCCTCGAGCAAACCAAAACAACCCTCGAGCAAAGCAAAACAAAGAAGTACTTATTGGTGTAAGAATAATGTCTTACAACCACGTTCTTGTACACGAATTAACCAAACGAATCAGCGATTGCTAGATCTAACACAAGTCCTCGTTTAAGAAAAGCGAAACCAAACTCCCTTACTTGGGGTGTTCGGCGAATATTAGACTAGAGAGAGGAGAGATCGGGGTTAATTCGATGCACAGTGTATGAAACCCTGAACCTAACCTCCTTATATACTAAGTAGGTAAACTTAGGAACAAGTTAGGGAATTAGGCTCAGGAAAGGCCCTATGGCGGCCACTATTGAAAGCCCAAAGCCCAACCCATAACTTTTCCAAGTTTTCCATTTCTAGTCCTTCTCTTTTCATTTAGCGATTCGTTAGTCATTTTTCCGTTAAATACTTAACGATCGTTAACGGACTTAATGTGTAATAATTAATCGTAAACATAAACATTAATTATTAACTTTAATTCTCATTCGCTAATGTGTGCAATCCGTGGTCACGAGTTCGAATCCGGACATTCACATGTTTGTAAATATATACATTTCCAACAGCCCCACTTGGATATGTTTACAAAGCGTGAAATGACATTGGTTAGCGTCTAGCAACACGCCAATGCCCCGGTACAACTCGTGTATGGTTTTCTGAGAAAAACCAAGTTTGATGATTCATCATCATATTCATCCTTTGTTTCTAATACCATGTTAATAAGAATATGGATCTCACTCATTTCTTAATTAACTATTACTGCTTCTCGCTTTATGATTTATTAAGATTACCAATTCTTACGAATGAAGATCTTGGGTATGGCCATACAAACATCTTAACAATCCTACGAGGGGCCAAGTAGTATTATACTTCAAAATAAATTTGAAGAAACAAATCCCATTTGACTACAAGCGGATTCATAAATTTCGCAACACTTCGAAAACAACCCTTATAACTACCGCCACGTATAGCGTTAGATTGCTTCACAAAAATGCACTACATCCATGACATATCTCTTGTATCTCAAGTCGGGAGGATAAATATCCATGATATACTTAATGACAAAGATCCATAAAGTATTATCATACGGTGGGATAAGTCCTATATTCAATTCATTGAATATCATCCGAAATTAGTCATGCTACGCATCAATATACTTTCAAGTATATTCTAACTAATACTCGATTTGTCTTAATTCAATACCATTCCCATGTTATTGATTGACAACGGACTATTTAGAATAACTTAAGTTATTCAAGGATTTAAACATGCAAATCTGAGGACACAATATTATAAATGAAATTAAACGATACCATACTTTAATTCATTAATAATAATTGTTCAACATCCTTTATCCAAATACCAAATAGATCAATGCATGATAATACTAGTTAATGAATTTTGCCACAAGTCATGAAAATCATACTTGTTGACAAGGCATAATTTCAATTAACTTTGATCTATAGAATTTTGAGAATACTTATTTCAATAAGTGACTTTCTTGTATATGTTTACACATATCTTGATATTGTCATATCATTCCATAAGGTGCGTGATAACCTGAACCACCCTTTTATGACAATTATCTTTCAAAACTTTAAAGTTTTAAAGTATTCTTTATTCTTTAATGTATAATGCAACTATGCTCTTAGATGAGCATAACTAGTCAACATGGTCATCATCAAGGATACCATGACTAGAATTGAGTGTCATCTCAATTATACCAGCACCATTGTGTACAACAATATGCTCTTTAAACATCCGTAAACTTCGAACAGTTATAGTGTAACACCCCAACCCGACAAGGGTAGAAGTGTCACATTCTGGTGTCATATCAGAACATACAAACAAAATTTTATAAACGAAAGCCTTAAAGAAATGAAGTACCAAGTCATATAGACGAATGACTTATAAGGAAAAATACAAAATCCCATATGTCTGAAATAAAATGAAATCTCCAAACGATAGCCCAACAAAATAAATCCAAGTAATAAGGTATCTAGGGTTGGTCCACTCAAATAATCCAACTCTCAGCCCATCAAAGCCCATCTTCAAACCTAACACCTGCCGCAGGAAAAGAAATGCGGTTGAGCTTAAAAAGCCCGGTGAACAGATATAACAAAACGAAAGCTAAATAAAAGCAGAAATACGAAATGAAACAAAGGAAACGGATAACAAAGTCGCGTTGAAATGAGAACAATGAGTCAATGAGGATCCTGCAGAACACAATTATCGAGATATCCAAAGCGAGCAGATAACAAGGAGAGCGAAGCAAAGCAAAGCATCGGTGACATATAAACAAGCACACCAAACCGGACATACAAGAATGAAACATAAGCAAACATAGCAGGTCGATCGCACACAACATATATGTCATACCATCAATTCAGGAAATCAGAAGACATACAAGCCAAACAGATATCTACAGGAAAGCGGAAGCAATTAATTACTAAGTGAGCATGGCAATTCACACAGGTCAAAACCCTTAGCTGAAAACATAACCAGCATCATAATAGCGGAAGTACTAACATCAGTCAACACATGGCAGTCACCCATAATGAGTAGAAATACAGTATAAAGATATAATTAAATGAAGTAGGGACATAGCAGGGCAATTGAACACGTTAACAAGCCAGACATCATAAAGTTGAACCATTTACCCAATCAAACCGTAGCATAAACAGAAATGCAAACATGGCAGGTCAACCACAAGCAGATAATGACACCATGGATAGTCATAGTCCACGAGATTAATCGAGCGAGGTACAAAAGATAAGCAGATCAACAATCGATTTCACACAAGCACGGTTACTAGACAAATCAAAGGATCGCATAAAGAAGATAGCATATCATCGATGACAACAGTAAATCTTATATCGCATACATACATATCATACAGAGTAAACAATAGTCACATAAACATGAATATCATAATCAAATCCAATAACATATAATAACCTTGATGCGTGAATGGAGCGATAATCGAATTAACGGAATAAGAGTGATGATCAAAGCAATGGAATATATAGATCTTGGTAGTAGAGAGTCATATAAGGTACCACATGAATATAGTGCGTTGGGGAATGTAGAAGGTACAATATAGGTATATCAAAAGTGTAAGGGTTATCGAAATCTACCGAGCCCGAAACATATCATATCATAGTAGCCATTGTATTCGGAGGGTGACCTCGAATACCATACATAATAGGAGGAGACCTCAAGTAACAATTGGAGTAGCTAGCTCCCGAATTGTGAAGACGGATTGCACCACATCATTCACGGACAAAGCTCCAATCGGATCAAATCCCTCAAACATATCATATCTAGGATGCATCCATCGCCCGGAAACATAGTGGCCAAATCATATACATATAGTGAGCTCATAATCATATCATAATGGGGACGGTGTGGAACATCACCAACCACACTAAAGTCATGCCATTGGTGCATCAATGACACGGTCAGTTACCTTCCGACTAGGAAACATATTTGGCTCGGGTATCAAACTGAAGGGTCCAAGCATATTCATATCATAAGGGTTCATATCAAAGTCATATCAGAGTTCATATCAAAGTTCATATCAAAGTTTCATATCAGATGGTTCATAATCAGAGGTTCATAATCAGAAGTTCATAATCATAACAAACTAATATCATAGCGAATAGAATCATATCAAAGGATTAAGTCGGAATCATATCAAATGGATCATAGCATAAGGAAATCATAGCAAAGGGATATCATAAGTGAAGTAAAGTCAAGGATCGAAAGTTATGAGAAATCCCTACTGAAAAGGGATAGAATATCTGTACCTTAACGCCAATTAAAGGAAAGCAAACGAATGAATGAACACGAAGACACAACGTCACGCCTCCTTCAACGAATCTACACGGATTACGATTTGTTTAATACTTATTAGCTCATTTAAGTCATAACGGATTTATTGGTTATATGAATTGTATTAATATTTTTAGAGTTAAATATAACAACTTAATATAATTTAGGGTTTAAAGTGTAACTTAGCAAAGTTTAGGGTTTACTGCGATAATTAATTAAACATTAAAACTCAATAATATTATTATGCTAGTCTCGGGTATAATGTGTTAATTCATAATAGTTCAAGGTTTGCATGTGATATGTTCTAAAAATGAGGGTTAAAAGTGAAAATATATGAAATATATTAACCATGCAACAAATTTTCTTTTTAATCAAATCGTAATGTACATGTTTCTATTTCATTTTAACATTTCAATTATCCTTTCGAGATGACATCTTTATCCTCGCTCGCGGACCATATGGCTAACATTTACGACCAAGTAATCACGTAATATGACTTACCCCGACTCAACTATCCGACACTCTTTTATGTTCCATATAACTTATCCGTTAATCCATGAGCACCCTCAAACATACCCCACAAGCCCATTACTACGCTCATTTTATAATTTCTTGAACCGTTTTAATACACGTAAAGATATGTTCAATTCTTATTCGACTCATGACCAAAGATTCATGCATGCAACACACAAACATACCCACACTATATTCATAATATTTCTTTACATTAGATTTAGCATGTACATGAACCAAATCACGAACCCATGCATGCAATTTATTTTCGTATGATCACATTATGTAAACGTTCCAGACACCAATTCGCACCTTATTAATTCATTCTGTTGCAACAACACTGATCGACACCGAACTAAACTCAACGCCCCATTTATTTTAACCACTCTTTTGTTTGCTCATTTTAATAAACAAAGATTAAGTTACATGTTTTATATCTATACGTGTAAGTTTTCATAGGTCGAGTTTAAATAAAACACAAGGACGATCGTATTAGTACCTCTTGATCGGATCAAACCAACCGAAACAGAATACAAGGACCAGGAGAATCAAAACTCTCGACACCACACCACTTTCGTCCTAGGAGTGCCACGACCAACAGCCTTACTTTCGACCATAAGCTCACGCCTAGCAGCACGTATCACAGCTCCCTTGATCACGTTATGAACCGCCCTTGGTTGCCTTGAAGTAGAATGGAAAAGGGAGACACAAGGTTTGCCGTCACTTGATGTATGTTAGGGTTTTATGAGTGTGTTTTGAAGGAGTAAATGATGGGTTACAAATGAGAGTAATTGAGATTTAATGAAAATCATGGGGTGTATATTTGCCGAGTAAAATGGGGAGAAACAAAACATAATTTGACTTTCTAATATAATGGAGTTGGGCCTTAATTACAAAATGTGAAGTTTTGATTTAGGAATAAATAAGATAATTGTAGAACGATTATGGAAGTAAATGGCGTGATAAATGGCCAAAGGGTGGGGCGATTATAGGCAATTTGAATTTTCCATAATCACAATTAATTTAGTTTAGAGTATTTTGCAATATGTACATCTTATTTGGTACATGTGACATATAATGCGTGATATTTATTCGGTAGACATAAGTGTAAGTAGGTTATTAATCGTCTTGCATATATTATTTATTTTTCCAAGTTAGGTTAAAACGTAAATAATGAGATTGACGTAATATAAATATTAACCTTGAGGGTACAATGGTCTTTTAACTCGTTTTAGATTTTTAGGGTTTTACATATAGTGTAATGTTAGTGCCTACCAAACTCAAGTTTGTTGGCAATGACAATTATGAAATAATTGCCATATTTTCGTCCATAGAATCTAGGAGCATATCCAGACTGTGGAATGTGATTCTAAATCCAAACATTTTCCTTTTAAAATATTTATTACACTAACAACTTTCAATGTTGTCAAATCATCTTGTAACCAAGCATGACACAACAATCTTATACACAACATGATGTACATGATGAATCTTCAAGTTAAACTTTAAGATCTCATTCAAATTATATCTTATTAAAGATATGTATTTATCATGTTTTATTAGACTCATTTATTTTACCGCATATGTTTATAAACATATATTTCAAGGTTGTATGTCTTATTTCCAAATCTTACAAACAAAGTTTCATTCCAATTAAAACTTAATTTAGGTGGAATGTAGTTGCCCATACAACATATAAGATTTAAGAAAATAATACTCCACTAGCTTTCGGGAATACTTATGAGCTATCTTATTTTAATTTATTAAATCAAATATTGATTTAATATTAAACATAAGAATCATCTCATAGATGCATGCATATATCCATTCATGGATTCTTGCGGTTTATACATATTCAAAGATTATTTGAATTCATAAAACTACTTTGTATTACTTATTGTCCTCAAAGTAATTCCACAACAAAGAGTTTTGATATTCATTGTCAAAATTTCATATCAATGAAACTAAGTATGACAATTATAATCTTTATACTTTTATTTAATGTATCTAGAAAGAATATTCAATCATAGTTAATTGCTTAAATATGATTAATATTATTATCACTAGACATGCATTAAATATGTATAATATTGTTCATATGATTTCTACATAAAGATTTAAACCACTAGGGTTTCCATCCTTTGAAGAAACTCATATTCATTATTAAGATAAACCAAGTATCTAAAGTTGATTATCTTTATGGACAACATCTCTACATTCATAGTATGATTGATTTTCCACAATTCAACATTTGGTAAATTTATCATTATGATTAATGAGCTTACCATGATCCCAGAACTCATATTCCTCAAATATTAAATATCGAGATATCCTTACGGATCTATGAATGGCAGTTCCATCATATTAAGGTCTATCATTTTCATGTTTAGCCTCATCATGATATTTGCTAGTGCATTTTAGAAGATTATGTATTTTGTAATTTAATCTTTCAAGATCTAAACAAAACTCCCACTTGCCTTTAACAATTTAAAGATTACCTTTAAATAGTTTAGCAAGTAGAGCAACAATACATTGTTCTCTTTTGGGATATTACAAAAACATTGTGGTTCTAACATTAGTTTGTTACAACTCACTCTATAAGTAGTTTAACAAATTGAACTTCATTTATAAGACTTAATGTGATTCATCACATTCCATAAACAAATGGTGTCTTATCAATCTTCTAGGTTGGAGTCTTATTGAGTATATTCAATTTATACTCAATCTACTAATCTTGATAACTTTTGGAAGAAACTATAGTTATCTTGAATCAAACATGCCAATAGATTTTGATTCTTCTAACTGAACATACCATAAAACTATGGTATTTCATTAGAATTAATATTGTAAGATAATCTAACAATATTTAAGATAACCATCTACTCTTTGGCTCATCTATTTACCAACAAAGTAAAACTTAATGATGCAAAATTACCAAGTCAATTGCATGTATTATAACACAAGTATTTTGACCAAGTCAAAGACATATCGATTATAATCCCACTATACGTTATAAGTCATTGATCAACTCATTGACTTCATGCATATGTCTTAAAACATAGCAAGTTAACGTCTTACTTTATATTGTAAGTCTTGTATTAAAAGACTTCATGTTTGTGACTTTACAAAATCATAAACATTTATAATAAAAGTAATTATGAACACCACCTCGGGTTTCAATTAATATTTCAAGTTAATATTTACTACATATATTTAAGTCATTCAATGAATACTTAAATTCAAAGTAGTATTAGATTACTTCATTTAATTATGTTATTCCATGAAATGTTCAGCGTAAGCGCAAAATCATCCATGCTCGTTCTCGCGACACGTGGATATTTTTACCTTGGCTACAATCTAGTTCACGTTCTCACGCAACATAAATTGTAACTACAAGTGTTTCTTAAATATTGAATAACATAAATATTTAAAATAAAGTAGTCTTTGTTATCATCTTGACATATGTTCTTAATAAGGCAATCATACATATTTAAATGTATACTTCCTATTAGAACGTTATTCTCTTACTACGGTCAAGAGAATCCATTTAAATCATATTTATATGTGTTGTACCTTGCACACAATAAAGATTTCTCCCACTTGTGCTTGGAACAACATCATGTAGCGAGATAAACAACACGATATACGTTCGTTTATTTGATTAATATGATTTGTGTCATAGATATAACAAGTAGATGTAGAACTATATTGTTTAGTAAGGAAACGCACATGACTTTCCTTAAAAACATAAGTGTCTACAATTGGAAAGTAATTATCTTTGAAGATAATCGGGTTACTACACATGAAATAAGGCTTGTAGCTCCCTGAATTAGAAATCATTAAAACAACTTCTTATTCAAGTAATGCAACACAAATGCTCCACTGAATCGACAACATTGTAAGTGTTGCATAACCAAATGAAAGCGACTTGCTTGCTTTTTACTTTCCTACACCTTTGAAGAACCATACGTAATCATTACTAAGGTACTAAAGGTGTATTCTACTATGTGAATGATGGGTTATCCATCAATGTTATTAACGAAAATTTGGGTATGCAATTTCTTCCTTAATGAGCCTACCATCCCCATCTTGGTATGTAGCACCTTTAAAGGCTAAAGCAAACCAACTAGATAAATTAAGCTAGTTTGCCTTTTACCAATTTTCGCGGTAATTAGTCTAGCTTCTAATTTAGTAACCCATATACATGTTTTCCGGTTAACCAACATTCATGTTTGTTACAAAAGGATTCATTCACCAAATTATGGTAATGAAATCTTTATGGAAAATAAGATGTGCAATTCATTGCTATGAGTTACATTAGAATTTAGACAATTCAAGCGTTCCTATTATACCTTTCTCATTTATGAAAAGGAATAGGATTGAGTCTCATGCTTCTCCCATGGAAAGAGACTTCGTTTGTCTTTTCGGTAAATTATTCTCGATCAAACATTTGTTTGAAAGCGAATGGATCAATTCTTGATCAAAGACTAAACCTCATTTACGGTTAAATGTTGCATTTATACATTCAAAAGAATTACAAAATTCAATTTTAGTATTTTCGATAATTTTCCTTTTCAATAAACAATTAAATACCCAAGGTTCATATTCATATAACCAATTAATTATTATTGAAAACTAGGACCCAAATTGTCATAATTTCATTACGTCAGTTGATCTGCTAGTAATGAACCTTATACAAAATGGTAGAGCTTTTGCTCAATTTCCAATTTCAATTGCAATTCCTAGATTTATGGGATTTACATATAGCCAATTTCAATTGCCATGTAAACATGTTTTATCCCATCTTATGCCTTGAGTTGCCGGTTCTCCTTTGCTAACTCAATTAAGTTATCCAACTTAAGAAGCGCAAAATCGTCCATGCCCGTTCTCACGACACGTGGACATTTTACCCTTTGATTACGATCTAAGTCACGGTCTCACGCAAATAAAAATAATCTTAGGTGTTTCCGTTTCGTTGGATGGCATATAACTTAAATTAAAGGGTAATAATTTTGATGTTAAATCAAATATGTACAAAGATGTCATGCATTCATCTTTGTAGCATAGTTTTATTAAAACATTTATATCTTGTTTTAATGTATAAGCTTTTCATCATCAAACTTTAATTGAGGTATTGGGTTCACCAATCAAGGAATTAGTGTTAATTATCATCCATTATACCGTACTTTTGCATAAGTGTAAACACTTAGTGTTTGGATAATTACCACCTAAGTGGCGCATGGAATCAACACTAATTAAGCCCTTAAGATGAGCTTGCACATTTAATGACTTACTAAGTAGCTCCACCGAACTTCACAGGCGAGAGGACCGATGCGCGTTAAAGCACAATCTTAGACATCCATTCGATTGTGTCATGCGCACTTCTTTAAACCCTTTTATTAGTTCATTCTCATGGGTGAGCTGTTCGGTCATTTGTACCAAAGTCATCAATCAATTAAGCGATTATGATTACTATTCTTAAAATACATGTTTCACCATTGTTTAGGTCGGTTTATTTTTCTTGTAAAATACCCTTGTTTCAAAACACAAACAAGCAAGTATTTATAAAATAAACAAATAAACAATGAATGCATAACAAATAAAGGTCATGCATATCAAATAACCACATGCAAACGGTTTTGATAAATCCTATTAATAACCAATTAATAATGATTGAGGTCTTCCCAATTTTAGATCTATCATAATTTAGTGTATATCACTTAAACAAGAAAGACATACAATAAAGCGGATCCATGATAAAACATGCGAGATAATTATCATGGACATAAAATTACACTTAACAATTAATGCAATTAAATCAAAGTTACATAATACATAAAGTTGCATGCATCTTGGGTTTCTAATCCAATTAAAACAATAGTTTACAAAACCCTAATTAGGGCACCAAAAACACCCCCTCAAAATTAGGGTTTAGGTTTAGCAAACCCTAGATCTAAGCATACAAATAATAACACATTCATGTTTATTTTAATTATGTGTTTGATAATTAATTACTTGTTAAACCGGCTCTTGATGCCATTGTTGAGTTTATGATATATAAAATACAATAAAACATAAAGACATCAAGAGTACAGCGGAAGACTTAAGATCATAACAAATAAATTAATTAGCGAAAGTATGCGTAACGTACCTCTTGCGAATGTCAAATCCTCGAGCAAACCAAAACAACCCTCGAGCAAAGCAAAACAAAGAAGTACTTATTGGTGTAAGAATAATGTCTTACAACCACGTTCTGTACACACGAATTAACCAAACGAATCAGCGATTGCTAGATCTAACACAAGTCCTCGTTTAAGAAAAGCGAAACCAAACTCCCTTACTTGGGGTGTTCGGCGAATATTAGACTAGAGAGAGGAGAGATCTAGGGTTAATTCAATGCACAAGTGTATGAAACCACAGAACCTAACCCTCCTTATATACTAGTAGGTAAACTTAGGGAAAAGTTAGGGAATTAGGCCTAGGAAAGGCCCTATGGCCACTATTGAAAGCCCAAAGCCCAACCCATAACTTTTCCAAGTTTTCCATTTCTAGTCCTTTCTCTTTTCATTTAGCGATGCGTTAGTCATTTTCCGTTAAATACTTAACGATCGTTAACGGACTTAATGTGTAATAATTAATCGTAAACATAAACATTAATTATTAACTTTAATTCTCATTCGCTAATGTGTGCAATCCGTGGTCACGAGTTCGAATCCGGACATTCACATGTTTGTAAATATATACATTTCCAACGACTCCCGGCTTGGATATGTTTACAAAGCGTGAAATGACATTGGTTAGCGTCTAGCAACACGCCAATGCCCCGGTACAACTCGTGTATGGTTTCTGGAGAAAACCAAGTTTGATGATTCATCATCATATTCATCCTTTGTTTCTAATACCATGTTAATAAGAATATGGATCTCACTCATTTCTTAATTAACTATTACATTTCTCGCTTTATGATTTATTAAGATTACCAATTCTTACGAGCAGAAGATCTTGGGTATGGCCATACAAACATCTTAATAATCCTACGAGGGCCAGTGAGTACTTCAAAATAAATTTGAGGAAACAAATCCCATTTTGACTACAAGCGAGATTCATAAATTTCGCAACACTACGAAAACAACCCTTATAACTACCGAGCCACGTATAGCGTTAGATTGCTTCACAAAATGCACTACATCCATGACATATCTCTTGTATCTCAAGTCGGAGGATAAATATCCATGATATACTTAATGACAAAGATCCATAAAGTATTATCATACGGGTGGGATAAGTCCTATATTCAATTCATTGAATATCATCCGAAATTAGTCATGCTACGCATCAATATACTTTCAAGTATATTCTAACTAATACTGATTTGTCTTAATTCAATACCATTCCCATGTTATTGATTGACAGCGGACTATTTAGAATAACTTAAGTTATTCAAGGATTTAAACATGCAAATACAGGACACAATATTATAAATGAAATTAAAGCGTATACCATACTTTAATTCATTAATAATAATTGTTCAACATCCTTTATCCAAATACCAAATAGATCAATGCATGATAATACTAGTTAATGAATTTTGCCACAAGTCATGAAAATCATACTTGTTGACAAGGCATAATTTCAATTAACTTTGATCTATAGGAATTTTGAGAATACTTATTTCAATAAGTGACTTTCTTGTATATGTTTACACATATCTTGATATTGTCATATCATTCCATAAGGTGCGTGATAACCTGAACCACCCTTTTATGACAATTATCTTTCAAAACTTTAAAGTTTTAAAGTATTCTTTATTCTTTAATGTATAATGCAACTATGCTCTTAGATGAGCATAACTAGTCAACATGGTCATCATCAAGGATACCATGACTAGAATTGAGTGTCATCTCAATTATACCGACACCATTGTGTACAACAATATGCTCTTTAAACATCCGTAAACTTGAGCGGTTATAGTGTAACACCCCAACCCGACAAGGGTAGAAGTGTCACATACGGTGTCATGTCGAACATACAAACAAAATTTTATAAACGAAAGCCTTAAAGAAATGAAGTACCAAGTCATATAGGCAATGACTTATAAGGAAAATACAAAATCCCATATGTCCGAAATAAAATGAAATCTCCAAACGATAGCCCAACAAAATAAATCCAAGTAATAAGGTATCTAGGGTTGGTCCACTCAAATAATCCAACTCTCACCATCAAAGCCATCTTCAAACCTAACACCGCTTGAGAAAAGAAATGCGGTGAGCTTAAAAAGCCGGTGAGCGGATATAACAAAGCGAAAGCTAAATAAAAGGAAATACGAAATGAAACAAAGTAAGCGGATAACAAAGTCGCAGTGAAATGAGAACAATGAGTCAATGAGGATCTGCAGAACACAATTATCTGATATCCAAACAAGCAGATAACAAGGAGAGCGAAGCAAAGCAAAGCATCGGTGACATATAAACAAGCACACACAAACCGGACATACAAGAAGCTGAAACATAAGCAAACATAGCGGCGTCAGCATCCACACAACATATATGTCATACCATCAATTCAGAAATCGGAAGACATACAAGCCAAACAGATATCTACAGGAAGCGGAAGCAATTAATTACTAAGTGAGCATGGCAATTCACATGTGTCAAAACCCTTGGTGAAAACATAACTTGACATCATAACGGAAGTACTAACATCGATCAACACATGGCGGTCACCCATAATGAGTAGAAATACGGTATAAAGATATAATTAAATGAAGTAGGGACATAGCAGGGCAATTGAACACGTTAACAAGCCAGACATCATAAAGTTGAACCATTTACCCAATCAAACCGTAGCATAAACAGAAATGCAAACATGGCAGGTCAACCACAAGCAGATAATGACACCATGGATAGTCATAGTCCACGAGATTAATCGAACGAGGTACAAAAGATAAACAGATCAACAATCGATTTCACACAAGCACGGTTACTAGACAAATCAAAGGATCGCATAACAGTAAGATAGCATATCATCAGATGACAACAGGTAAATCTTATATCGCATACATACATATCATACAGAGTAAACAATAGTCACATAAACATGAATATCATAATCAAATCCAATAACATATAATAACCCGATGCGTGAATGGAACGATAATCGGAATTAACGGAATAAGAGTGTGACAGATCAAAGCAATGGAATATATAGATCTTGGTAGTAGAGGGAGTCATATAAGGGTACACAGAATATGGTGCGTTGGGGAATGTAGAAGGTACAATATAGGTATATCAAAAGTGTAAGGGTTATCAGAAATCTACCCGAGCCCGGAAACATATCATATCATAAGTAGCCATTGTATTCGGAGGGTGACCTCGGAATACCATACATAATAGGAGGAGACCTCGGTAACAATTGGAGTAGCTAGCTCCTAGAATTGTGAAGAGCGGATTGCACCGACATCATTCACCGAGACAAAGCTCCAATCGGATCAAATCCTCGAAACATATCATATCTAGGATGCATCCATCGCCCCGGAAACATAGTGGCCAAATCATATACATATAGTGAGCTCATAATCATATCATAATGGGGAAGGTGTGGAACATCACTCAACCACACTAAAGTCATGCCATTGGTGCATCAATGACACGGTCAGTTACCTTCCCGACTAGGAAACATATTTGGCTCGGGTATCAAGCGGAAGGGTCAAGCATATTCATATCATAAGGGTTCATATCAAAGTCATATCGAGTTCATATCAAAGTTCATATCAAAGTTTCATATCGGATGGTTCATAATCGAGGTTCATAATCGTAAGTTCATAATCATAACAAACTAATATCATAGCGAATAGAATCATATCAAAGGATTAAGTCGGAATCATATCAAATGGATCATAGCATAAGGAAATCATAGCAAAGGGATATCATAAGTGAAGTAAAGTCAAGGATCGAAAGTTATGAGAAATCCCTACTGAAAAGGGATAGAATATATGTACCTTAACGCCAATTAAAGGAAAGCAAACGAATGAATGAACACGAAGACACAACGTCACGCCTCCTTCAACGAATCTACACGGATTACGATTTGTTTAATACTTATTAGCTCATTTAAGTCATAACGGATTTATTGGTTATATGAATTGTATTAATATTTTTAGAGTTAAATATAACAACTTAATATAATTTAGGGTTTAAAGTGTAACTTAGCAAAGTTTAGGGTTTACTGCGATAATTAATTAAACATTAAAACTCAATAATATTATTATGCTAGTCTCGGGTATAATGTGTTAATTCATAATAGTTCAAGGTTTGCATGTGATATGTTCTAAAATGAGGTTAAAAGTGAAAATATATGAAATATATTAACCATGCAACAAATTTTCTTTTTAATCAAATCGTAATGTACATGTTTCTATTTCATTTTAACATTTCAATTATCCTTTCGAGATGACATCTTTATCCTCGCTCGCGGACCATATGGCTAACATTTACGACCAAGTAATCACGTAATATGACTTACCCCCGACTCAACTATCCCGACACTCTTTTTATGTTCCATATAACTTATCCGTTAATCCCGCGAGCACCCTCAAACATACCCCCACAAGCCCATTACTATGCTCATTTTATAATTTCTTGAACTGTTTTAATACACACGTAAAGATATGTTCAATTCTTATTCGACTCATGACCAAAGATTCATGCATGCAACACACACAAACATACCCACACTATATTCATAATATTTCTTTACATTAGATTTAGCATGTACATGTGAACCAAATCAGAACCCATGCATGCAATTTATTTCAGTATGATCTGTTCTGAAGCGTTCCCGACACCAATTCGCACCCTATTAATTCATTCTGTTGCAACAATGACTGATCGACACCGAACTAAACTCAACACCCATTTATTTTAACCACTCTTTTGTTTGCTCATTTTAATAAACAAAGATTAAGTTACATGTTTTATATCTATCGTGTAAGTTTTCATAGGTCGAGTTTAAATAAAACACAAGGACGATCGTATTAGTACATCTTGATCGGATCAAACCAACCAAGCAGAATACAAGGACCGGAGAATCAAAACTCGACACCACACCACTTTCGTCCTAGGGTGCCACGACCATGACCTTACTTTCGACCATAAGCTCACGCCTAGCGACGTATCACGACTCCCTTGATCACGTTATGAACCGCCTTGGTTGCCTTGAGTAGAATGGAAAGGAGACACAAGGTTCATAGTCACTTGATGTATGTTAGGGTTTATGAGTGTGTTTTGAAGGAGTAAATGATGGGTTACAAATGAGAGTAATTGAGATTTAATGGAAATCATGGGGCGTATATTTGCCGAGTAAAATGGGGAGAAACAAAACATAATTTGACTTTCTAATATAATGGAGTTGGGCCTTAATTACAAAATGTGAAGTTTTGATTTAGGGAATAAATAAGATAATTGTAGAACAGTTATGGGAAGTAAATGGCGTGATAAATGGCCAAAAGGGTGGGGGCAGTTATAGGCAATTTGAATTTTCCATAATCAAAATTAATTTAGTTTAAGAGTATTTTGCAATATGTACATCTTATTTGGTACATGTGACATATAATGCGTGATATTTATTCGGTAGACATAAGTGTAAGTAGGTTATTAATCGTCTTGCATATATTATTTATTTTTCCAAGTTAGGTTAAAACGTAAATAATGAGATTGACGTAATATAAATATTAACCTTGAGGGTACAATGGTCTTTTAACTCGTTTTAGATTTTTAGGGTTTTACATATAGTGTAATGTTGGTGCCTACCAAACTCAAGTTTGTTGGCAATGACAATTATGAAATAATTGCCATATTTTAAATCCATAGAATCTAGGAGCATATCAGGACTGTGGAATGTGATTCTAAATCCAAACATTTTCCTTTTAAAATATTTATTACACTAACAACTTTCAATGTTGTCAAATCATCTTGTAACCAAGCATGACACAACAATCTTATACACAACATGATGTACATGATGAATCTTCAAGTTAAACTTTAAGATCTCATTCAAATTATATCTTGTTAAAGATATGTATTTATCATGTTTTATTAGACTCATTTATTTTACCGCATATGTTTATAAACATATATTTCAAGGTTGTATGTCTTATTTCCAAATCTTACAAACAAAGTTTCATTCCCAATTAAAACTTAATTTAGGTGGAATGTAGTTGCCCATACAACATATAAGATTTAAGAAAATAATACTCCCACTAGCTTTCAGGAATACTTATGAGCTATCTTATTTTAATTTATTAAATCAAATATTGATTTAATATTAAACATAAGAATCATCTCATAGATGCATGCATATATCCATTCATGGATTCTTGCGGTTTGTACATATTCAAAGATTATTTGAATTCATAAAACTACTTTGTATTACTTATTGTCCTCATAAAGTAATTCCACAACAAAGAGTTTTGATATTCATTGTCAAAATTTCATATCAATGAAACTAAGTATGACAATTATAATCTTTATACTTTTATTTAATGTATCTAGAAAAGAATATTCAATCATAGTTAATTGCTTAAATATGATTAATATTATTATCACTAGACATGCATTAAATATGTGTACAATATTGTTCATATGATTTCTACATAAAGATTTAAACCACTAGGGTTTCCATCCTTTGAAGAAACTCATATTCATTATTAAGATAAACCAAGTATCTAAAGTTGATTATCTTTATGGACAACATCTCTACATTCATAGTATGATTGATTTTCCACAATTCAACATTTGGTAAATTTATCATTATGATTAACAGGCTTACCATGATCTTGTAACTCATATTCCTCAACATATTAAATATCTGAGATATCCTTACGGATCTATGAATGACAATTCCATCATATTAAGGTCTATCATTTTCATGTTTAGCCTCGTCATGATATTTGCTAGTGCATTTTAGAAGATTATGTATTTTGTAATTTAATCTTTCAAGATCTAAACAAAACTCCACTTGCCTTTAGCAATTTAAAGATTACCTTTAAATAGTTTAGCAAGTAGAGCAACAATACATTGTTCTCTTTTGGGATATTACAAAAAACATTGTGATTCTAACATTAGTTTGTTACAACTCACTCTATAAGTAGTTTAACAAATTTGAACTTCATTTATAAGACTTAATGTGATTCATCACATTCCATAAACAAATGGTGTCTTATCAATCTTCTAGGTTGGAGTCTTATTGAGTATATTCAATTTATACTCAATCTACTAACCTTGATAACTTTTGGAAGAAACTATAGTTATCTTGAATCAAACATGCCAATAGATTTTGATTCTTCTAACTGAACATACCATAAAACTATGGTATTTCATTAGAATTAATATTGTAAGATAATCTAACAATATTTAAGATAACCATCTACTCTTTGGCTCATCTATTTACCAACAAAGTAAAACTTAATGGTGCAAAATTACCAAGTCGATTGCATGTATTATAACACAAGTATTTTGACCAAGTCAAAGACATATCGATTATAATCCCACTATCGTTATAAGTCATTGATCAACTCATTGACTTCATGCATATGTCTTAAAACATAGCAAGTTAACGTCTTACTTTATATTGTAAGTCTTGTATTAAAAGACTTCATGTTTGTGACTTTACAAAATCATAAACATTTATAATAAAAGTAATTATGAACACCTTTCGGGTTTCAATTAATATTTCAAGTTAATATTTACTACATATATTTAAGTCATTCAATGAATACTTAAATTCAAAGTAGTATTAGATTACTTCATTTAATTATGTTATTCCATGAAATGTTCAACGAAGAAGCGCAAAATCATCCATGCTCGTTCTCACGACACGTGGATATTTTACCTTGAGCTACAATCTAGTTCACGTTCTCACGCAACATAAATTGTAACTACAAGTGTTTCTTAAATATTGAATAACATAAATATTTAAAATAAAGTAGTCTTTGTTATCATCTTGACATATGTTCTTAATAAGGCAATCATACATATTTAAATGTATACTTCCTATTAGAACGTTATTCTCTTACTTCTGAGTCAAGAGAATCCATTTAAATCATATTTATATGTGTTGTACCTTGCACAATAAAGATTTCTCCCACTTGTGCTTGGAACAACATCATGTAGCGGATAAACAACACGATACACGTTCGTTTATTTGATTAATATGATTTGTGTCATAGATATAACAAGTAGATGTAGAACTATATTGTTTAGTAAGGAAAGCATATGACTTTCCTTAAAAACATAAGTGTCTACAATTGGAAAGTAATTATCTTTGAAGATAATCTGGGTTACTACACATGAAATAAGGCTTGTAGCTCCCTTTGAATTAGAAATCATTAAAACAACTTCTTATTCAATAATGCAACACAAATGCTCCCAATCGAATCGACAACATTGTAAGTGTTGCATAACCGATGAAAAGCACTTGCTTGCTTTTTACTTTCCTACACCTTTGAAGAACCATACGTAATCATTACTAAGGTACTAAAGGTGTATTCTACTATGAATGATGGGTTATCCATCAATGTTATTAACGAAAATTTGGGTATGCAATTTCTTCCTTATGAGCCTACCATCCCATGCGGTATGTAGTACCTTTAAAGGCTAAAGCAAACCAACTAGATAAATTAAGCTAGTTTGCCTTTTACCAATTTTCGCGGTAATTAGTCTAGCTTCTAATTTAGTAACCCATATACATGTTTTCCAGTTAACCAACATTCATGTTTGTTACAAAAGGATTCATTCACCAAATTATGGTAATGAAATCTTTATGGAAAATAAGATGTGCAATTCATTGCTATGAGTTACATTAGAATTTAGACAATTCAAACGTTCCTATTATACCTTTCTCATTTATGAAAAGGAATAGGATTGAGTCTCATGCTTCTCCCATGGAAAAGAGACTTCGTTTGTCTTTTCGGTAAATTATTCTCGATCAAACATTTGTTTGAAAGCAGAATGGATCAATTTACTGATCAAAGACTAAACCTCATTTACGGTTAAATGTTGCATTTATACATTCAAAAGAATTACAAAATTCAATTTTAGTATTTTCGATAATTTTCCTTTTCAATAAACAATTAAATACCCAAGGTTCATATTCATATAACCAATTAATTATTATTGAAAACTAGGACTAAATTGTCATAATTTCATTCGTCGGTTGATGCGCTAGTAATGAACCTTATACAAAATGGTAGAGCTTTGCTCAATTTCCAATTTCAATTGCAATTCCTAGATTTATGGGATTTACATATAGCCAATTTCAATTGCCATGTAAACATGTTTTATCCCATCTTATGCCTTGAGTTGCCGGTTCTCCGCCTAACTCAATTAAGTTATCAACTTAAGCGCAAAATCGTCCATGCCGTTCTCACGACACGTGGACATTTTACCCTTTGATTACGATCTAAGTCACGGTCTCACGCAAATAAAAAATAATCTTAGGTGTTTCCGTTTCGTTGGATGGCATATAACTTAAATTAAAGGGTAATAATTTTGATGTTAAATCAAATATGTACAAAGATGTCATGCATTCATCTTTGTAGCATAGTTTTTATTAAAACATTTATATCTTGTTTTAATGTATAAGCTTTTCATCATCAAACTTTAATTGAGGTATTGGGTTCACCAATCAAGGAATTAGTGTTAATTATCATCCATTATACCGTACTTTTGCATAAGTGTAAACACTTAGTGTTTTGGATAATTACCACCTAAGTGGCGCATGGAATCAACACTAATTCGCCCCTTAAGATGAGCTTGCACATTTAATGACTTACTAAGTAGCTCCACTCGAACTTACGTAAGAGAGGACCGGTGCAGCGTTAAAGCACAATCTTAGACATCCATTCGGTGTATGTGTCGCACTTCTTTAAACCCCTTTTATTAGTTCATTCTCATGGGTGAGCCGTTCAGTCATTTGTACCAAAGTCATCAATCAATTAAACGATTATGATTACTATTCTTAAAAATACATGTTTCACCATTGTTTAGGTCAGTTTATTTTTCTTGTAAAAATACCCTTGTTTCAAAACACAAACAAGCAAGTATTTATAAAAATAAACAAATAAACAATGAATGCATAACAAATAAAGGTCATGCATATCAAATAACCACATGCAAACGGTTTTGATAAATCCTATTAATAACCAATTAATAATGATTGAGGTCTTCCCCAATTTTAGATCTATCATAATTTAGTGTATATCACTTAAACAAGAAAGACATACAATAAAAGGATCCATGATAAAACATGCGAGATAATTATCATGGACATAAAATTACACTTAACAATTAATGCAATTAAATCAAAGTTACGCAATACACATAAAGTTGCATGCATCTTAGGGTTTCTAATCCAATTAAAACAATAGTTTACAAAACCTAATTAGGGCACCAAAAACACCCCCTCAAAATTAGGGTTTAGGTTTAGCAAACCCTAGATCTAAGCATACAAATAATAACACATTCATGTTTATTTTAATTATGTGTTTGATAATTAATTACTTGTTAAACATGGCTCTTGATGCCCTTGTTGAGTTTATGATATATAAAATACAATAAAACATAAAGACATCAAGAGTACAAGCGCGGAAGACTTAAGATCATAACAAATAAATTAATTAGCGAAAGTATCGTAGCGTACCTCTTGCGAATGTCAAATCCCTCGAGCAAAGCAAAACAACCCTCGAGCAAAGCAAAACAAAAAGTACTTATTGGTGTAAGAATAATGTCTTACAACCGCGTTCTTGTACACACGAATTAACCAAACGAATCAAGCGATTGCTAGATCTAACACAAGTCCTCGTTTAAGAAAAGCGAAACCAAACTCCCTTACTTGGGGTGTTCGGCCGAATATTAGACTAGAGAGAGAGAGAGAGATCTGGGTTAATTTAATGCACAAGTGTATGAAACCCTAGAACCTAACCCTCCTTATATACTAGTAGGTAAACTTAGGGAACAAGTTAGGGAATTAGGCCTAGAAAGGCCCTATGGCGGCCACTATTGAAAGCCAAAGCCCAACCCATAACTTTTCCAAGTTTTCCATTTCTAGTCCTTTCTCTTTCATTTAACGGTCGTTAGTCATTTTCCGTTAAATACTTAACGATCGTTAACTGGACTTAATGTGTAATAATTAATCGTAAACATAAACATTAATTATTAACTTTAATTCTCATTCGCTAATGTGTGCAATCCGTGGTCACGAGTTCGAATCCGGACATTCACATGTTTGTAAATATATACATTTCAATGACTCCCACTGGATATGTTTACAAGCGTGAAATGACATTGGTTAGCGTCTAGCAACACGCCAATGCCCGGTACAACTCGTGTATGGTTTCTGGAGAAAACCAAGTTTGATGATTCATCATCATATTCATCCTTTGTTTCTAATACCATGTTAATAAGAATATGGATCTCACTCATTTCTTAATTAACTATTACATTTCTCGCTTTATGATTTATTAAGATTACCAATTCTTACGAGCGGAAGATCTTGGGTATGGCCATACAAACATCTTAACAATCCTCACGAGGGCCCAGTAGTATTATACTTCAAAATAAATTTGAAGGAAACAAATCCCATTTGACTACAAGCAGATTCATAAATTTGCAACACACGAAAACAACCCTTATAACTACCGATTACGTATAGCGTTAGATTGCTTCACAAAATGCACTACATCCATGACATATCTCTTGTATCTCAAGTCAGAGGATAAATATCCATGATATACTTAATGACAAAGATCCATAAAGTATTATCATACGGGTGGGATAAGAATCATCTTTAAAGGTGCTACATACCAGTATGGGGATGGTAGGCCTGTTAAGGAAGAAATTGCATACCCAAATTTTCCTATAATAAAACAAAACGCAAATATCAAAAATTCCTCCTCTCCTATAAATCATCCACTCGACGCCCACTTTATCAAACCTCCACTTTTCAAATTTTCCAATTTCAAAAATTCCTCTCACTCAAAACTTCATCCTCCTCCACTTCATCCAAACCAAAACCAAGAAGAATCATCTTCAACATGGTTTACATCGCCACGTGCTCATCGTCTTAACACTCATCGCACTTGTGTTCCCTATGATGAAGTTCACATACAGAGACATTTACTTTGTGTTGTTAATCTACATCGGGGTTATATACCCAATCATTTGTATCATTCTTAGCATTGAAATGAAATATTATTAATAGTCTAGTTTATCTAGGTTATTATTATCATTATGTGTTTATCATTCTTTCTTTGCTTTATGTCTTTCTTTCGTGATACTTTAGAAGTCATGTATGCATGTTAAAAGAAAATGTAGGTTAAAACACATATCTTGGTATAAAACTGTGAGATCTAAAAACCTATGCGTTTTCATAAAATTTGTTTCTGTAATTACATATCTACGGATCCCGGAAGTTATAATAGCAGGATCCCTTTTGAAAAGGAACCGTAGGATCCGTCCTACTGGAAAACAATTTTTTTTTTTTTTTTCATGCAAATTAAAAACCACTTTTCTTCTAAAAGTAATACTCCACTTGAATGTCATAACCATAAGTAAGTTAAGTGCCTTTCTTGTTAAAAACCATTGTTAATAAAAATCTAATAAAAACGTTAGATAATCATAGGTTGATCACAAACATCACTTTTATTAACCCATCATTTCTATAGGTTCAACTATGACGCATGAATATGAGTTTGATTTTTCACTCACTAGCGTCACACTCCGAACATCACCCTTGAACCCAACACACCGGCAATCATGTCCGTGGGTTCAATAATCTCGAAACCGTCACTTCCACGAAGGGACGTGTTGTGACACCTCTCTACATTCGAAGAAGGTATCAATACCTCCTTCCGAGCCATAGGACTAGAATGTCTTCTTGAAATCAACGAGAAGATATGTCCAAGGTTCATAATGGAATTCTTCCGTCAAGTCGAACTCGTTCGTAACGAGGATCGCTCTCATCTTTTTGGTTTTATATCAAAACCAACGTTTACTTTAACCCTTGGGCATTTTGCTCACATCCTCCGGATTCCAAATCATGGACAATATGCCTTCACCGAAGATTGGTCTCTTGATTCTCTCTTCAACTTTCGTGAAGAAAATAGTCCATATTGTTCACACATACCCTCCCCGGAAGATTTAAATCGCATAATATGCAAACCTCGACCATATTACTCCGATCCAAACATTATCTTCTCACGGGACATCCGAGAAGAGTACAAGCCTCTTGCACTCATCCTACGTGAAAATGTTTAGAGTCTTAGGAGAAATCGAGAAATCCTTCCCGCTTGTTGTGCTCACATGTTGCATCGTTTGCTAACACAACAACCATACAATCTCTCCTACTTCTTGAAGGCTAATTGTAAATCTTCAAGGCTCCAAGAATAAACTCATCCCTTATGGAATGTTCTTGACACACCTCTATCATAATGTTATGCACTTCCATCCTCAATTTCAAAGTCCGTTTATGCGTACTTGTGAACAAGATGATGGAACCGCTAAACATATCTCTCATGAAGACTTTCTTCATTCTTGATTCCACCAACACTCATCAATCACGTAATGATCCTCCTAGCGAAAACACTCAAGAAACCTAGTAGTATTTCAAAATAGGATCAATTCTCTTGTACTCGTGCTTTATCAATGTAATCTATTTCTCTCATGAAATAAAACATCTTACATTTGATATCTTAGTGTTAGAACCCCTTTTAAACTAACCTTGGAATATAATGCATTGTCAAGATCATTGCATACCTTTAGTAAAGGTTCTCACGAGCGGATGGGCGGATCCCAAAGTTTGTGCTAGAGCGGATCCTACACTTGGAACCGTGGGATCCAAACAAGCGAGAAAATGCAATTGCAAGCATTATATTTCAAACATGTCCTTAGAACACCTCACACTAAGCTAAACATAGTGTCTTAAGGCAAATTAAGTCCTTATCAAGATAGGTTGATCTTTCCTACTCACACATAACTCACCTAGATCACACTCTAAGACTCTTGTAGATCTATCGTTTCATTTTTAATCCATTACTCTTCCGCTCTCAAACTCACACTTCATTTTTCACTTGATCGCTCACATTTAGCCTTAGAAATCTTTCAATTATGGCAAAATTGATCATAAATCATCCTTACCTCAAAATTGATCAAAGTTGATCAAACTATAGTTTTTCCCATCTCAAAGCTTCTAGGATATTTTCCAAAACACTATCCTAAGTCACAACCTGATCTCTAGGATCACTTAGCTTCAATTGACACTCTCATCTTTAGTGTCATCCTTGCTCATCCATTGGTACTCATGAAAGTTCCAAATCCTTCCATAAAAGACAATCATTAGCTACATCACTCATTACCTTCAAGTACTTAAGCACCCCTTCATTTAAGACACTTAGGAGGATGAAACACTCAAGATGATATAGATCTTAGATCTTAGAAACATCATTTCCACTCTTTCATAGTCAGCCGAGAGCGGATCCCTAGGATTAGCCTAGGCGTATCCCTCTCGGGAGGAACCGTGGGATCCGGATGATGCCTATGCCAATTCTTGCTAAAACAATCATTTCAACTCATGTTCCTAACTCAAACACTCCATCTCATCTTAAATGAGTTCCTAGATCAGTACATACTCTGAAGTTGACTCTTGTGCATGTTAATCATCACATTCAAATGAATCCTAGTGGCTTAAGGCTTAAATGCACTTGCCAAATCTCTTGGTTTATAAACCACTTTGTTAGGACCTCCATAGTCATCACCTTCATCCTAACTTTCAGCACTTTAGAAACCCTTACAAACCTCTTGAAAACATCTCATCATGAGGAAAACCCCAAGTAGTAACTTATCCACCAAAGAACCACCCATGAAAAAGGCTCGTGTTATACACGAAATCTCTTCAACCGAATCATCTCCGGTCAAGCCAACAAATGATAGGATCTTTCCTCGACCAATCAAACCAATTCTAAAAAGATAGTACCCACAAAACTACCTATGCCAAACACCACCATACCTCCTAGGCCAAACAATTACATCTCCACTAAACCATCACCATTGGTTCCTAGAGCCATCTCTTTACATCCCCACTATCATCACCACACCTCTACAATTTAGAGGACTTGCCTCTAGGCCGTCTCATCCGTCACGACAACATTTTCCTCATTGGGAGGAATAATGGTACAAAATCAAGGTGTTGAGTCAACACTTGCTCCGCTTCCTTTTCGCCGTTTCCATCATATAATCCCATTTGGATTATGAGAAATCATAAAAGTCAACCATCCGACCATATGGAGTTGACACTTCTACCACCACCATCATTCTTGGTGAGCCATTCTCAAATGCTCCTCCACCAATCCCTCCATCGTTTCAAGCTCCCAAGCCGCTTCACTTGATCCCGCATCAAGCCATTTCATTTCTTCCACCACCACTACTAGCCATGACAAAGATTGCTATCATTGTCAACATGTTGAAAGTTTGATACATGATGCGAGAAGACCAACGTTTCATGTTCTATCATCTCCTCGAGCGTTTCGGCAGATTAAACCTAAACAAAACTTGAGCTAGAAGATTTTAGTGGTGTCCTAGCATTGCGATAGTTGGTTTAGAAATTTCTAGTCATGTATTTTCTTATTTTCTTAGTTTTTAGAGTCATGTATATCATAACTCTAGTTTTATTAAATGAAATTACATGCTACTTGTTATTTTTCCGAGCATATGATTACTTTGTATTCATATCTCATTTTGTGATAACATTACTTGTTATATCACCTTTGGTTGAAATAAATCGCCTAATACGGATCCTTCAGATTGCCTGACGGATCCCTACTAGGAGGGCAAGTGGGATCCGTAAGATGTAAAACTGCTTTCTACTATCTTGGACCAAATTTGCAGGAAATTATGAATTATACTTGCTTTCTAACCTTTGTTTTGTAGTTATTCAATTTACATGAAGACTTTGACATCCTAAAGCTAGGGAGCTTTATGTCAAAGCAATACATTGCAAATTACTTGCAATATTAGGTTTACATTCATGTCATCCCTTGCAAAATTGCAATCATCAGGGAGCACATTCAATCACTTAGACGAAATCTTTTGCAAACTTACTTGCAAACAAACTAGATTAGTATCACTTTCTTGGCGCCTTACATGGGATGGACTCGTCGAGGGGAGCAAAGACGAGATCCTTTCCGTTACTTGCTCTACCTCTTCTTATTTCTTTCACATGTTTTCTTAAAACAATGTGTTACTTTCATTCAAACACTTTTGTTTCGACAAAAAGGGAGAAGAAAGTAAAACTACAAATTCAAACTTTACAATTTTGCTTTTCCTTAAAATAATTTTATGTTTTGTCATCAACAAAAAGGGAGATTGTTAATACAAATAAGCTAAAAACGTTTATTTATATTTTACGATCTTCAATGTTTTGTCGATAACAAACGTAAAATCATTTTAACGAAACAAATAAAATACGTAAATGGTTTGAACTAATAGTTTCTAACATATTCACATTTTCACATAAAACACTAAAACAAGTATAAGTGATTTTATGACTTAGTAATACATATGTACAACAACTAGTGTTTACATATTTGGGTATAATATACACATAACTAGTATGTAGTATATTGGGTAATATAAATGGGTAGAAACTTAAGTATCATAACCCATTGGGCAAATACATTGAATGTAGTTGGGTGCAACCCAAATCCCATAACCCATGGAGCTTGACCCATAACCCATTGCATGACATCATGCTTATATCATACATGGATAATATCCATAACCCATGGATCAACCCATACCCAAGTGACCAAGTGCATTGCACTCAAAGATACATTGTATCTAGCTAAAGAACCATGGTTCAACCCATGACTCATGACCCATAACCAAAATACCCATGGGTAAAGGAGCCCCACGGATCCTAGCTTAACGCTAGACGGATCCTTGTGGAAGGATCGTGGGATCCGGAACATTAGAGTTTTTCTTCTATAAATAGTGAGCCATTTCTTCATTGTTTCTCACCCTTTCTAACACACTTTCTCCCCGAGTTAAAACTCACTAACCTCGGATCCAAGAGATCTATGTTTGTAGTTTTGTTTTGTGTGATCTTTAGGTTCCTCTTAAAGGCAAGATCACCACCTTTGAAGTCGAGCAAGCTCAAGTCCATGAGTTGCCATGCTTCCTCATCATCAAGGCTATCAAGTCTTCTTGTTGATGATTCCTTTCTTTCTTCAAAGAAGTGTAGTGTTGAAGACATTAGTGAAAGATGTCTCAAGTGTCAAGACGGAGATATTAGTGAAGGGTATCTATCGTCTATAGCATAAGCACTTGTGGTAGGTGCTTAGAAGTCAAGACTAGAAGCATTAGTGAAATGTGCTTAGAAGTGAAGACACAAGACATTAGTGAAAGGTGTCTTGTAGATCTAGTCAAAGGCATTAGTGAAAGGTGCCTTAGATGTACATTCGATATGGTATGTTTCGATGTACAAGATAGACTAGTATTAGATCCAAGGATATTGATATCCTTGATGATGTTGTAAAGGAGTAGATCTCCTTTGGGATTAGTCGTTGGTGTAGTGTGTAGTAGTTCCTCCATTGCAATGGAACTAGGTGCTTAGCCTAGTACCTAATAAAGGGTAAGCGACGTTGTGAAGGTGTAGTTCACCTTGGAGTGAAAGAACTAGGTACTTAGCCTAGTACCTTATAAAGGTTAGGTGACGTTGTGTAGGTGTGGTTCACCTTGGGTGAAAGAACCGGTGGTTAGTCTAGCACCGAAAAAGGGTAAGCGACGTTTGAAGGCTTCTCCGCCATAAGGAGATTGGTGTAGTGATTACGAACTCTTGAGTAGGTGACTCGGGGAGTGGAGTAGGGCAAGGAAGGTGTCCTTATAGCCGAACCACTATAAATACTCGCGTTGTAGTTTTGTGCTTCTTACTCTTATCTTTTCATTACTTACCTTTATATGCTTGTTTATCAACATCCAACACACACATCCAAATAGATTGACATAAGTCGATCTAAATAGATTAAAAGGAAGTTTTAATTGGCAAAACTATTCAACCCCCCTTCTAGTTTTCCACAACCTTGAGACTCATTGTGCGAAATATACTTTTTCATGTATACTCGTTATGCATAACTAAAAAGATTAATATTACGCAATATTGAATCAAAAGTTTAATTAGGTTGTGCATAATAAGTTTTTCATCGGTACATGCATACTGCATAATGAGACTGGAAAAAAGTACATGAAACACTAATGAACTTTACCCTTGATAAAACCAGCAAAACTTTAGAAAATACACACATAAAGAAATATAAGTTTTCACAAAAACAACCACAACTACAAAAGCACCCTGCATATTAGAAATAAACAACACCTAAAAACCAAAATAAAGGCTCAACATTAACCAACTGTGAACAAACCGAAAGACTGTTATGTATCAATAAAAGAGCAACTTCGTAAGCACAACAAGTTACAATGCAAAATGGTGAAGTACTTGTAAAGCTTTAGAAGCCCTCAATTTCGAAGAAACATTTTTTTATTCCTTATTCTTTAGATAAGTCGAGTAGGTTTTGAATTTTTGCAATTGGTCTGTGGTAATTCAAAGAACTTTTCTTTTCTTTTTCTCGTTTGATTTTGAGGAGATGGATAGTGGCATGGACTAAATGCCCTGTCCAAGCCAAGGAATTTACGCCGAAGAGTCCTGATAAATGATGATTGAGATAATTTCATAGACCAGTGGTCAAGTAAGTGGGATAAAATGAGTTTTGAGTCACTTACTAACAAAATGATCCATAAATGGCCCAATAAAAGCTCCAAGCTTATACAAGTATGGTCCTCCGTCCCATCGCTATGATTTCTCATAAGGTATTTATTGAAACTATTTTAGTGATCAATCATGTTATACAATTATTCAAAAGCGATTGTAGTGATTATGTGGTACAATAATTGAAAGAGTAATTTACAAAGATCGTCCCTGTGGTTTGCGTTAACTTTCACTTTTGGTCATTTGACTTTTTTTTTGCACATACCGTCACCAACTCTGAAACCCTTTTCATGAACAATCCCTTGACCAAACGTCCGTTAAGTCAAGGCGTTAAGTTACAACATGTATTGAATATTGGAGGGTATTTTCGTCCATTCAAGTACTCCCTCTCCCTCTTTCTTTAACCTAACTTCTCATCTCAACACACTTACAAACACATATCAGACCATCTTTATCACGCATCATCTTCCTCTTCTATTCTACCCACCACAAACCAAAATCATCAAAACCTAAATTAAAATCAAATACACAAGGAAAGTATACAAAAGATGAAAAACCAAAACAACAACATTAATTTCATCTTTTTTTTTTTTTTTTTTTTTTTTGAAAGGCAATGCTTTTATTAGAAACCCCACCAAAGGGAAAAGAGAGCAATACAAAGACGAAACAACAAAAAAACCTATACAAAAGAAGGGAGCTAGGACCCAAACAAAAGAGAGCAAAAAAACAAATTACCGATATACCCAAATTTATATATGTGTGCTTTTCTGATTCATCAATTTGTGATGAGACAATATGGCCTATGACTTTATGAGATGAACATAACTTAAGCATACACAGTTAAATGGGATGAACATATCTCAATATATGAGATGAACATCATATACCTGGAATAGAATTATAATTTCTTATTATGAATAGTATATAGCTTGTTACATCATGCACTATGACTCACCGGCTAATGCTAATGCTGATGCTATTTTCTTAAACAAATGGACAAGTTGAAGCAAGGTGTAAAACTACAATATCACTACTTTTAAGTAAAAACCAAAACCAACCTAGCCAAAAAGTTTATATATACAAAGCCATAATTAGTCACACCATGTCACATATTTAGTCACCATGATTGAATCTTTTGGGATAAAAGTAAAAGAGTCTCAACATACATTGTGCACAATATCCGTACGAAGCAAATATACATAATTCCCAAAAGGTCATTCATGTTCGGTACAGAGAGCTAAAAATATATATACCTGCTGTGGCATATGGAATTGGACATGCCTCAAAAGCAACTAAGATACAAAACACTGAAAAGTAACCAATACAGACTGAAAAGTAACCAATACCAAACCAATACAGACTTTTCATGTTGGTTTGATACGGTGTGATTACTGATCGGTTTACTAAATTCAGGATTTAGACCAACATGGTTATTAACTGATCAGTTTATACATGACAGCCGTTTTCTGCAGAATAGATGTGATATGGCATAACTAGGTCAAAAATAAAGATTGTGCATGAATATTTGAGGTTAATATTGTAATTTAACTAAGGGTTAATGGTCTAGAAAACCTACAAACTTTCCACTTTTTACTATTGTGACAATAAACTTTTTTTTTCCTATTAAAACATGACTACTATTGTAACCAAATATGCCACGTGGCACAGTTAATTACCACTTAACGAAAAAAACGCGTTTATAACGTTTGGGGGACCATTTTTGCCAACTTACCAAAGTTGGGGACTAAAACTCCTAAAACATACGAATATATAAAAACAAAAAACGTTTTTTATAAAACATGCAAGAAAATTACAAAACTATTATTCAAAATCTTAATTAACTAAAAAGAATTTTCAAAACTGGAATTACATTTTTCGAATTTTTTCTATTTATTATGAATTTAAAACTATTTAAATCTAATTAAATTCCTAGAAAATACTATTTAAACTATGAAAATTCGGAAAAATACTTTTATGACTTTTTATTTTTCTAAAGCGAGAAAATTGAAATTTTATTTTTAGACCTTTTCAATTATTTGCATTAAATACTAATTAAAAAGCCTTAAAATTGAAATTAAATGTAGAAAAATAGCAAATGAAAAGGGAAAATATGAAAACTTCCGAATATCATAAAATAATGTCGAGAATCAAGGAAAATAAAAGAAACAACTAATGATCACAGGAACTATGATTTGGACACACAACTTATATGAATAAGCACACGAAATTAAGCTAAAAGCCTCAATAAGCTACCATAAGCTACCACACCTAAAACTAACCTAAAATATATGAGAATAAGCTCTGAATGATTTGAATCCAAAAGCTCAAGTAAAGGTAAATAAGCACAAGAGCGGGTTTAAGCTTAATAAGCCAAACGACCTACGAGGTACTTTGAGCTCTAATTCAAATGGCTTATAAAATTCCTAAAATAAACTAAAAATACTCGATAACCACAACCAACCAAAGAGCTTAAGTCCTAAATTTCACTAAAAAGGATGAAAATGAAGAAATTAAAATCAAAACTAACGATGGGTTAGATACTAGGATCTTGATGCAATAACAGCACTACTTACCTAAAGAGGATCCGAAAAGAGCTTATAAAAATTCCTAAAATTCTACTAAAATGGTACCTTGAAAGACAACCAACTGAGTTAAGGTACCCAAAATCTCAACTAATTTGGACTAGAAATGAGCTCTTGAAAATTCCATAAAGATCATGTAAAAGCGAATTTTGTTGTTTTGACTTTTGAAGACGAGACTTAAAACTTGACTTATTTGAGATATGATTCACAAAACATATTCAAAACTAAGAATTAAGATGAAATATAACCTAATTAAGCTATCTATGATGATCCTAACCTAAAAATGCTAACTATCTTGATAAGATGATTCTTTGTGAGACTTAATTCGATAACAAATGATTTTGACTAACCGAATGTACGAGATGCAATATAATGACCGGAATAAGTGAACTAAACCTCAAATAAGCCTAAAGTAATACTCTAATCCCATATACTAACATCTAGCTCAGTGAACTGTTCATATCCAAACACTACTTAAAAACTAAACCTCAAATAAGCCTAAGATTTTCAATCCATAAGATAAAACCATTACATCAATACCCTAATTACTTGGCAATTGTCATACCTAATACAACACAAGCATCCTATCATAATGTAAAACAACTTATCATACAACTGCAACTTGGACTTTGTAGCCTTCAAATCATCTTCCAACAATGCCTTTTCCATAGTAAGACCCTCAACCATGTGTTGAGAATATGGATTATGGCTGATGTGTTTCTGCCTTTCAAAGAATCCAAACACCAACTCTTTGTAGTACTCCTTAGGAAGATCTTCATCAAGAAACTCGTACACTTTGCAATCATCACATTTGACAAACTCATTGATTAGGGTTTATATCATCAGTGTTAGTAGCAGGTTTGGGGAAGAACTAAACTTTTAGTTTATGTTTTATAAAAAACGTTTTTTGTTTTTATATATTCGTATGTTTTAGGAGTTTTAGTCCCCAACTTTGGTAAGTTGGCAAAAATGGTCTCCCAGACGTTATAAACGCGTTTTTTTCGTTAAGTGGTAATTAACTGTGCCACGTGGCATATTTGGTTACAATAGTAGTCATTAAGAAGTTGTTTTGTTTTAATAGAAAAAAAAAAGTTTATTGTCACAATAGTAAAAAGTGGAAAGTTTGTAGGTTTTCTAGACCATTAACCCTTTAACTAAAACCTGTAATGTTGAAAACCCATTTCCCTTCCCAATCCGCCCAAAATTGGACGGAACAAAATATCACTCAAAAGCTCATCCCTTCCCTCCCTCCCACCTTCCTGTCCCCTACCTTTTTCTTCTTAAAAAAACCTCAAGAACGCCCATTTTTTTTATTTCCCTTCCCTTCCCCTTCCATTACTTTAAAAAAAAAAACTCGAGAACAGAGCGTAAGTGAACTAGTGACGTCTGTGTATCTGTTAACCCTTTAAGCTAAATTTTTCTTTGGATGATATGTCTGAACATGTGTTATGAAATTAGTTTATTGTGTATTGGATGTTGAATTTATTTACACAACATGATGATAATATGTACTTTAAGTGTATAATCTGAAGCTCTATCATCACTCAGTTATTGTTTATGAACTTTTGCGTTTTGGTGGATGAATATAAGGATTGATTGATGATTCAAAGCGAGGGGATTATGAGATTTATTAGGTTGATGTTAAACTAATATTTTTATGCACATTTAAGTCGAAAATAGATGGTCTCACTTGTTTAATCAAGTTAACTGTTTTGTTAGGTGACATGTATGAATATGTGCTATGAATTACAGTAGTTAATTGTTTATTTGATGCTGAATGCATTTAGTTTCGTTGTATATTTACATAAAAGGTGTCCAAGGTGTCCATGGGTCAATTTCAAGCGTTTTTTTGAAATTAGCTTAAAGTTAGAGATTGTAAGTCATTCGATTTTGTACATATAGTGTAGATGCAGACACTTGCAAAGTTGCTTGTTTGGATTGAGTAATATACACTCGAGGCCTATATCAGAGGGACTGCCTTTTATATACTATTTTTAACATAAGACCGTTTTCTGGTTTGCAGAGTCCTCCTGGAACTGGTAAGACCACAAGCATATTAGCTCTTGCACATGAGCTACTTGGACCAAATTACAAGGAGGCTGTTTTAGAGCTAAATGCATCAGATGACAGGTCTGCAGACTGCTACTTCAGCTTCTACCTCTTCTTCTACAAATGTCGCTATCTGTTGGAATCTCATCTTTCTCTGTTTTTTTCCCAGAGGTGTTGATGTCGTGAGAAACAAAATTAAGATGTTTGCGCAGAAGAAAGTTACTTTACCCCCTGGAAGGCACAAAGTAATCATTTTGGATGAAGCTGACAGGTGAGAACGACCATCTTTTTCATTTGGGACTGTTTTTTCTTTATATAGGATCATTTCGCATAAAACAAAGTATATCTGATATTTCTTTTCCTATGCTCGTTTGTACCGGGGATGTAATTCAGCATGACAGCTGGAGCTCAACAAGCACTGAGGAGGACAATGGAGATATATTCAAACTCTACCCGTTTTACTCTTGCTTGCAACACATCTGCAAAAATCATTGAACCCATCCAGAGTAGATGTGCACTTGTTCGGTTTTCCAGGTTGTCTGATCAGGAGATTCTTGGCCGTCTCATGATTGTGGTTGATGCTGAAAAGGTAAATTATTGTGTTGCTACCGAAAACCGTTAATTTGATACTAATACTTCCATGTGTATGTCAAATTGTCAAGTCTTGTAGTTGAGTAACTTGTGTATGTTTTATGACTGATGTAGGTGCCATATGTACCAGAAGGACTTGAAGCAATTATTTTCACTGCTGATGGTGATATGCGACAAGCGCTGAATAATTTGCAAGCCACTTTTGCTGGTTTTCGGTTTGTCAACCAAGAAAATGTGTTCAAGGTCACAAAGTTCTCCTTGTTATCTGAATTTGAACAATCATATACCGCCTATAAATTCACTTAAAAAGTATCATTTGGTTGGGTCTTCAGGTTTGTGACCAGCCTCATCCTTTGCACGTGAAAAACATGGTTCGCAATGTTATCGAGGGAAAATTCGACGAAGCGTGTTCTGGTCTAAAGCAACTGTATGACCTTGGTTATTCCCCCACTGATATCATCACAACCCTTTTCCGGATCATTAAGAACTATGACATGGCCGAGTTTCTGAAACTGGAATTCATGAAGGTAACAGCTACACTTCTGCAATACGTTACTGAACCATGATTTAAAGTTGGATATGATGCAATTAGGTTTTATGAATTATACCACTAGAAATCTAGAATATAGGAATATGGGTAGTTTATAGAATATGATTGAACAAGTCTTACAAGTTTTTACATTTTTTTAAAACACCAAGTCTATAACATAAGGTGAATATTTTAATAGTTATGCATATAGAGTTAGAACATGAAGTAAATTAGACCATTAGTAAAGTCATGTTTTTGAATATATAACGAAACAAAGATTCCTTGTCTATTTGCAGGAAACTGGATTTGCCCATATGAGAATCTGTGACGGAGTTGGTTCATATCTTCAGCTATGTGGTCTGCTTTCCAAGCTCTCGTTAGCTTGTCTCACAGCTAAGGCAACATAAAAGCAAGGCAAGGACAAAAAAGGATTCTGGTTTCGTGTAATCTTTATTTGAAAAGCTTTAGGTTTTTGTAGGAGAATATGTATGCTGTTAAAGCTTGTTACCGAATTTGGCCTGGGTTCTTGTTCTAACTTCTGCAGAGATAATCTTAATATCCCCTTTGTGTTTTGGTAACCATGGCTGGCAAAAGTTATCCGCATATACACACAACCCATTTCACATGGTACGTAAGATGTATGTAGATATGTCTTTAGTTTTTAGTCCAGTAACCATATGGGTTGACGAATCCTATAGCGCAGGCGCCGCATGACAAATCAGACAATTTTATTGTTTCTTGCCGAGCGTGATAACGATTTAACTTATGGGATACATGCTTAGCTGTTTAGGATGAGTGTTTAACAATCTACATTGTTATACCATAACCAAACGACTTTGAATAATGTCTGACATAGTGACATCACTTATGTTTATAGTACGTTATGGACAATAATAATGTTTGTTAAAGACGAAAGTACACATGGGATTCGTAATCAGTCTTAAGATATTATGATTAAAAAAGCAAATAAATATCTTCAAGTTAACAAATTGCTTGTTAGCCTGTGGGATTCGTAATCTGACTTTGGTTTGGAGCATGTGAGAAGCAATCTACTTAGAAGAAAAATCAAAATAAGAAGGGAGAAATTTAAAAGGAGATACATTTATTTTTGTAGATGCATCTTTAATGTGCGGTTGTTTTTCTTTTCTCAACACTCCTCGTTTTAATTTTATGTCTTATTTGATCCTAACTCTGGAACTGCTTATGAATCAAACTGTAAATGTGTGCTAAATTTGATCGTGTAATTATGCTAAACGCAACACGGTGGTTAAGCTGTTAATCAATAACCCGTAGTTAGTTAAGGTCTCGTATTATTTTGGTTTCAAACAATTACGATAATTACTTTTCTTTTAACACAAAGTTTTCCTTTTTCTTAGTAAAGGTTTTGCTAACGTTTGTCAACTGGGTACGTATTAATGTATAAATAATTTTTTTTTTTATTTTTGATTCATTTAAGTATAGATTATGTTCAATTATAGTACTTTATTAGTTTATTTAATGTTTTTTTTTTTTTTGTTAAATTAGAAAGTTTGTGTTTATTAACTACACGCTAACTTATGTTATAAAATTTATAAAACTTGATATTACTGTAATTGATATTAAAACACTTTAGTCATCAAAATGCACACGTAATGAAAACGTACAATTATTTCCCTAGTACAACACGTAAGATAATAAATAGATATTTGATTAATATTTCATGGTGTTGACATTACAAAAAAGATCGTTTTGGGAAGTCAAAGAGTTTTAAGCTCAACTTGGACGTATTAGTATGATTTTATGAAGCACGTCACTTTCTTTAATTGCTCATTTTCAATACGTTTATACTTACCACGTAAAATCGTCAATTCAAATTAGAGCATCCACGATGGGTAAAACAATCAAAGTTTTTACTATTCTACCAAGTCATTATAAGAACTTTTTCAGATTGTGAGATAAGGTTTCTGATAATTTTCAAAATTTTGAAAGAAGACTACGGTCAACCCAATTATTATTTAAAAACTACAGGCGTTAAACGAAGATCGTTAAATCGATCGAGTTTTTAAAAACGACGTTGTAGATCTTCTTATAAAAAAAAAAATTGTGCAACTTTTTTTTATAGATAATAAAAGAAACATCATTTGGCTATCATGTACAAAAGTAAAACGAAAATATTTTCGTGCTCAAGTTACTCCTACTTAAGAAAAGTGAGTTTTTGACTCAGATGTATGCGGCTTAACAAGGATATTACCACGACCATATCAAACTTTTTTTCGGACCACCCTTGAAAGACTCGTTACCCTTTCGTGAAGAAAGCAAGTGACATGCCACTAAGGGTGGTTGTATCATGTATCATACTCTTCAAATTACTATGACTCCATAATACACTTTGGATCTGCTTGAACAATTTATGTACATGTTTAAGTTTTGTGAGTGTGAATAAGAGTTGAAAGTTAATTAGTTAACTAAAACCCAAATAAACCAAATTTTTAAGTAAACAAAATTTTCACATTAACATATGTATGGAAGAAAGAATAAGTGTTACATGTGCACCACTTCATCATTTAGTTGTCACGTCACATTCACATGTCACTAATTACCACGTTAGTTCATCTACATTAACCAAAGTTTAGTAAACATCAAAGGCTAAGCGTAGCGACTTACAAACAACCTGCCATATCAGCTTTCTCATTTCGACGACTTACTACAAACGATTTTTTACCACATCAAAACAACCTACACTAAAAAAAAGGTACCCCACAAAAACACACTTTAATTTAATTTGAACAAACTGTGGGAAACTGTGTATACTTTATTAATGAAAATCGATTACGATAACAATAAATAAATTAATGATAATAATAAGCAATGAGAGAATGGAGAAAAGCGAAGCAGACACTATATAAGCGTAATAAACGAAACCAAGAAAAGACTTGTACGAGGCTCGTATTGGATACGATTCCCTTAAAACAGATTCGCCGTCTTTCCCTGAGTACAACGTACGTAGTTGTTGTCTGAAAGGACTAAACTACTTGCACGAAAGATCACGGAAGCCTTGCGTGTTTCGATCGAAGAATTCTTGAACTGCTCAATAATGGGCTGCGTTTTTCTCGTATTACGAATGAGGTTAAGGCTTTATTTATCTGAAACTTGTCTTGTTCTCCAAGACTAAATAAAGCCTTAATAAGATAAATCATTATAATTAAAACAGATTTACATATCTGTTAATTACACAACAGATCATCGCAAAACTTTGTCAAAAGTTTCTAATCTATTCCTTAAATAGATTCTGAAAACTATGGAAAAAGGAAACTCGAATCAGTAGCAAAAGATACGACGTATGCGAGGCTTTGAGCTGCATTCGTGTCCGCGGTCGCGCCCCGCATGAGTTCGAAGCTTGAACCCATTTTGGCTCTGAATCCCATTTTCGCACCTGCGCAAGCACGTAGGAGTGGGAGCATAACCAACCTAAAGGAATTTGATAGCCAATGCTATGAATTCCTTATAAACAACATTCACTTCTTGTTTTGGGCGATGTGGGATACATCCTCTTTCCAATTTTCCATGTTTGAGTGCCTCACTTTGAGACACGATATCTCATTCATATCAACTCCATTTTTGACACTCTTTAGCTCGTTCGAAGCTCTCGTCGAGGGAGAATAAAGCTACCAAGAAAGATAAATATATATAACATATACATATATTAAATAGTGTCCAAAATTTGCAAAACTCATTTTGCAAAACTACTTTTCCAACAATCCCCACATGAATGGAAATCGGTTGAAAAACACGAAAGTTTCGGTAAAATTTCTCATGTTAAGTCTTGCATAGAATAGGTAGGTGTAACCTTTGAACCTTCCTTGTGAGATGCACTTAGTCTCCTAGATCCGAGTAGACGCGATGTCCTTGAACTCATCATCCATTTACGTGAGCGACATTACACTTCACACAAGACTCTCCGACCGACATCGAGTCCTCGTAGTCGTGTTCGTTATGGTCATGAACACTAGCTTGGTTCTGCAAGAGCTCTTAGGAATTGCGCCCCACATTTCCTTGAGCGACCCCACTTTCTCTCACATAGGTGATTTCATCTTGAATCATTAAAACATATGTTTTGTGATTTCATCTTGAATCATTATGCTTTATGATTTCATCACGAATCATTAAAGCCATATGTTTAACCTCTCAACAAGTCACATTTGTTATAGGAATGGACTAGGAAAGTTACAATATTTAGTAACTCCCCACATTGACGTGACTTCCCCACATTTCTATGATTAGGTTGTCCTATTGAACCCGGATCTTGGGATCTCGGTCAATCTGGGTTAGGTTTTCCTTCATAGAAACTCATTCCTTCAAGGGCTTTAGTCCCATTCCTCTAGACGACTTACTTACTAACTCTGCTTAAGCCTTTCGTAGCGGATCCGCGATGTTATCCTTTGACTTTACATAGTCAATTGAGATAACTCTGTTGAGAGTAGTTGTCGATCGAATTATGTCGACGACGGATATGTCTAGACTTTCCATTATACATTATGCTATGAGCTCGCCAATTGCCGATTGACTATCACAATGTATACTAATGGCGTTCACGGTTTAGGCCACCTTGGTATGTCCTCTACAATTGGCGTAGCCATTCCGCCTCTTGTCCGCATTTATCTAACGCGATAAATTACGATTCCATTGTGGACTTAGCTATAACGGTTTGCTTGGAAGACTTCCAAGATATAGCCGCTCTCCTAGTGTAAACACATATCCACTAGTCGATCTAGAATCCTTTATGTCGATATCCAATTTGCATCAACGTATCCTTGATAACACCGGATATCGATCATAATGCATCCATAATCGCGATCGATCTCAAATAGTGAAGTACCACTAGTCATAGTCGCCCAATGTGCATAGCTTGGGTTACTAGTATACCTACTTAGCTCGCTAACAAACATATGCTAAGTCGGTCGATGCCGGTCATTAAGTACATTAACATGCCAATAATTCTTGAATACTCTAATTGGGCAACACCTAAGCCTCTATTTTAGATAGATGCTTCGGTGTCAATTGGAGTTCTAGCTAGGCCGAATCCCCGCATTATGAGTATTAAGAATTTTGTCCACATAATGTGCTTGACTTAACACGAGTCCATTCGAGTTCGTATGATCTTTATTCCAAGGATCACATCGGCCAAACCCATATCCTTCATGTCAAACTTTGATTTCAACATGTCTTTAGTAGATTTGATCATCTTGTCGTTATCGCCAACGATAAGCATATCATCAACATATAAACACAAGATTACATATCCACTATTTGTGTCTTTGACATAAACACATTTGTCGCATTCATTAATTTTGAATCCACTCTCTAGCATGGCGTGGTCAAATTTTGATGCCATTGTTTGGGAGCTTGCTTTAAGCCATATAATGACTTAACAAGCCTACAAACTTTATTCTCTTGTCCAGAGCCATGAAACCCTCGGGTTGGTTCATGTAGATTTCTTCTTCTAAATCTCCGTTTAGAAATGCCGTTTCACATCCATTTGGTGAACTTCCAAATTTCTTAAAGCGGCAATAGCAAGTATCATCCTAATCGAGGTTATTCAGAATAAAGAATATGTATCAAAGTAATCAAGACCTTCTCGTTGTTCAATCCTTTGATAACCAATCTTGCTTTGTACTTGTCAATGGTGCCATCGGCTTTCATCTTCTTCTTGAAGATCCATTTATAGCCTAGTGGTTTACAACCGGAGGTAAATCCACGAGCTCCCAAGTATGGTTTTGTAAAATAGAATCTATTTCACTTTTAATGGCTTCTTTCCATTGAGGCCCTTCTCGAGGAAGTAACCGCTTCTCGGTATGAAGTAGGTTCATTTTCAACCATAAAGAAACAAAATCGGTCCAAACGATTTCTGTTCTTGCCCTTTGCTTCTTCTAGGTTCAACCTCTTCTTCCTCGGTTTGATCTTGTCTCTCATCCCGAGATCATTATCATCTCGTTGTCTCTTATCTTGGACAACTTCTTCATCTATTCTAGATGAACTTCCGCTTCCTTCGTTAAGCGTGGAAATATAGTTTCAAAGAATGAAGCATTCCTTGATTCCATTAAAGTACCCTTTTGTATATCCGGATTTTTGAATCATGTACAATGAGCGATAAGCCTGCTATTCTTAGCATATCCGATGAATATACAATCCATGATTTAGGTCCAATCTTTTGGGCCTTGGGAGTCGATATAGCGACCTTTGCTAGACACCCCACACTCGTAAATCTTGATATGATGGTTTCTTCCCATCCATAATTCATAAGGGTCTCTTCTTTTTCCTTACGAGGTATCTTATTTAAAAGATAAGTTTCGTTAAAATGGCTTCCCCACATGTCCCGGCTTAGACCGAACTTATCAACATGGCATTAACCATTTCTTTCAAGGTACGGTTCTTCCTTTCGGCAATACCGTTCTTGAGGTGAATAGGGAGCGTTGAATTCGTGTCTAATTCCATGTTTCGCACATAGATCGACAAATGGAGACACATATTCACCTCCTCTATCACTGCACCACCTTGATTTTCTTACCAAGTTGATTCTTAACCGTTTTGTATAGAACAAACTTGTCTATAGCTTCATCTTTACTTTTCGATAAGTAAACGTAGCAATACTTTGTACAATCATCAATAAACGTGATAAAGTACTTATTGCCACTTTTGTGGGTAGTGATTTCAAATCACATATGTCGATGTGTATCATATCAAGTGGTTCGGTTTTTCGTTCAACCGATTTGAAAGATGCTCTTGTAAGTTTGGCTTCAACACAAGTTTCACATTTATATTTTGAGTCAATATGGAAATTAGGTATGCAATTAAATTTAATCAAACGACGATCGAATTAAAATTTACATGTCCAAGACGGCCATACCACATATTAGAAGACTCGATCAAGTAAGCGAAGAATTCATTTTATTGATAGCATTCTTAACAACCATTACATTGAGTTTAAACATACCATTCGTGGCATATCCCCTACCAACATAAACTTGATTCTTAGACAGAACAAACTTATCGGACTCAAAACAAGACGAAAACCAAACTTGTTCAATTGCTAACCGGACACAAGATTCTTGCGAATCTACGGAACATACAAGACATTAGTCAACTTGAGCTCTTTCTCGGATGTCATCTTCAAGATTACATCTCCTTCACCTTTGATTTCAAGCGATTGCGAGTTGCCCATGTATGCAACCTCTCCACTATCAACCGCCTCGAAAGAGTGAAACATACTCTTATCAAGACACACACGACGTGGTAGCCCAAGATCCACCCACCATTCCACATTGTTGGAACCTACCGAGTTAACTTCGAGATCATGGCAATGACATCGGACACCATAGCAATCATGTCCACATCTTCATTCACCATATTAGCTCTGGTGAGTCACCCGCTTCAAGCATCTTACAATTAGCAACACGGTGACTGGCCGGTCACGGTTGAAACACACACCTTGGAACTTCTTTTCACAATTGCGCTTTAGGAGCAAGGTACTCGAGACTTCCCTTTGCCCTTCTTGTCATTCTTTCCTTTCCTTTGCCTTTAGCTTTGACATTGGACTTTGAAGATGACGAAACATGCTCAACCATATTTGCCTTTGCGTAATCAGCGATACGTGTTTTTCGAGCCACTTGTTGTCCTCTTCAACACGAAGACGAACAACCAAGTCTTCAACACTCATCTCCTTTCGCTTATGCTTGGTGGTTCTTGAATTCTACCCACTGGAGGTAACTTTTCAATAATAGCAAAGAACTTGAAAAGTTTCACTCAAAGTCATTCCTCAAACATGAATGTCGTGTAGCGTAACCTGCAGATCTTGAACCCGACTTATCACATTCTTTGAATCAACCATCTTGTAATCCAAAAACGAGCTACCACGAACTTCTTTGTACCAAAGATCCTCGGCTTTGTACTTGCGTTCCAATGACTCCCATAATTCTTTGGCGGTCTTGGTCTTGCAAGACACGTTGTACAAAGAATCGACCAAACCATTCGAACATAGTTGTGACACAAAAGTCCGAATGTTTCCATGCTTCCAAGGCTTGAACGACTGTTGATTAGAGGATTGACCTTGACGGGGAGGTTCCACGTTAGTGGGTTCTCGCAAGGTTCAAAGTAGTCGATAGAAAACATCTTACATTGCCACCTCTTGAAATTCGCCCATTGAATTTCTCGGTTTCTCAAGCATGATTAGCAACCGTGTTGGTAATGGCGCACTGTGCACGTTCACGTAGTAGTCACGGAGGGGTAGTCGTGTTTGTCATCACGAAAGATCAAACACAAACAATTAAACAAACTGCTTTAAATGGTATCTACTTGTACCAGATCCGATTCAACAAAACTCTAGCTTGGTTTTGATGGATCGTTAAATCGATTTAAGAAAACTCTATCTTGGTTTCGTTAAACCGATAATAAACCGCTTAAAAAACGCTCAATCCAAACCGTATGTATAAAATCGTTTTAATATAAACGTATCCAAAGAAACTCAACAAGGTTTCGGCTGAAACAGCTTATCAAAGTCCGTTAATAATTAATCCGATTTTTAACAAAGTGTAATAAATTCGGTTAAACCGAATCATTTTAAGATCGTGGAAGCTGTGTATACTTTATTAATGAAAATCGATTACGATAACAATAAATAAATTAACAAGAATAATAAACAAGAGACAGAATGGAGAAGAAGCGTAAGATGCAGACACTATATAAGCGTAATAAACGAAACCAAGAAAAGACTTCAGACGAGGCTCGTATTGATACGATTCCCTTAAAACAGATTCGCCGTCTGCTTCCTGTGGTACAACGACGTAGTCATTGTACAAACGGACTAAACTACTTGCCCGAAAGATCACGGAAGCCTTGCGTGTTTCGATCAAGAATCATTGAACTGCTCAAGAATGGAGTGCGTTTTTTCTCAGATTCGAATGAGGGTTAAGGCTTTATTTATACTGAAACTTGTCTTGTTCTCCAAGACTAAATAAAGCTTAATAAGATAAATGTTATAATTAAACAGATTTACATATCTGTTAATTACACAACAGACATCGCAAAACTTTGTCAAAAGTTTCTAATCTATTCCTTAAATAGATTTACGTAAAACTATGGAAAAGGAAACTCGAATCAGAGCAAAAGATACGACGTATGCGAGGCTTGAGTCTGCATTCGTGTCCCAGGTCATGTGCCCCGCATGAGTTCGAAGCTTCAACCCATTTTGGCTCGGAAATCCCATTTTCGCAGACCCCTGCACAAGCACGTAGGAGTGGGAGCATAACCAACCTAAAGGAATTTGATAGCCAATGCTATGAATTCCTTATAAACAAGCATTCACTTCTTGTTTTGGGCGATGTGGGATACATCCTATTTTCCAATTTTCCATGTTTCAAGTGCCTCACTTTGAGACACGATATCTCATTCATATCAACTCCATTTTGACACTCTTTAGCTCGTTAAGCTCGTCGAGGAGAACATAAAGCTACCAAGAAAGATAAATATATATAACATATACATATATTAAATAGTGTCCAAAATTTGCAAAACTCATTTTGCAAAACTACTTTTCCAACACAAACAAACACACACAACCAATCGGTCATGCCCGCAATCGATTCAAAGAAAAAAAAAAGTCGACCAATCACGACCTTCATGCCACATCAATGTGACCGATGGGGACAAAAAATAAATAAATAAAAGATCGGCGATTGTATATTGCATTGTTGTGCCCAACCTAACATCACAAGCTTTAGTCTAAGACCCAAAATCGATAACCTAGAGCCAAACTTTTATAAAATGAAAAATAAACCGCGAAAAGTATTAACTGGTTTGTTCCATTTGACACTAATACTCTATGTAAAAACTTATAAACCAAAGCCAATTTCAATCACAAAACTGGTTTAGAATGAACCCAACCAACCTCCCCTTGGCTCACTCTTTTATTATATGAATTAATTGTTAAGATAGCAAGTTATTGTTTACAATACAGAAAACAGATGCTACAAAACAACTGAAGGGTTTCCCTCAAACTCACAATCACACCAGAACTTATGAGAGAGATACACGTTCTAAAACACACAGAGATATTTGATATTATGATGGGAGATGAGATGACTTTAGCTTATATAGGCTTGAGAATCCAAAGCACCCTTTACTCCCTTGAAGTATCAACACGGGAACAACTTTAACCCTCTAACTTTGGAGAATAATACTTTAGGTCCTTCAACTTGATAAAGCTTATATTCAACACTCCCCCATAAGCTTTAGCCAATTTGCACTCCCCCATAAGCTTTAGCTTTTCTGCACCTCATCACTTGTCTTATAACCTGCAAACACATTCAACAAACCAAGACTTTTGCAAAACTTGTTATGATCAGGAATACCAAGCCCCTTGGTAAACATATCTGCGATGTTATCTTCAGACTTGATTTTCTTTGGTTTCAAAAAACCAGAAGCAACTTTTTCCCTTAGAAAGTAAAGATCAATTTCAAAATGTTTACTCCTTTCATGAAGCACAGGATTAACAGCTATTTGCATAGCTGAACTATTATCACACCACATCTCAATAGGCAACTCAACATCCACATGCAGATCTGCTAACACTTTAGCAATCCACATAACTTCACAACACACATTACACATGGCTCTAAACTCAGCCTCAGTAGAGGATCTAGCCACAACAACTTGTTTCTTACTTTTCCAAGAAACCAAATTGTTACCCAGAAACACAGTAACCAATAACTGATCTTCTAGTTACTTTACATTTAGCCTAATTAGAGTCAACAAAAAATTTCAACCCAAGATCACAATTGTTTCTAAAAGTTAACCCAAGACCAGGCTCATTTTTAAGATACCTTAAGACTCTGAAAGCAAGTCTCAGATGAGATTTCATAGGCTTATGCATTACCTGACTTAAACAATGCACATCATATGAAATGTCTGGCCTAGTTAAAAGTCAAATATATCAATTTTCCAACCAATTTTTGATAATGAGTAATACCTGATAAAGGTTCATCATCACCAAACTTAGAAACTTGTTTTTTATTATTAGGATTAACTTCTATAGGAGTACTACAAGGTTTACAACCCAACATACCAAACTCAGTAAGAAGTTCAGTACAATATTTCCTCTGTGTTAAGCATAACCCATTTTCAATATCCAAAACTTCAATTCCCAAAAAATATTTAAGTTTACCCAAATCTTTTATTAAAAATTTAGAACTCAAAAACTTTTTGAACTTTTCAATTTCATCAATGTCATTCCCAGTGATGATTATATCATCCACATATACCAGAAGAACTAACATAACATCTTTCTTATGTTTAACAAACATAGAAAAATCATTAGCACTTTGAACAAACTCATTTTCCTTAAGAACATATGTAAGTTTTTCATTCCATTTTCTAGGAGCCTGTTTTAATCCATATAAACACTTGACCAACTTGCAAACCCTTTTATCATCCTTATCAGAAAACCCTTATGGTAAGGACATATATACATCCTCTTCTAAATCACCAAATAAAAAAGCATTATTAATGTCAAATTGAAACAAAGGCCAATTATTTTTAACAGCAATACTAAGAACACATCTGATAGTCACAATTTTCACAAAAGGTGAAAAAGTCTCATCATAATCTATTCCCTCTCTCTAATTATACCCTTTAGCAACTAGCATAGCTTTAAATCTTTCAACCTCACCATTACCTTTGTACTTTACTTTAAAAATCCACTTATACCCTATGGCTTTCTTGCCAACAGGTAAATCAACAACTTCCCAAGTACCATTCCTATTTAAAGCTTCAATTTCTTTATCCATAGCTTCTACCCATCTACTATCCTTAACAGCTTCATCATAAGTAGCAGGCTCATGAATTTTATTCAAACATGATATAAACACAAAATTATCCATACTCAGATTAGAATAATTGACAACTTTATCTATATTGTACTTATGTTTCTTATCCAACACATAGTCTTTATATTTAGATGGCAAAGCAGTCATCCTACTGGTTCTTCTAACAGTTTGACCTACTGCTGGTTTAGGAGACTCAAACATTTGGCCAAACAAATTTAAATCCTCACCCTCAGACTCATAACTTTCATCAAAATCAATAACACTCTGTATACCATCAGAAACAAGAGTTTATGTTGCCTACTTAGACTTAGTGTCCTTCCTACTAGATGTACTACCTAAGATATCCTCATTTTCAGATCGCTAGTTCCTCACGATTTAGCGACTTTCTATCATGTATTTAGGAGTATTATCTAGACTACTTTCATCTACAGTGCTGACACAAGGAGCACTATTATCTGACACAGATTTATTACTATTGTCTGCACTATCTTTATTTTCATCATAGGGCTCTTCAGATTCAAGATTACTTTGGCTGCTCTCATTATGTTGATCATAAAAATTCAGATTATTCAGGTTTTGTTCTTCAAACACAAAATCTTTAGTAAAAGAATTATTTTTAAAAGGAAACACAGTTTCATAAAACTTCACATCCCTAGAAAAAAATAAACTTCTTTTGTTCAAGATTAAACAATTTATACCCTTTTTTATCAAAAGCATATCCAACAAACACACATTTGTCAGACCTAGAACTGAATTTATCAGACTCATTCAACACAGTTGAAAAACATAAGCAACCAAAGCACCTTAAATTTGACAAATTGGGCACAATTTTATAAATCATTTCATAAGGATTTTTTCTAGACAACACAACAGTAGGCAACATGTTAATCAAATATGTAGCAGTTAGAATAGACTCAGACCACATGTTCAAAGGTAACCCCCCCTGAAACATGAGGGCTCTAGCAGTGTTCAACAAATGTCTATGTTTTCTTTCAACTACACCATTCTGTTGGAGTGTGTAAGGACAAGAAGTTTGGTGAAGTATCCCATTACTAAGAAAAAAACTCTCAAGTTTCTTGGTTACAAATTATGTACCATTATCACTTCTAAAAACTTTAATAGTTTTTTCAAATTGATTTTTAATGAGATGAGCAAAGTTAACAATATTATCATATACTTCACCTTTATTTTTCATAAGAAACACCCAAACAACCCTGGTGTAATCATCAACAACAGTCAAAAAAATATTTAAAACCATCCCTACTAGTCACTCTATAAGGACCCCAAACATCTAGATGAACAACATCACCAAAAGACTTAGTCTTATGATCACTCAAAGGAAAAGATTCTCTAACTTGTTTAGCTTTATGACATATTTCACAAGGACTAGAACTGGTAGTTTTAATATCACTTTAACTATTTTTAAGCACAGTTAAGACTTGATCAGAGGGATGTCCAAGTCTGTTGTGCCAAATACAATTTGACAAAACACAACTCTTAGGGCCCGTTTGGTTTGTTGTCCGGAATGATAATCGGTATGGATTTGATATAAGGGTGAAATATGAATGACTATAAATTAAGGTATCCATATCATAAATGTTGTTTGGTAGGATAATTAGATGAAAAGTGTAGTATAAATTATGTGAGAGAAAGTAGTGGGCCCGGGAATCAACTTTGAAACCACACCTAAGAGGTGACTTTCATGTATGGCTAGATATTTAGTATCATTCCGGTTTTGCATTCCCATGTTAACTAACCAAACATCAATACATAGAAATCAAAGTATTCCCTCATTCCGATTAGCACAAACCAAACACACCCTTAATGTTACTATTATTAACCCTCTTACCTTCATCAAGAAAGTAAAGACCACCTTTCTCACTACCAGTCCCCATCAGGAACTTTTGAGTTAAATCCTGAATTTTACATATAGAGTTATTAAAGCTAACAATCACATTATTATCCTTAGACAACTTATGAACAGACAACAAACTGACATGGTAACCAGGAACAACCAACACATCTTTAAGAATCAAATTGTTACCAAATTTAAAACTGCCAATTTGTTTGACTAAAGCAACAGTCCCATTGGGATGTGCAACAATTAACTTTAAATGAGAAACATCAATTATGTCAAAAAGATATGTAGTAGAAAAAGTTACGTGTTGACTAGCTCCTGAGTCAATAATCCACCCAACATAAGTACTATAGGTACTTATATTAGAGTTGAAGTTAAAAAATCTACAAGAGAAGAAACTGATAACACAATTATAGGTCATGACAGTACCTGCAACACTAGCATGAGCCTTGCTAGCATCACCTGTACTACTCAGTAAGGACATTAATCTCTAATACTGATCACTAGTAAGAGTATGAGTAGTACTCTTACTAGAATCAGTCACATTATTAGCACTATTTTGAAACAAATTTCCTTTTTTTTAACAAAACCAGGGGGATATCCAACCAACTCAAAACATATATCAATAGTGTGACCAGTCATATTACAATGCTTACAGACAAGGTTAGACACCCTGCCAAACCTTCTATTATTATTGTTTCTATTAGAAGTCCAATTATTGTTTGAGAAGTGACATTATTAGGCTTAGCAGCAAAAGCTGCAGCGCCATTTTTAACAGTTTTATTAGTCACATTACTATTCCTGTGTGATTCATCTCTAGACAGAGTAGCAAAAGCAGATTTAACATCAATCACAAAACTGATTTAGAATGAACCCAGCCAACCTCCCATTGGCTCACTCTTTTATTATATAAATCAATTGCTAAGATAGCAAGTTATTGTTTACAATACTGAAAACAGATGATACAAAACAACTGAAGGGTTTCCCTCAAACTCACAATTACACGTAACTTATGGAGAGATACACGCCTAAAACACATGGAGATATTTGATATTATGATGAGAGATGAGATGACTTTAGCTTATATAGGCTCGAGAATCCAAAGCACCCTTTACTCCCTTGAAGTATCAACACGGAACAACTTTAACCTCTAACTTTGGAGAAATAATACTTTAGGTCCTTCAACTTGATAAAGCTTATATTCAACACTCTATGTCAAAAACTATTAGTAACAAGTAAGTAACATAAGATGTTAAAAGTCTATCACTTTACATATTTACATATAGTTTTTGTAAAACTTTTCGCAAAAATCATCCCATATGCGAGTGAAACCACTGGCTTGTGCCAAAGAACATTGTTTTTCTTTTTCTTTTTTATAATTGGTTTTTCTGTTGGGTTTGTGTTTTTTTTAGATATGATGGGTTATCAAAAATGAGGTTTTGACTTGATTGATTAATGATGGGGTTTTAAGATGTGTGAGTGATAAAGGAAGTGAAAGGATAATAATGAGATGACATGACGTAACATCTATTTTGAATTTTGGTTTAACTGACTACATTATAAGATAATACTTGTCAATATTTTTTACACAAATAATTAGTACTATTAAATTATACAAAACCCAAAAACGATTTTTGCAATATCCTGAAAATAAAAATAAAACCTTGCAGGCCAAGCCACTTTTTTATAGCAAAGATCCGAAAATCTTTCTTTGAAGCACAATATTATTAGCAACAACTTAGTTGTGTAGGTAAGGTGTTACGCGTATTAAACAGCTGATGATAGATCACCTAACGCACGATATAGACAGTTAAGCAACCAAACAAACAAACCGAGTGAATCCCATAATATATAGAGTATCTTTTATAAAAAACAACCCATTTGTAATTTTATAAAAAATCATTTCCTAAATATCCCTTCCAAGTTACTTCCTTAACCCTCTTATATATACACACACACAAGAAAAAGATTAAAAAAAAAAACATAAGAACAAAAGTACAAAACATAAGATATGGGTGGTACAAGTGATCTAGAATCCTATGGCAGCAAGAACAAGAACAACAGAGGAGGTGGTGTAAGTGGGGGCCCACCAACTGGTGGAAGCTACTACACAAGATCTTCACCATACCAAACTGAGTCATCTGACAAGCAATGGACTTCATGGCTTGTTCCCATGATTGTTGTTGCAAATGTTGCCATGTTTTTTATTATCATGCTAGTTAATGATTGTCCCAAGAACCATAACTCTAGCCTTCAAGGTGATTGTGTTGCTAAGTTTCTTGGTAGATTCTCTTTTCAGCCTCTTAAGGAGAACCCTCTTTTTGGCCCTTCTGCTAATACGTAAGTTTTTTTTTTTTACTTTTTTTAACCTTTTTACTGTTTTGGGTGTGATTTTGTTACATGCCCATGTTGTTAGTTTGTGTAAAAAGATGGTTTATAATTTAGGGATCTTTTAGTCTTTTTCATAAGTTATGTCATTGAATGGTTGATTGATGATTGGTTTAAGTATTTTACTTGAGTAATGATGATGATTGATTATAGTTTAGGGATCTATACTTTTAATGTATAGTTTTGTCAATTTTCATATAGCAATATAGTGTGTTTGTTTATTGCAAAAACTAGGCTATTTTAGTTGACATTTGAAGATTTTTATATGCCCATTTACTTAATTTATGTGAAGGTTGAATATTGATTAATTTAGGCAGATGATAAATAATTTGGGATTTTTTTTCTGGTAATCTACTTGCATACCTATTAATCAGTTTATGTGAAAGGTGGTTGCTTATTAATTATGACATAGGGCTTTCCTGTAAAATGATGATTCATGATTATCTTCTTTATGGAAAATTTGCTTGCATACCTATTTTTAGTCATTGTGTAACGGACATGTGTTCTTTTATGCGAATTGAAAGCTGTACCGTACTTAATTATATTTTTTGTAATCTACTGTCATTGATAATTTGACTGCTTTGGTTGTTTGTTCACGGAAACTATTTTCTTGCAAGCTCGATTGGCATTCGTTTTTTATATGTCATGTTCCTTCATAAGGTCTTACATATAAGAATACGAGTATTTAGTGTAGACAATGAATTTATTTATTACCCGTAGATTATTAGGCCTTTTGTTAACCTTTAGTTTTGGATTGCAGATTGGAAAAATTGGGAGCTCTTGAGTGGAGCAAGGTGGTGGATGATCATCAAGCATGGCGACTAGTCTCTTGTATTTGGTTGCACGCGGGAGTTGTTCACCTACTTGCAAACATGTTGAGCTTGGTTTTCATTGGGATTCGCCTCGAGCAACAGTTTGGTTTTGGTACGTCTCTTTGTTAGCTTACACAGCAACTTGGCTTTATTTATATTCCAAAACCATATCTATAACCGATTCTTTTATGTTTTGTTGCTTACTAAATTGTTAAACATGCGACAGTTCGAGTTGGCATACTCTACATGTTAGCTGGGATTGGTGGGAGTACACTATCTGCACTTTTTATAAAGAGCAACATCTCTGTTGGTGCTTCTGGTGCTCTTTTTGGACTTCTTGGAGCAATGTTGTCTGAGCTTCTTACCAATTGGACTATTTACGCTAACAAGGTAATTTCTCTCCCACTCAGGTCATATATAATTACTCATAAATGTGCTTTTAATTTCTGATTAAACGTTAAAAGAATGCCCTGGGTTAAATAACATAGGTATAAAGGTTGGAACGTCCCGTTTACTCTTAAATGGGTCGATTTTGGGTATGTTTATCTCTTAACAGGTCATACGGGTAAATCAGAAAAAAATTGGCTTAAAAGGAAACTAGTCAAATGGGTCGAAACTCGAAAGACACCCAAAGTGTTTCTTCAATGCATGATACCTTATAATTCGTTTAAAAAAAGATTATTATTGAAATAATTAAATTCTGTAACTATATTTGACGTTTTGATCATATATAAGAGGATAAATTTTTTGGATATAAGTGTTTTGGGTGACCCATACCAAAAGATTACCCATTTTGACTATTGCCCAACCCGACAAGTGTGTCCATTTTGTCACCTTTATTTTAAAACTCGACTGTTAATCTAATTCGTATCTCCACTTATAGGCTGCAGCTTTGTTTACACTCTTGATCATCATCCTGGTGAACTTAGCTGTTGGAATGCTACCTCATGTTGACAACTTTGCACATATTGGAGGTTTCTTAACTGGTTTCCTTCTTGGGTTTGTACTGCTTCTGAGACCCCAGTTTGCTTGGCAAGAACGCCACCAACTTCCAGTTGAATCTCGTAGCAAATCGAAGTACACTGTCTTCCAATATGCTTTTTGGCTTCTTTCCATGATCTTATTGGTTGTCGGGTAAGTAAACCAGTCAACATTTTCACCTGTGATTATACTTTTCTAATTTAGACAGTCATTCATATTAAAATTAACTATTAGGACCTCAGTATGTATCTGTTGTTAACGAATGAACTGAAAAACTATTGCAGATTTACGGTGGGTCTTGTGATGCTTTTCAAGGGAGAAAATGGCAACAAGCACTGCAGCTGGTGCCATTACTTGAGCTGTGTTCCGACTTCAAGATGGCGTTGTGATAACGAATGAAGAGGAATGGTTTCATAGTCTTTATGATTGCATTATATACTGATTGTTAATAGAGTAAGAATTTTATTTGTTTTCGGTCGAGTAAATTGGTTTATTTTTTTTGGTATGTAGCTAGTATACGATATTTGGTTGTACATTTAACACACTCGGATATAAGAAATTATAGTTACTGGTATATGGGATTGGATTTGGTCGCATTCTGCAGAGGTTTAATCATTCTGTCTTATTTTTCTTTCTATTGTAATTGTGCATAACTCTTGTGGTAATACAAAAGCAAAAACATCGTCTTTAACTGGATTTTGCTGGGAAAAAAAGTAGAAAGCCATGATAGGTTACTTTGGAAAAGCTGAAAACCAAAGTAACTTACTAACTTGAAATAAGTACAGTATAAAAATGCAACATTTTGGAGGTCAAATGTCCAGCCACCTGTTTTTCTACTTACGGGGAAACAAGGTGAACAAATTCACAACGATGAGAATTAGTTAGCGTGATGGACCCCTTGTTCACGCGTGAAGGCGGGTGAATGACACGTTGATGTTACAAATGGTGCTTGGTCATGCGGGGAAGTGCAAAAGTTTGGATGGTCTGGTCACTTTCTTGACTAGATGAAAGTTTGTTGATTGTGTGTGTTGTGAGTTATCTTATCTTTGTGTGTAAGTGTAGTATGTTTGTGTGTGTTTTTTTGTTGTTAACCACTACAAGATGTGGCGATAATGGGTGTAGTCAACATTACATATACGTCGTAAGGAAAGTGATACCAAATTAGGAAAAAATTGCATATTTTAGTATTATTATATCTATAAAAAAGTCGATCTATAAGTTCAACTTCCACGCAAACGAGCTTTCTATGAGTTTCATGAATTAATAATTGAATCAACTGACCTTTACTTAGGAAGGAAAACTTTGCTAATAGCTTAATATTTCTTAGGTCTTTGCTAAACAGCTTTTGTAACAACTTGTATTCTAAGACTATAGCTTTCTTGTGGATTGGTTGGTTGAACAAAAGTTCAGAATTCATGTTTCAAAACCCATTCTCATTCCAATTCCCATTCCCATTCCAATTCCCATATTGATTTCCAGATTACGCTTGCTTGCGCCGTAACAATTTGTTTATGCTAAATTTTATTTTAGGCTCATAAAGGTTATTACTAGGCCTTGTTTTTGTAATGCTAGCTGTACCAATGACTTAATAATGTTTGCGTCTTTGTGAGGCGCTTTGTTATGTCAGCTTGTTTTGTGATTATATTACTCTAGTGATTAAGACAATTTTGATGGCTATTGTATACTCGAGATGAAACCGGCACGTCAAACTCACTCCACAACGTTCAAATTAGTGGAGATGGACTATGGTGGCATATATAGCTGGCAACTCATACCGTTTCAACTATATGCTTTGTTATGTCATTACTAATCTTTTATCTAATAGTTGGACTGCACGAAATGAAGATTAAGGTTTAAGTCTTTGCGTTTATTCCTAATATATACACATTTAGGGTAATATAATGGAACTTAAAACTTTTCTTAAATAGTTATACAACAGATGATTAGAGGGTGATTTGTGTTCAGTTTGCTCAGAATCTCGAGTCAGTTACAGTTCTGAGAATGCTTGATGTGGTCTAAATATCTAAGGTTCCATTAATTTGTTGAAATTTGTTTCGTTGGCCATTTTCGGACTCATCTTTCAAAAACTTACACACGAATGTGGGAAATTTCTGAAAAATGCATTATCCTCCCATGAATGATTCGGTTTCACATTTCAACCACTAATGAATGGTATATAAGGTTTTTGAATCTATTGAGGAAATGTGGCACAAGATTTGGGAAAATATGGTTGGCTTCATCACTTGAAAAACTTGCAGGTTATTGCACTGTCCTGTCTATTGAGTATTTACTTCTGTTTGAATTATAACAGCTAATTTAAGCTTAGCCCAATAACACTTCTCAGATGTTGATGTGTAGTTGTTTGGTTGTTATAGTGCATAATTAGCTTTGGTATACAAGTTTGTTCTTTATCATTCAGGCACTCACTTGGTGTTTTATCCATCTGCTGTGTTGAGCGAAATGCTTCTATTTCCGTTTCCATATGATATGTATGTGTGTTGCGTTGTTGATGTTTGGGTTGTTTTTGACTATTTTCGACAAGCCAGTAGGATTGTGTGACTTAATTGTGAATCAGTGAGTAATTCCATATTAACCATCAAACACCCGATTTTCATGTATAGAGTGTGTCTGATCACGAGGCAAGAGATTGTGTGTTAATCTTTTAGAACATTAAATTGCGGTGAAGTTGTTTGTACTTTTAAACCAATATGTGGCTTTTGGAACTGAGTTTTGCCTGTGAAGAACTTGAATCAAAGAATTGTATATGGAAGTATGTCATATAGAACCTTGTACAGTTTTCATTTCTTTTCCTGTAAACTTATACACTTTCTAACATCGAGGCGCTTGAATAGCATCGAGCTTTACATGTTCCTGAGAAAATCATCTTCAGCGTAATTACTGTTTTAGGAACTTGGTGTTGTTTTCAAACTTTTCTACACAACAGGAGCCTATTATCTGCTGGCAGCTTTTCCGCACCTTCAATATACAAATTCTGTGGATCTAGACATATCAAGATGTTTCTGTTTATTTCTGGGATCAGTATCAAATTCTGATGTTGGATCTTGATTCTGTTTGTCTTTACAGTCAAGTGAACATGAAGACCGTTCGAAACTGTAAACCAGGTGTTCGTACAATTTCTCCTCCTCGGACAGTCTGCCACCTGACAATATCAGTTCAAAATCATGTTAGTATCTTTCTTGCTCAAACATGCATATATGCATACACAATTGCTTTTCATATACCTGTATTTGGTAACTAAGCAATGAAGAAACACGGCCATTTGAACTTTAGTGAAATCAGTTCCAACACAAAACCTCATGCCACCGCCAAAAGCCATGAAATTCTTAGATGCGCCTTTCTGTTCCATCCGCTGTTTGGCACATGACTGGATGTTAAGACTCCATACTAAAAATTTATTTATCTATTTTAGGTGAACAAGTGAACAGTATGCATATAATCGTAGCTTACCTCCCATCTTGATGGATTGAATTCTAGTGGATCCTTATAGTTGTTGGGGTTTAAATGAACTGCTGGGGGACATACCATCACCGCCCAACCAGCTGGAATAGTATAATCTGCATCATGCCAACATCCATATCATGGTACATTCACAAAGTTTATTATATGAAGTAAACGGGGAAAATGGATGGGTCATGCAGGCTGGGTAACAAATTTGGGTGGAAACAGGATATTTTTACGGGTTGGGTCAAAATAAACAAACTTTCACTGGTTGGTTTCACCCAAAACACTTTCTAGCCACAAGTTTGAATTTTATTATAGTAAAAAAGATTACAAAAGTTATTTATTTCAATAAATAATATAAATTTTGTTATAATAATTATAGGAGGTTTTATGCATTAAAACCACGACTTTCGACCCGTTTCCTTTTTGGAGATAAAACATATCGCAGTTACCTAGTAGACCCATTCATAAGTAGATAAATTAAAATTACCACCTTTAATAATTAGCATACTAATAAAGCTGTAGTAGAAATGCATGTGTACCTTTGATCTTGATATCTTTGAGTGCTTTTCTGAACACACCTGGAACTATGTTAGCCAAACGGACTGTTTCATTTATAAGCTGCAAGATCATGCAATGGGTATCAGTAAGTGAATACATTTAAGTAGTTTAGTATCTGTTAAGTTTAGAGTAATTAGCACACCTGAAACGTGTATGACATCGACTTATATTCTTTCCATGTAAGTCCAGACTCTTTATTTTCCCTGTTTCTTAAGATGTTCTCATGCTCTTCCTGCATACAGTAGCATGATCATGTAATTGTGGTGAAAAATATTACAAAAAAAAAAAAACAAAATCATTGGTCAGTTTGAATCACATCCACTTCACTAACCGTTAATTTCTGCAATTCCTGAGGATTTTCTGTCAGAAGCTTGACAGCTACTGTTATGGCCAGTGAAGTTGTTTCAAAGCTTGCAAATAGCAGTACAAACATCAAGTCCAGTGCAATTGCTTCTGTAAGGATTGTATCACCTCGATCGAGTTCTTCGAGTACATAATCAAAGAAATCACTTTTGACTTTCCTAGGATTAGCTCGTCTTTCTTCTAGCATGTTTGTGAGCATCGTCATCGCCTTCTTTCTTCCCTGGTTAAGTTAAACATAGTAAAAAAAAGTATGAGCTGTTCGGGTCAAGTACTTGTAATTCCTCTCTAGCTATCTATCTATCGAAATTATTTTATGTACCTGTAGACACTTGTGGTAAGCTGTTCCTGGAATGTCTAATGGAAAGGAGATTAATCCTTGTATAAAAGCAACAAAATTCTCCCTCAGATTCTCAGATGACTTTTCAGGATCGTAACTTATCAACTTTTTTGCAGTGAGATCAAATATCATCTGTACAATAGGCAAAGTTGATTAGAATCTTGGTATTTATTACCAAGTGCACCTGTAGCCTAAACCAGTTTTCGTAACTCGCTTTACTTACATTTGCAGTGACATCCTTTAATTCGACAGACTCCTGGCCAGCCCATTTATCTAAGTTTCTTGTTGCTACAGTCTCTACTTCATTAAGCATCTTTTTAAGGCTTTCGGGACCAAATAGATACAGGACCATGTTCTTGAGATACTTATACATGTACCCATGCAAAGATCCTACATTTTGTCTCCCAAAGACCTCTGTGAAGCTATCTGGATACCAGCTTTGGAACAACTGGCCTTCTTGTTGGAAGATCATATTGTTGAGATCTGAATCAGTTGAGACTATAACTGGCCGCCCAACCAAACTTGTTCGGAATATTGACCCGTATCTGAAATAATAATAGTTAATGTTAGAATCTAATCATTAGGATGTTGATAGTGATACTAGACTAATAAACTAGAACATAAGATAATATAATAATAATTTATAACCAGCCCATATTACCTTTTCATTCTTTCTTTGACAAAGGGAGGCGTATCCCAAGTTGTATTCGGGGCGAAAAACTGTATAGTTTCACCTAGTAATGGCCAACCCATTGAACCAGGGGGAAGATTTCCATTACATTTAGGATTCCACCATCTGTACAACCAATGTGTAATGCTCACCACAACCGTGGCTGCAATGCACAGGCTAACAGGCCACATAATTGGTTGTTAAGAATGATAACCAGTGAGATGCACACAGGTGGTGTAAGGAAATGAGAGACTTAAGGAGGCAGAATTGGAAATATAATGATGAAAGAGAGTGTGAATGTGTATGAGATAAGCAAATGCTGGAATGTATTTGAGTAATACACGAGGTGAAGTATTTATATAGTCATGCGAGTTGGACACTATTTAGATAGTATTATTTTAAAGTTTGGTTCAGTTCCCTTTTTGTGTAGTTAGTTGCTTAGAAAGCTGTACAAAGTGGTTGGTGATAAGTAAATAAACTATGCTGATAATGTTGTCTTCGGACCACCCCATTTTTGTCAACGGCATCTTAAATTAGAGCTTAAGTTTTGCACCCAGTGTCTATGAAGTTTACATGATCTTTCCTCATTGTTTTTATGCTTAAGAACTCGGCCTCTAACCCGGGAAATGCTAAAAATCAAGTTTTTGAAAGAATTTGCCATATAAGTTTCTTGGATTATTTGGTTTGTGTTATGGTTCAACACTTGTTTAAACAAGCTATGTCTTCTTGATCTTTTTGTTTGAAAACTAAATTAGAGGTCTTCTATTCTCATGATTTTAGACTTTTGCCTTCTGGTATACGTTTCTCTGTAGTTGTAGCATTTCATACCAGTCTTTGAAACTGGATTTGCATGTAACTAAATCTATAAGTTATTGCCATTAATTGCAATCGCTAATTGTTGAAGATTAATCCCCTCTTCTTTCGTATATACGTGTGGTATTGCATCATCATCCTAGAGTTGAGAAACAAAATAAGAGTAAATGAGAAATAAGTTATTTCCTAGATTCTAGAATAAGAATCTGTTTGACTATTTTGAGTATGAAACCAATGATCAAGATGATCTTTTAAAATGAATAAAATGCCAGACGGGTTTCATGTTTCTAAGTTTTAACTATTGCGATAAATCTTTTCCAGTATCTTTGCTAAATACTCAGTTTATATGATACCAATCTTGTTCTTCGTTACTTATTTATATCACTTGTTGGTTTGTTTTTTCATAAATGGATGTCATCCTAGATTTTCATTAGCTGTACATATATTATCTCAATCTATTTTCTAATCTTAGTTGCATCACTATTGATTTTGAATAGATTTGAATGCAATTCTTTTGTACCAAACCAATACGTGTTCTAATATATTTTTAGGAAGGCGTAGGGAAGCACTCGGACAGACTGATTAAGAAAAGCCCTTAGAGATAATGCTCAAAAAATCAGATTCCATATCTGAATTTATAGGTTTCTTAAGCGAGTTTCAGTCACTTGGATACACTATGCAGACCATTTAAACTAATTAAAGTGTTTCGTAAAAAATGATTTGATTATGATTTTCGATCATCTAGATTTGCTGTAAGAAAGCTTATTACCGAGATAAATATAAGATAACCTAACTCTTTTTAACTTTAAGCACCTGAGTATACGAGTATCAGGTTATCTAATACTTTAAACATCAATAGTTAACGTATAAGAACACATATCGAAACATTTTACTAACATGAGGTTGGACAAGTTCAACTAAATCTTCACATAGAGCACCACCCATGCTGTGTTTTTTTGAGCCACGCGTTTTTTTACTAGGTAGGTTACTGTATTATGGAAATTACCGGATGTGCACGTGCATGGTGCATGTGTGGGTCTGTGTAAGGGACAGAAGGATCACCATGAGTAACTAGTATAAAGCACCATGTGAGAGCTTAAAGAATGGAATTTAGAAAATTATTCAGGTTTTAAAACAAGAGCATGGGTACTTGTAATTATTGTCTGCTCTTTCAAGTTTTAATAAGCCTTGTAGTCAAAGTGAGCTCTAAACTCCAGAAAGTTTCCTTTTGACTTAAACCAATTATTACTAATTTTTTATTTTTTAATTCTGTTTTAAGTTATAGTAGTAAATAGTTTTTGGGCATTAAAAATTCAGATTCATGTCATTTCTGGACCTCAATTATTCCCTTTTTGTGGCAACTCGTTGAGTAAAATACTGCTAATCGTGATAAAAGGCAAATGACTCCTTGATACTGTATTAGCTGTCTAGGATTTAAAGTTGCTGATACGATATCCAAAAAGACATTTCGTTTGCTGCTCTTTTCCTTTATGCTTGAATAAGCTTTAGTAAATGGAGTTTAACCCGTTTTAGAGAGTTAGATCCGGACTTTGGGAGCCATATTGATACTGTAAGCATATACTATTTTCGGGTCATTATCGTTTAAGAAGTAGGAAAAGACGCTAGAGCATGGACGGTGAGTTACATAATAAGCATGACAACTCAACAACTTTTTGCCTGTTTTGTAGTTAATTTAATCACTTAGATTAATGCATAATACAGCAAAAAAGACTAGTATCAAGTTTGAGTACAATGGATTGAGAAAAGAGTGTCTGATGGAGGGCTGATCACAGGTCCTACCTGTCTTGCACAGATCTGATGGATTGGGACCCAGTTAGAGAAAAGGTATAAAAAAGTGTTGGATCAAAATTTTGGTGTGGTGAGATGGCATGGCCCCTTCAAAGTCTAGAAATGTTACTTATTAGTCTAGTTGGAATTTTAGTTCCCTATTTTGGAAACCCCTAATAGCTGCCTGGTTGATGCTAGTGCATTGACCAAAGTTAAATACTGTACTAAATCATGTCTTATTAGGGTCATTAGTATTGTTGATTCATGTTTTTTGGAGTAAATTACTACTAAATAAACCATTGTCACTTCTTGCGTAATCCAGCTTTTGTGTTTGCGTATTCGTTAAGTATCTAAATGCTTCCTTAGAATGTGACAACATAGTACTATCTGCTCATTTTGACCAAAAGCTTGCGGATTTAAAACACGTCACTATAGCTTGATGGTTTAGTTAATAAATACACAATATCTCCCAACGTCCATTGATGATGTGAGAACTCAATTTAGGTGTATGGGACATGTAGTCATACTAGGATCAGTGTCATTGATATTTAGCTTAAAAGTAGTCATGTTCAAGTAATCAGCATTGTTTTTAGTAAATGGGTAAACGGATATGGTTTTCTCTGTACATGTTACCTGGCGAGGCTTTTTGACTCAGTTGTAGGCGGCGTCACTTGTTTAATCTCGGGACTGTTTCCGACCCTTCCCTGGCATTTTTGACTCAACATTGTTTTTAGTGAATACATGATATGATAATTGTGGTTTGGGATTGGAGAATACAGAATTAGAGCCAGCAGTGTTGGTCTCAAGGCAGGAAGTCAATTGACTCAAGCTGATCCCATCACCTGAACTTTTGTGAAAATGCTCACCTCTCCAAGTCCCAAGTCCCACATCATTTTTCCACTTTAGATATTCACAATAAATTTACTACGTTCTTTTTGACAGAAAATTGTACTGGTATATAATTTTATGTTAGTGTTTTGAAAACTGGACTGAATTGGCCGGTTCAAGTGGTTGAACTGAGAATGGGACCGGATGGTTCGACTGGTTGAACCAGAAAAACTCTAAGAAAATTGGTTTCAACCAGAAACCGGACATATAACTTTTAAGATAAATATTTGACATCACTTGTGTTAGTTTTTATAGTACCGGGTCATTTCACTATTTCAGGAATCCCAAGTTAACATCACATCATTAGTTTTTCACACTATCTACTCTTCACTTATACTGGTTTCTAGTTATTATAACATTACTTACCATTTACCTATGACTCACTTAAATAGACAAATAACACAACACTTCACAAAGTTTTAGTTCATTAGGTGGTCTACACCCGCGGTTTTTATATCTCGACCACATGTCATCTTCAACATATCCCGTAGTGGTGCTTCACCCGTGAAATGAGAGACCATGCAATGGGTTAAACCTATTGTTGCGTCGAGCTTAATAGTTGATAATGAGTAATGATTGATATGACTAATTCATATATTTAAATTTATGCATGATAAAAATCTTGAAACACGTGTGACTCAATTAATAATAAACAAAAAAAATAAAAATAAGTTTAATACATGTGTCACAAAATAAATAATTTACACATAAAATTAGTCATCTCTAATAATTTTTCGTTGGTAATATCTTTATCAATCTGTCATTTTCTAGTCTCTATAGAAGTAAAAAATTATTTGTTGATAAATTCAATAATACGGATAAGAATCATAAGATGCAAAAATAATTGTACTCGCTAGTAAATACTTTATTTCTGGTTTGTAACTTTGCTAAAAGAATTACATTATAATAATAAGCAGTGTTGGAACCGCGCCACGATGGATCAATGAGGATTCTTCAAAGGGCTTGCAACCACACTTAAACTTGAGGACTGTTTTGCCAAGTTATGAAACTTTGCATTTAATGTTTGGACCTACTTTGCAACGACACTTAAACCTCGGGGGTGTTTTGCCATGTTCTGAAACTTTGCATTTAATGTTTGAACTGCTGCGTGTCACCACTGAGCCTCATTTATTTCATCGATTTGGAAGCTTTCAGTTAAATCGTAATTTCTGGCTTGGGTCCTACCTTTTAGTATATATACTAATTCCCAAGACAAAGTTTTGGACGGTTTCATATCCAAGTTCCAAAGACAAAAGAAATAAAAAATTACTAGTATGTGTGAAAACAAAATATTTTTAAAACTTAAAAATGTGATTTAACTGTGTGCATATTGAAATATCCAAAAGAAAAGATAGATATCAGGCTTATTAGTTCTTATTTATCTTCTGAGATTTATTATTTTAATTATCATGCTATGAATTATTAGTCTCTAAGCAAGTACTATATTAAAAAATTTAATTATGTCTTTAGTTACAATATGTTACACTTATAATAATACACATGTTACAAATAACAAGAGAAACCGTTAAAAGATCTAACATTATAACTTGTGTTGTGTCTAAATCGATATGACAATGATTTATGTATTCATGAAAAAATGAGTTTTTTTGCTCTAACCAACATGACGTTGCCACATATGTTTTGACATACAAGTAGACATACCGATTAAACATGTATATATCAAAATAGACAATTTCAAATAACTTACTGACACAAGGTTTATACATTTATATTTAAATAATACATGTTTATTTTTGTTATTATATTAAAAGGAATGGAAGTATATTAAAAAGTATATTAAAGCTAGTGGATGATGATTAGCCAACGCGGAATTGACGATAATTTGAGCTTGAATCTAGTCCATGGTCAATCCTTCCTTTCTACCATCGGTATGAGGAAAAGTGACCCTTTGTAAATACATATTTAAATCACACTAACACTACACTCACTTAATCAACACATAAGTACATAACATATTTCACTTGTGCGATGGAGTCTAAATAATGAATAAAGCTTGCATCATTGCCACAATATAAGTCCAATGTTCATGATCCGGTTTTGAGACCCAAAAACTTCAAAGTAATGAGTTTTTTTTTTTTGAAAGGCAAAATATATTGAGAAACTCAAAAAAAGACAACGATCTGTCTGGTAGCCCATACAATTAACAAGATAATTAAAAGGAAGGGCCAAAAGAAACAAATAAGAGATACAAAATAAACCACCAATATTAGAATCTGGCGAAAATATATATATATCATAAAGTGAATAATTGCGTATATATCCTGTCAGAGTTTTTTATACACGTTTCAATTGTTTTATCGTGATTAGGATATATGCGATTTCGATTTTCGAGAGGATATATGTCGCAAAGTTCTAGAATCTATCCCACTATTATAGTTGATGCAGAAAATTGACAACTGATATAATTAGAATCAACTATCCACATGTGCCACAATTGACCATCCAAAGCCATGAAAAGAAAGGACCAAAATATTGCACAATAATGAGTTTGAAATTTTGTTTAGGGCTATAAAGTAGCAAAATGTAAAAATAAACATTTTTTTACTCAGATGTACGTGGTTTTCCTAAGGTTACCTTGGAATGACTATTTTTACTTAGATGTGCGTGGTTTATTCTCATGTGAAGACATGAGATGTCTTACCACTAGGTCGTTTGTTGATGGTTATAACGTAGTAAAATGAAGTTGTATCTTAATACGACAATGAAAGTATGTCGTTGGTTTATAACTATGCTTTTCCTAAAAACCTCTTAATAACATCTTAACCTGACTCAATCAGATGCAATCAGATGTTTAGACCAAAAAGTGTGTTTGTTTTTTTCTTGTCGTTAAGAGGCGGTAAAGACTTGATCAAGATTAAGAGTGTTTGATTTTTTAATCGTTAAGGCGGTGAAGTAAAAATATCTTGTTGAACTAGATATTAAAGGGTGTCTTAACACCTCTTAATGTCTTATATTTTTTTTCTTTTTGAATCTTTTATACTTGGTTTTCTTTCCATTTTGTTTATTTTGTTCTTAATGTCTTATAATTTCTTTTCTTTTTTTTTTTCTTTTTTTTGAATCTTTTTATACTTGGTTTTCTATCCATTTTGTTTATTTTGTTCGCTTTCCTGTAAAATGTACGTTTAAGGAGAATAATCGCACAAAAAAGGATGTACAAGATAATAATAACTAAGATGATAATTCGTGTTAAAATGTGTAATCACAACCTAAACATGTTTTGATGTGTTGAGAATGTCAAGCCAAACCCGACTTGTTATAAAACGTGTTAATTGTGTCGACCACCCATTTAATCACATCCATAACCTGTCAATTATTGTATCGTGTCAAATCATATTTTGTAGCGGGTGAAAAATTTGCACGCCTAATAAAAATTGTTAAGATATTTTTATTGTAAACATTAATAATCTAACACATTCAGATACTTTTACAAAACAAACACTTTTGTATCAATCAGATTCAGATTTCTCAACCACTTATTCACATTAAGTTGGAATCAGATTCAGATTTCTCAACCACACATTCAGATTCAGATGTGCGAATCAGATTCAGATTCAGAGCCTCTTAACAAACAAACAACACCTTATACTCAGTTGTTCAATAAATCAAGGAATGCAGCCTCAAGCTTGACTCAAAGTTAAATCAACTCAAGAGCTAAATAACTAAAATATTGAAAAAGGCGTTGAAAAGAAAGTATAAAAGTAAAATACATAGCTACTGATTCTATAATTATAATTTAAAATGCGACGCAAGTTAAATGAACAAAAATATGATTATATCATGTTGTTTGAACTTTTGGACCTCAATTTTAATAGACATTTTATCTCTATATTTCACGGGATATAGAAGATAGTCAATTAGACGATGTGTTCATCGGTTGGTTATCAAGTTGTTCGGTTTATTCGATTCGATTAATTTTCTTTTTGTTAAAATCGAAAACCAAACCGAATAATTCGAAATACTTAATTTTAATTAATTAATTATTTATTTATATAAAAATTTTAGCAACAAAAAGATATCAAGTTTAAAAAATGTTATATTTATAGTTTTAATGGTCATTTTATGTATATAAATATATAAAAAATTATATATTTATATGAATTTGGTTTTTGGTTTGGATTGCCAAAACTATATCCAAACTGAAAACTGAATATTTAACTCGGTTCGGTTATAAATTCAGTTTTATTTTTTTTATTTTTTTTTATTTTTTTTTTATTTTATTTTTTTTTAATTTAGTTTGGTTCGGTTTCGATTTTCAGTTCACTGGGGGTAATAATTACCGAATATTTGGGCCTTGGAGTAGCGATGGAGTTGTTGGGCTGGGCTTCTCTTGCAGAATAAGCCATGTATTTTCATTTAGCTTTAAGTTTATCATCGAGCCACATCAATTTTCACTTTGGGAGGGATATATATGCATTTTTGCCTAAATTGTAATATACTTGTAGCAACTAGTCGTTGTTTATTGATAATTTGTACTCTATATTCACATAATAAATTGGATATACTATTTTATACGTCTAACAGGAGCAGTGAGAGCGATGTTTAACGTGATTTTAAAAGAAAATTTTGAGTTTATTAGATTAAAAATTAAATTTAATTATTGTAATTTATAAGTTTATTAATTGAATTGTTTGAAAATACTAATGCAGTTTGATAGATGCCATCAAGGGACTTGTTATGTTAAACAAACTCACAAACCCTTTATAACATTATTATCCATTTGGAACTTCAAATTCGCCATTTTCGTATAATAAATAGCTTGTTGTTTGATTCATGTACTATAGGGATTAAACTTCTTTGGACATAACAAGTAACTTGTTAAACTTCAAAATGTCACTATCTTGAGTTAGTTTTAATGTATTAGAAAAAGTTTTAAAATCTAAATCATGGGTATAGTATTATGTCAATTCATTGACGAAATGTAGAAATTTTAGGTTTCGTAGATGTAAAGAAGTATTTATTACATGAACTTTCAATCCATTACTAGTAACAATGGTTGAGGTTAAATAACATCAAGTAAGGATCCCAATTTATCTTCTTAACGATAAATGTGACATAGTGGATAAGAGTAATGATATGAAGACTTAAAATGCATGACAAAAAACGTGTTTAATTTATTTATTACTTAACACATGTTTTTTGTCACTTTCTTTTTCGTGACATTTATGTTTGATCTTGTTATGTGTCCAAATCTTATTATTACTCATACTTTTATGCATATTTGTTAGGTATGAGAATCATTTTTCATTCAATAACAATAGATTGTTTTAAGAGCAATGCTAGATTCACAAAAAAATTACAAAATTATATTTACACAAATGACTTGCCAATCAAATGTGGAGGGTAAGAAAGAAAAAAGAGAAATTACTGTGCATTATGATTGAACTACTACACTTGTCAAGTTATTGTGTGAGTATAGTTTTGTAAACTCTTTGTCGATGCAGCATTTCCGATTAATATTATAAGATGGTAGTACTAAATATACAAACGACACTTGTTAAATATTTGTACAACATCCTTAACTCCTCTCCCAAGTTAACCAAAAACTTGCATCCTCAGAAAAGTTTTGTGCAATCTCATCCGTTGATTATATACAGATATTGACCTTTGATTCTCATCCAACGGCTGTAAATCTTGCTTGTTCATTTAACACAACACGTAATGCAATTATCTTTTACTGAAAGCAAAATCCAGAATAGAGGCGTGCCACATTGGAGAAGCATCAAACAGTTTAGCAATTTAGCCCTTGTACTCTGCTAAACAAACTTATAAACCCATGTACTATTATGTAAAGATAATGGCCTATAAATGTATTTACTTGTCACCTAATCCTTTTAAATGTGTTGAATGTGCCATTCGAAGTAACAAACTTTTCCGCCGGTGTATTTTGTGACTTTTTTACACCTCTCCGGTAACAGGAGTATTCATAAATTGAAAGACAAAATGATAACAAAATACACCAAATTGAAGAAAAATGCAAGTTTGTTACCTCAATTTGCAAAAAATTTATTCGATGCATATAAAAAGATAAGGCAACAAGTAAGATACATTTATAAACTATTATCCCTATTATGTATTATCTTTTTAAGTACTTAAAGTCTACTAGCGTTACTAAGTAGAGTCTATATTTTTCTAAACACCTATATTTGTGTATACACTTGTACGTAGTAATTCTGTAGTAGTTATTTGTGTATACACTTGTACGTAGTAATTCTTTAGTAGTTACGTCGTTGTTAATAAAAACAATACTCAATTCCGTTAGAATGGGATATGAGATAGTTATGTTGTTGTTTGATGAAAAAGTTTATGCAAATGAATTAAAGATACAAAGATAAGAGCATGGGGTGTCATGGCACACAATTTCTCTTCATTTGGGCCCCACTTGTGACACATCACTCCAACACACTCACTTAAAAATACCCCTCAATCACAACTAACTCAAACCTCTTCATTTGGGCCCCACCCACCCACTTAAAAATACAAACACAAACACAAACGAAACAAATTAACAGAAAAGTTGTTTGTCTTTATCCATGTCGTTGGAGTGGCGAGGAGGCAACCGGCGAGGGTTGCTGGTGTGGTGGCGGTGGCCGGCGAGGAGTGGCGAGGGTGCCACGTTGGAGTGGCGAACGAAACACGCCGTGATACCCAATGCTCTAAGTGCCTCAATCCAAGTAATTATACAAACTCATCAGTTCTAGTTATGGACATATGTTGGGTATTGCGTCTACAAAATACATTACATTAGGGGTGAGCATCGGGTCAGACCCGACCCAACTCAACCGGATGAAACCCGAAACGAAATTCCCAGAAAACCCAACTCGAGACCGAACCGAAACTTACTCGGGTCGGTTTTGGTCGGTTCGGTTCGGTTGGTTTTGTCGGTTTTTAGTCGGTTTGTCAGGTTTCGAACCAAACCGAACCGAACCGTCCCAACATGTCCGGAAAAATGCAACACGATAGAAAACCGAGTTTAGTTCGGTCGGGTCAAAATCGGGTCGAATTGGTCGGTTTCTCCGGTCGGGTGGTCAGTCCAAATGCTCAGCCTACATTACATGTTGCAAAATAAGTTGCATGTTTGCAAACCGATGTTTTTTTTTTTTTTTTTTTTTTAATTTTATAAAACTTTGCCAAACATAACTTTATATTTCTATGTTAACCTCTCAAACATAGGTTTTTGTTAAAAAATATATATGCAGCTGATCAAATTATGTGGTGAGTACATCCCTAGATAAATACTGTGGAAAACTAGAAGAGGGGGTTGAATAGTTTTACCAATTAAAACTTCCTTTTAAACTATTTAGATCGACTTATGTCAATCTATTTGGTTGTGTGTGTTGGATGTTGATAAACAAGCATATAAAGATATGTAATGAAAAAGATAAGAGTAAGAACCAAAACCACAACGCAGTATTTATAGTGGTTCGGTACAAGGACACCTTCCTTGCCTACTCCACTCCCGAGTCACCTACTCGAGAGTTCGTAAACACTACACCAATCTCCTTATGGCGGAGAAGCCTTCACAACGTCGCCTACCCTTTTTCCGGTGCTAGGCTAACCAGGGTTCTTTCACTCCAAGGTGAACCAAACCTACACAACGTCGCCTACCCTTTATAAGGTACTAGGCTAAGTACCTAGTTCTTTCACACCAAGGTGAACTACACCTTCACAACGTCGCCTACCCTTTATTAGGTACTAGGCTAAGCACCTAGTTCCATTGCAATGGAGGAACTACTACCACACTACACCAACGACTAATCTCGAAGGAGATCTACTCCTTTACAACATCATCAAGGACATCAATATCCTTGGATCTAATGCTAGTCTATCTAGTACATCGAAACACACCATATCGAATGTACATCTAAGGCACCTTTCACTAATGCCTTTGACTAGATCTACAAGACACCTTCACTAATGTCTTGTGTCTTCACTTCTAAGCACCTTTCACTAATGCTTCAAGTCTTGACTTCAAGCACCTTTCACTAATGCTTCTTGTCTTGACTTCTAAGCACCTACCACAAGTGCTTATGCTATAGGCGATAGATACTCTTCACTAATATCTTCGTCTTGACACTTGAGACACCTTTCACTAATGTCTTCAACACTACACTTCTTTGAAGAAAGAAATGAATCATCAACAAGAGGACTTGATGGCCTTGATGATGAGGAAGCTTGGCAACTCATGGACTTGAGCTTGCTCGACTTCAAAGGTGGTGATCTTGCCTTTAAGAGGAACCTAAAGATCACACAAAAACAAAACTACAAACATAGAACTCTTGGATCTAAGGTTAGTGAGATTTAACTCGGGGAGAAAGTGTGTTAGAAAGGGGTGAGAAATAATGAAGAAATTGCTCACTATTTATAGAGGAAAAATCCCTCATTCCCGGATCCACGGATCCCTTCCACTGGGATCCGGCTAGCACAAAGCCGGGATCCGTGGAGCGCCTCTCTTTGCCCATGGGTATTTTGGTTATGGGTCATGGGTTATGGGTTGAACCATGGATCTTTGGCTAGATATAATATATCTTTGAGTGCAATGCACTTAGTCACTGGGTATGGGTTGATCCATGGGTCTATGGATATTATCCATGTATGATATAAGCATGATGTCATGCAATGGGTTATGGGTCAAGATCCATGGGTTATGGGCTTTGGGTTGTACCAACTACATTCAATGTATTTGCCCGATGGGTTGTGATACTTAAGTTTCTACCCATTTATAATACCCGATATACTACATACTAGTTATGTGTATATTTTACCCAAATATGTAAACACTAGTTGTTGTACATATGTATTACTAAATCATAAAATCACTTATACTTGTTTTAGTGTTTTATGTGAAAATGTGAATATGTTAGAAACTATTAGTTCAAACCATTTACGTATTTTATTTGTTTCGTTAACATGATTTTATGTTTGTTATCGACAAAACATTAGAAGATCGTAAAATATAAATAAACGTTTTTATGGCTTATTTGTATTAACAAATACTACGGAGCAAGGTTGTAAAAATCACGAATCGGTAGTCGATCGGTCGAGTCTCTTTAGCTTGTAATCGGTTAACTCGGTAATTAATTGGATTGGCATTTTCGAGATTTTTTTGGTATTTCCGGCAAGTTTTTGAGTAATTTCGGTGAGTTTTAGGTATTTACGGCAAGATTTGCCTTATACCTACAACTTTATTGATATAAACAAATACTATGAGTGACTAAAACAAGTTTATGATGTATTTATGGTATTTCCGGCAAGATTTGCAGGTTTCCAATAAATTCGACCGTCGTTGACCACTGGTGGTTAACCACCGTTGACCGATTTGCATAAATCAGAAAGTTGGTGGCCAATTAGCGCCTAGACGATGATTAATCAAATTTATAGATTTTTTTTTCAACACTGCTACGGAGTAGGGCTGCTCATCGGGTGAAAATCAGACCGGATCGGACCGAGACCGAATCTGGAAAAAACCCTACATCGAGACCGAGACCGAATGTGATCGGTCCGATCCAACAAGGCTAAATTTTCGGTTTGTGGTCCGGACCGGACCAGACCAAACCGAGACCGAATTTGCCAAAAACGGTAGACTGAGACGGGACCGCCGGTCTTTTGATCCAGTCAGTTTCGGTTCGGTCTGGTCGGTCCAATCCATCCGGTCCGTTTGCTCACCCCTACAGTAAATGAGTATTAATAAATCAATGAAATAAGAGAAAGGGGTAAAGAATAGTAATAGAAGAAAAGTAGCGGGGGCGAAAACAATACTTTCCATAACATACATTCTTCCCCACGAAACAAAACAACCTTAATAATAATATTTTCATTTCATTTTAACTAACATACCAACAGATTCTGTCTTGTTTGTGCATCATCATATTAGCAAGTGAAAAATCAACAATAATCACGTAGAAATGGAAGGAAGACCTGATCAGGAATCAATCAACACCTTCATGTCCATCACCGGTTCATCTGAACCGGACGCTATTCTCAAACTCACGGTTTACTTTTTTTTTTTTTTTATTTCTATCTTAAATCATTTATTAGTTATATAGTATTTTATTATCCATGTTTATCGGTGCTGCTAATCAAATGTTGAACTTTTATGTGATGTTTTGATATAGATAGATAAATTACTACACTAGTATATAGTTGCATATATATATATGATTTTGTTAGGAAGTAAAATGGTTAGTAAAAACCAAAAAAAAAAAAAAAAGCTAGATTACAAGGGCGGAGCCAGAAAGTTATTGTCGAGGGGCAAACTTTGATAATTTTTAGAAACTACACTACAATTTGGCTTGTCAGGGGAAAATTACAAAATTAGCAAGATATTTTAAAAAGTTTACACTGCAATTTTTTTTTTCGCTAGGGGGCACGTGCCTACCCTGCCCCCTACTGTCTCCGCCTCTTGTTAGAATGATTGTCTATTTGAAATTAATAGATAACTAAAATGGTTTAGGCATTGAAATGAATAAGGGGAGTAATATGTTATTGACTATTAAAATAAAAAAGATGGATACTTTATTTGAAGTTAGCAGTTTTGTTTATGATATATCGTTTTCTTAGAGGATGGATAATTATGTCGGAATTTGCTTAAAGTAGTTGCTTTTACTTGTTTTTTGGATCATTATATATGTTTGGTAGAATGAGTGCCTGTTTGAAATGAATAGCAGGTTAAGTATATGATTGATACATATATGGTTTTTTAGAGAATGGATTGTAATGTGTTTGAGATGGATATTTAAGTAGGAATTTGCTAAAAGTAGTTGCTTTACTTTTTTTTTGGTTGTTGCTGTTTATGTCTATTTATTGAGATTTTAGATTAGTAACTAATTTCGGCCTTTTAATGTTTCCTGTAAAGGGTGTATCATAATGTATACTTTCTTTTAGAATTTTAAGGTCCCGGATTTCTGTTAATACACATGTGAATTTTACTTGGATGAAGTGCTTAACTACGTTGTTCTTTTTTGATTGTCAGGAACATGGTGGCAATCTTAGTGAAGCGGTTAATTCACATTTTGCCGGAGATACAAACATGTCAGTCCCTTTTAATATGAAAATTACAGACAAAAACGGAGATATTAAACCTAGTTTATTTATTCATCTATGTTTAACATACATTAATTTGTTATATCAGCAGACATGATACAAATGTTGCGGCTCCACATGAGGATTTTATGGATATCGATGAGCCAAGTGAAGTTGCAACTCACAGACCACCATTCTCGCCTTTGCTTCCCGCAAGAGATTTAGATCCGTTTTCTCTTCTTGAACCAAGTGGTATAGGGCTCACTAGTGCTGGACCTTTTGTTTCTCATGGGACTAATTCAGAATCACGTCATCCTGAAAGTGCTACCAGAATTATTGACGTCACTGACGCTCTTCCAGAAAATGTCCCTGAAAGCGCTCCCAGATTTGATGATGATTTTCCGTCTCTACCAGTAGGTGTATCGGGTGGTAATTCCCATGTCACTCCTAGTGCTCCTAGCATTAGTGACATACCCGACGATGGCATAGAAGAGCAGATGATTCAAGCTGCAATTGAGGCTTCAAAACGCGAGGCTGAAATTAGTCTACCAGTTGATGTTGTGCCTCAGAACAGGCAACCACAGGTAGACGATCCTGAACTTGAACATGCAGTCTCTTTATCCTTGAAGGTTTTGCTCCATTTTCATCATTGCGATATATTTGAGGTGGAAAATTGGATGGATCAGATAAGAATGTAATAAAACTCATAATTTTTGTCACGGGTTGGGTCCGGTTGACCCGAAATTCTTCTGTCCACAGCTTTTTTAATATAGATAACGAATGTGTCATATGGTAGAGTTTAATGTTATTTCAAATTATTGAATAGGATGATCCAGGAGGTATGTATAATAATGCACTTTGGTTGACTTTCTCCCCGTTTGAACTGTTATCAACATAATATAACCTGAATTGACCCATTTACAAGTACATACGTTGAATAGGCTAGTTATGGAGTAATGCGGAAAATGTTTATCACTATTTAATTCAGGCCTAAACATCGTAGTTTATTGATAGAAGTTGGGAAGTGTTTTGGGTACACCTATTTCAGTTAGATTATCTGAGTGACGAAGCGAGCATCATCAGGAGTGGTCTACCTCTTGAAAGTAGACCGATAGCTAGGAAGTTAGTTTGTTTTTCAAGTATAGGATGTTACTATTTTCTTTCTGTGTTTTATCACATTTACATCAACTGTTACTGCCTTCTGAATGTCGATACATTTTCAGTCGGTTGAGCAAGAGAATGTCTTTCGTGGACTAGAATCTGAAGCTGGACTATCAGAAACCAGAGCTCCTAACCTAGCTGAGGTTGAAGAGGTGGGGACTTTGGCATCATCCAACGGAAGGTATTTTAATGATCTACTTTTTTGTTATGCAATTTTGTTTATATTTAAAAAGTTAAAACAAGTGTGAAGTTCTATCTTCTGATGAGAGTTTGCAAGGAACTGTAGGTTGGATATTGGGGGCTCTTCTACTAATGTTGAAACCGAAGATGCGGACGAGCAACCTCTAGTTAGGCATAGGACTAGACGGGTGTCTTCTAGATCTACCGAGACTGCCTCAGGTCCTACACCACAACATAACGTGAATAATCCTTTAGACAACGAGAACGAATTCCCCTCTGAAGTATTTCTCTGTTTTTTCTTAATTTCCTACATACAAATTCTGTTTATAAACCCCTACTCATTTTATTTGGTAATTGTTTATGGGAAGTGGGGAGGCATCTCGTCAGAAGAGCATGATGAAGCGGTTATGCTTGAGGCTGCAATGTTTGGTGGGATTCCTGGAGGAGAGGCTGGATATCGTGAACCATATGCTACACGTAGTCGCACGCAAAATAGTATGAATAGAATTGGTGGGCCCTACCAAAGGCCAGCGCCTCGGCCTCCATCTCCCACTCTTACTGCTCAACGCTTGATTAGGGAGCAACAGGTAGTTCATAGGAATCTGTTTTTAAAACAACACACTATGATTGCTTTCAAGCATCGCTCTAATTTCTGTGAATTTTATGCAGGATGACGAATTTCTTGCAGCATTGCAAGCTGACAGAGAAAAGGAATTACTAGAACAGGCAGCAAGAGAAGCTGCTATGGAAGAAGAAAGGCGAAAGGAGGAAGAGGCACAAAGAAAGTTGGAAGAAGAACAGGTAATGGCTGGTCATCTTTCTTCAGTAATATGCTTGACTAGTTAAAGACATTTCTATAGCTGAGTATAATATTCAAGGACTTTTTGCTTTCTGTTTGCAGGAAGTTGAGAGGCAGTTGGCAGCAAAGGAAGCTTCGCTTCCTAAGGAACCATCATCTGATGATGAAAATGGTGTGACCCTTCTCGTGAGGATGCCTGATGGAAGCCGTCGTGGTCGCCGGTTTTTAGGACTGATAAATTACAGGTATGGCTTCTTTAGTAAATAGTTGACGTGCATTTTTTAGTCCTGTGCTTAATACCAATTCCTAGTTCATAATTATATGTTCTTATCTTGGCAGTATCTTTTCGATTTCATTGATGTTGGCAGAGTGGTCAAACCTAGCTCATACCGATTGGTAATCACTCATCTATATTCTTATATTGGTATATTTATTGTGAGTATGAAAATGGGATTTCTTATTATGTCTTTGAGTTTAGACTTGCATATGACTAAACTTTGTCACATTTGTGGTGTTTCCATTTGCATCCTTATTATGTCATTGAGATTCTGCTACTAAATGTAATTGTTCCTGATCCCATATGAATGATTGATACAGGTGAGACCATATCCTCGGCGTGCTTTCAGTGACGGAGAGAGTGACTTAACCTTGAATGAACTTGGTTTGACTAGTAAGCAGGAAGCGCTGTTTCTTGAGTCAATATAACCAGTCTCTTTTCTGTAATTATAAAAATAGTTGTCTTCACAGGAAACATTGTTTCAGTGCTTGAAATTTATAACCTCAAATTGTTTTATTGTTGTTTGGCTGATTTATGGTTCTGGCACCTCAAATACCGTCTTACCACCATCCAACTAGGGCTGCATATGAGCCAAGTCACCCGTGAACTGCTCAGGAGTGACTGGGTAAAAGTTCGAAAGGACTGGAGCTTAAACGAGCTCAAGCCCGAGCTTCATACCCAACGCTCAGTCAGGCTCGAACATAAACAAGCATTGTTTGTATTGTGTTTGTATAAGTTCAACAATTTAGTGAATTTGCAATAGTTTGAATGGACAATTTGTAATAAAGCAAAGCATGTCACTGAAACATTTAATAAAATTAACTAAGAAAACTCTTGTTACAAACACAACCATAGTTGTGTATCAGTTTATTGAATGAAGTAGTAGTTAAATTCGATTCTATTGAATCCATGTTGGAGGGGTAAGCCAGCTACGTGATTCTCCGGTGAAGTGAGGCTCGATGGTTTTCTCAGGCAAACTGTAAATCCCCATATCTCTACCGCCTCCATCTTTACTTGCGCGGTATAAGAAATCTAAGTCATCTGTGTAGTATATGCTATTGCTTTTGATCACCCCTGTCGTGTCCTCAATCCAAAACGACGAGTTATGTCCCACAAACAAAGTCTTTTTACCCAAATCCTCCACGGCTGACCATTTTTTATCTTCCAAATCATATCCGAAAACTAAAAATCTCTTAGTGTGGTAAGTCAACTCCCAAAACTCATCTTCAATTTCATCATGCACTCCATGTCTGATGACCACCAACAACGTCTTCCTCTCGCCATCATCCAATCCAATAATATATGCTTTAGCCAGATCCTCTTGCTTACGATCATAAAGACGCGTTGGCAGTCTTGTCACGTTAACCAAGCCCATTGGATCTTCCCCGTAAACATCACATGCTTTAATATTACATGTACCATCAAAAGTATAAACTCGCCTGTTGTAGTAAGTGACATCGTATATACTGGAGCCCCAACCCTTTCAAACATGTATCCATTTATTATCTCCAGGCCGGCAAACTCCTAGCTTGGACGAACATCCCCACAATACAACAACCAATGGCAATGCTGATGAGGATGGGTTATTGTTAGTTAAGAGGAGTAACTTCGTAATGCCTTGATGCCATAGTGAGTTATCCACGAATTGTGGAAATGTGTCAACCTTTGGAAGATTGATGGTTTCACGAGATAAGGGATTGATGAGTTGTGCAACATGATCTTCTCCCACGGTTACAAGCCATCCAGATGAAGACATACTCGGATGCTCTTGTTTGAAAGGAGGAACAATTCACGAAACTCCTTATTATTATCATCTTCTGCAAGCATTAGAGATGGCAGCCGTGAAGGAGGTCCATTCACGTAGTGGTATTTGCTTGCATTATGCAAGGCCGCTGAATGCCAAGACTTACAAACCCCAGCGAAAGGGTGATAATCTTCGTAGAATTGAAAGTAATGTGTTTATGTGCTATTATATCAACCACTTCGGGCAACATATTCGACCATTCCATCCCAACTTATAACTTTTTAGCACTAAGCAGGAACTAAACTTCGACTCTACAATTGTTCTTGTTTTTGACGTGATTTATGCTTCTTATTACACTCTTTGTTTTGTTTTGAAAGACATGTTTCTTATATACTCGTAAAGTCACAATTGGGTTTGGATTTGGATTGGCCCAAGGATCTAAACTCACTTTGACAAAAACAACCCCTTCTTAACTTTTAGGCCCAAGGATCTAAATCACTTTGACTAAACTTTATTACGGAGTATTAGTCTACACTCTACAGAGGTTTTTAGGTGTATCTCAATTCTAAATCATTAGCTCTTCGATAAGATTAACTAATTATCGTGATCAACAAGTTAAGTCACATACATCTGTTGAATTAAGGACTCACTCTCACTGAATAACCTGAATAGGAAAAACTTCGTATGTATGTTTAACAAACGAGCCTCATTTAATGTGAAGTGTTTAGAGTTTTCATTTGATCGTTAAAAGAAAGGGTTTTAAAGCTTCAAATGTATTGGAATTTGGAAGAAATGAATTCTCGTTTAATAAGCTTTGATTAAAATTAACACGTTACATACACGGTCATCACCACATCGTATAATGACACGCGCCAGCACAGTTTTTGTCAACAGTTACCATTAGGGCGGGATAGATTTCTGCTTTAAAAACAGTTTTAATAGTTGAGACTTGAGAGAGACTTATTTTAAATTGGGCCAGATATAGAGCATTTTTATGTTATTTTCGCTACATTTAAGATAGCAAAATATGGGGCTTGCATGTTGTACTAGAGTGGGCCGAAATTCCTCTGAAATTTGGTTAATTTATACTAAATTCCAAGTTAGAAGCATAAGAAATTTAACTCACATTCATGATTTGGGTGAGTTTTGTTTGCTAATTACTCACTTAGCATGTGGATTTTATGCCAAACATTTGTTTGGGAAGAAAAATTGAAATTTCTTAAAATCTCATGTATAAACACACTCTCTTTTTAAAGTTTTTGTGTTGTAAACTATTACATGAAACTATTGGATGCTTGAGAGTAGTGATGGTTAAGTGAAGTTTCAAATTTAATTACCATCATTGATTTTGGTAAAACTAAGTATCAGTAATAAATAAGCTAACAATTTGGCCACATTGTTCGTTGTTAAAGAATAATCCTTTCTACCCATTTTTACAAATTTCATTACAAATCAATCCTTATACTTATTTTTCAGACAATGCTAAATCAAGATTCTACACTTTCACCCCTAACTAACTAATCAATCAATACTAACTAACAACAAAACAAACTAAATCTTGATCACCAAACAGACTAAAGAACTTCGATCGTCAATGATCGAATCTTGATCCGCAATGACATTCTTCAGTTTCTGCCCTCCCCCCCCTTCCATAACCGACACCCCCATTACCTCGGCCCCCACCACCACGCCCATTACCACCGTTAACACCCTCTCCACCACCACGACCACGCCCACGCCCATTACCACCCGCCTGATCACCACCGTTAACGAGTTGATGATGATGTTTTTCATAATCTTTCGCTTTCTCAAATGTACTGTTGCATGTTTGACAGAGATACTTAGTGTGTGTTTGTTTCATTAAGATGTTTTGGGTCTGAATCGACTACCACATCTTCTTGGTAAGAGGTGACTAGAAAGTCTAAATCGAACGAAATAATGTTGTTTGTTTTGTATAATTGTCCGAATGATTTTAAGTGCTCGTTTTGCAATTTGTTTATTAAACCAACGCAATGCGATAATAAATAACTTATGTAAATATGAAACAAGACTTTTATCATAAATATAACATAGTTAATAAACAATCAAATATATTATATAAAGTTTACAAAACGAGTAAGAGGTAGTAAGACAAGTCCCCACTCTTCTTGAGTAAGATGTTATATGTCTAAGCGGGTCTTACTCAAAAGAAAAAACAAACAACAAAGCGTCGCCTCCTCTTACTGGTAAGAGTAAGAGGGCTAGTAAGACTTTTTTTTTAAAACAAACACACCCTTAGTCTTTTCATGCTTTGTCCTATTGTGATAATCACTAGACTTCTTAAGTGGAAAAACCAACTTGCATGCAATGCATCTGCATTCGTATCTGGGTGCAGTGGCGGAGCCAGAAGTTGTAGAAAACGGGGGCAACTAATGTAACAACTGGAGTTTGAGATATGTCATTTTTAGTATAGTTTAAAAGAAAATCGGGTCGGGTCGGATTTAAGTTGAATTTCATGTTAAAATATGTCATTTTTTAGTGTACTTCAAAACTTAATTTGAGCGTAATTAACTCTAGCTAGAATCGGGATGTCTATCAAATAAAACCCGATTAAAAGCGGTACAGATCAACTTATCTCAAGTACGTCGACTTGTGTGGTATTTTATAGAGGTACATTACAATAACTAAAAAGCTTAACGCTGGGGAAAAGAACATATAACGAAAAAAAAGGGTAAGTTGTGTAAGTATATCAAAGTATACATATACGATTAATGTGGGATACATGATCTATATTGTTTTGTTTTAATCTGTCCCACTACCCCTCTTCCCAAAAAATTGACTTTGTCTTCCCACAACCTTTCCTTCACCAAGAGCAGAAAATTTTACTTTTTACAACGACAAAACCAGAGATTTGTATGGTTAAGCGGCAAAAGACATCTTTTTAGCAGTAAGATTGTTAGTCTCTTTTCGACGATGATGGCACGCTGACTTCTGGGCCGAGGGCACTGTAAATTTCTTCTACCGAATTGAGATTTTTTCCCACTGATTTTCTCTTTCAATAAGAACATGGTTGGGGGCATTTCCCCCCACTCCTCTACACATGGCTCCGCCCCTGTCTAGGTGTTTTCATGATCAAAGAGTGATCGAAGGACTGTTTTTAATTGGTTTGATTTCTTGAATATTGTTTGTTAAAGATCAGAGAGAGGTGGTGAGGGAAATAGACTTGAAAAGTGGTGTTTATATACAACTCATTTAAGTTACGTCAACGGTTCAATTCACTTAACAAAGATCATTTACTTGCAAAGCCCAACTACGCCTTTTGTAACCCAGCCCAATTTTCATAAAATAATAACAAGACTTTTATCCCTTTAAGTTACTAACATAAAAAGTAATCAGAATAACATATAATTATTAGACAATACATTATAAAACCCGAGCCCGTTTATGGGTTCTGGTCCAAATTCTCGATCTCATCCATCATTTTCTCTCTTCCTTCTCCCAGAAACAAATTTCTTTTTAGACCTCATACGCACACAAGTGGTTAATATTGCTTGTGCGTTTGATAGACCGGGAGAGGCTTGGAAGCTCTGGGTGAATATTGTTTTGGCCATTGGACCTGATAATGATTTAAGATTATTGTTTTAGTTGCTCGCTAGTTAATAGTTCTTGAACAGTAGTTTATTGATTTTCATGAAATATATAGTGATTGTTGGACATGTTATTAGTTTATTCATGGCAAGGTCATCCCTCATTCCAAGATTTCGTTTTCATCCTACTAATGTTGAGTTAGTTATGTACTACCTTAACAAAAAGATATTGGGTAAGAAGATCATTGTTGATGTTGTTGCAAGATCATTGTTGATGTTGTTGCAGAGATCAATATTTACCATTATAGTCCTTGGGATTTTCGAGATTAATCCTTTTTGAAAAATGGAGACTTAGAGTAATTCTTATTCTACCCGAAATCAAGAAAATATAATTGTGGCTCCCAATGCAATCGTTCAACTGAACGGCATCTAGAGAGCCACCCGAAAAAATAGAATGGTTACATACAAGGGAAGAATTATAGCAACAATTAAGGCATTGGTTCTTCAAATACGACATGCGGGAAAGGGGGAACTGAGAGACTAGGTCATGCACCAATATAGAATAGATGAGGAGTTGGATAAACTGTTAGAAGTTAACTGACACCGTCACCATCATTGGTTTCGTAATTAACTTCTGAAGAAAATCATAACGGAATCGCTTCCGTAGCCCTAAAGACCCGTCGACACGCTTCGTAACAAGCCTTCGGGTTTAGAAAACAACATTGGCTCATTGTTTTGCTTATAACTCTCAAATCACTAAGAGTTAGATGACGCTGTCAGCGACCGAGAATTCATAACTAAGTTCCAAAGAATATGCTGCCGGAATCGCCACCTCCACCGGTCTGACGCGTCTTCACTCGCCTTTATAAGTCCAGACAAAATCTCTATTTTCCAGCTTAAGCTACGACTGATTCCTTATCAGAGTCTTGATTCTTTATCGGGATATCTAAGTATATTTTTGTTTTTTTCATAATTACATTTTACACTCCAATTTGAACTTTCGTGATTTCAGCGTTCGACTTGCGGATAGCATTAGGCAATAGATTATTGGTGGTTATTAAGGCCTAAATCTCACGTTCTCAACCTTGAATTTACCATTTTTAAGCATGAAAAACGTAATAGTGATGATCGTTATTTTGTATCTAGGGGTAGAGGATCAATATTTAGAGATTACAATGAACCTTAATGTACCCTAAGCCCACAGATCGGGCTTGGGCCGACTCATCAATTATATCGGTTAATAAAATGTAGTACTTCTAAAAAGAGTCGAGAAATGAGGATTTGACTCTCATTGCTTAAGAGAGAATGGTGTTCTAGGAGGATGCAAATTTGGTGAGCATTTGAAGGATGTTACACATTAAGTGAAAGGACAACTTATCTAGAGTATCTACTCGTTTTTTGAGAGTTTTACAAATTTTATGAAAATTCAAGATCCTTGAGGAATGTCTCTACAAGGTCTACAAAAGGTTTTATTCCCAAAAGTGTAGAATCTACATGTAGACGGGGAAAGGATCTAGTGAGAAGGGAAAATAAAATAAGAAGAATGAGAAATATTTGTAACCACATTTCAATTGAAGAAGGAGAAATTCATGGAAGATGCATCTTTTATTCAGGTGCATCCGAAATGTATGGTTGTGGTTACTTCTAGAGGTGAGCATGGTTCGGTTTGGCTCGGTTTTGTATAAAACGAAACCGAACCAAAAATTCGGTTTTGATTTTAGAAACCATTCGGTTTCGGTTTTGTGTCGGTTTAGTTTTTCGGTTGTCGGTTTTTTTTCGGTTTGGTTTTTCGGTTTTTTCGGTTTCTATACGATTTATCAAGCTTTGCTTTTTCAAAGTAGATTTGACATATATCATAAGATAGAACCATATCTTAAACCGGTACTGGTACAACGGTACTAAAACGGGTAAAGAACCGTCTTAAATCAAGTACCAACATTCTCAAAGTTGCCTCCAAGTTCCAATGATTTGTTAGAACTTGAAAGGTACACTGAAACAATTGAAGGGTGTGTAAACGAAAAAAGAATGATGTTGGAACAAGTTCTTCAATCTTTTGATGTAATTGCACCATCTTCAATACGAACAACCATTAATATTCAAACTTAATGTGTTCTTGTGACATTTGTGTACACATTTTTTTTACCTTAAAGCACATTTGTGTTATGTATATTGTTATGAAATAAAATATTAGCAGAGTTATCACACATTTGAAATGCATCATTGACACCGGTAATGTAAAAGAAAGATATCAAGATAAAGTACTTATATTATTTGTGAACAACAAGACAAGATATATTATTTTGACTTTAAATGTCGGTTCGGTTTCTATTAGTCGGTTTTTAAACCAAAAACTTCGGTTTTTTCAAAATATAAAAACCGAACCGTCGGTTTTTCAATTGGTTTCGGTTTTTTTGGTTTCGGTTCTTCGGTTTTTTACGGTTTAGGTTCGGTTTTTCGGTTTTTTGCACACCCCTAGTTAATTCTCATTCTTCTCATTTTATTTTTATTTCTCATTTGATCTATACTCCATGTACACATCGATAATTTTTCTTTATTTTACCCCTTTTGATGGTCATTTAGACATTTGGTATGACAAAACCAATTATTTATGTTTGTTCAAAAGAAATCTTCTTGCGGTATTTATACTATTTAGTTCTGGAAAGTGAAAACATTAAACAAACCTCATCATAGATCATCAACAGCCCTTTGTTTGATAAGCCTCGTCATATATTTCTTTTAGTTTCTCAAATGTATCATTCGTGTGGATTTGAAACAAATTTAATACAGACCATCCATTTAGTTGCAACATTTAGAGGGGAGGGAGTGGGCATCGGGTAGGGGTCGGTGCCGATCGGTTTCGTCGGCAACACCGCCCCTTGCCGATCGGGTAGGTGAAATCGGTAATGGATTCGGCTTGTGAAACCGATTGAATACCGGTTGAAAAATAACATGCAAGAGGCCTACCTGCATTTAATATTGCTTGTGAAACCGATCGGGTAGTTTGGGTACTACTCCCATCAATTTGGGTAGTGTTAGGGTAGAATCGGGTAGTTTTGAGTTGGAGGGTTTTTATTGGATAGAGGTGACGTGGAAATTCTCTCTCCCCCCTTACAACATTTGAGTAGAATTAAAGTATTGCATATTACAATATTAAGATTTGTTCCTTAATATGCATACTTTAATTCTAAATGAAAGATGCTCATATTGAGAAAAACACGGGAGATTAATGAATTTTTTTAATCAAAAATGCAATTATGAGCATCTTTTTATAATTTTAATATTTACAGAATCGTTAATCGTTATACAAAAAATACTATACCATCGTGACGAGTATAATTTATTATCTTTCATTAGACGGACACTTTTAAATACTTTTGACGAATTATTTTTTTCGTTTTTTAGTATTGAATTTCGCATGACATATCACATGTGTATTAACACTAATATGAAAGTTCGAGCACTAAACAATTGTACTAAATATGTCATAAGTATATGTGTATAGATCATAGACTTTCCATATTTTTTGTATTCATGGCTTTACAACCATATATCACATGCGTATCTGAATTATAGATTAAACCAGTTCATTTATGAAACTTCTATAATAACATATAAATAATATCATGTTATTGAGTTCACGTGTGGTAAAAATCACATGTGCTTTTATATGTTTTATCCAACTTTGACGAATTAACTACATTAACAAACAATTTGAAACATAATGTGTTATATATGTCGAAAAGCTATGATGTCTGGTTTTAGTAAAGAAAAAGGTGAAACTTTTAAATTTTTGTAGAAAAGGTTATGTGTTTAGTTTACTACATCTTCAAATATTTAAATATTCAAATTAATCTTGAATCACATATAATTTCTTATGCAAGTTTCAACAATGAAAAAAGATAAAAATAAAAAAAAGGTGAAAAAGTGACGAAAAGAAAGTATTTCAAAATGACTGTTTATCGAAAGATAATTAAATGATGATCGCCATTGTATATATATATTTTTTCTTTTAACGATAAATGGTTTAAAATATATTAATTTTTAAAAAGATAAAAATGAAAATGGTTTGCTATTTAATATAAAAATTGAAATGCTATAATTGATATTTTATAATTTTTTGATATGTAAATGATCTCTCTAACTCACATTACTTAATGAACATATCTCCTAAATAATAAGTTAGGTCATTAGCTATTTATTAACATCTTTTATATAATAAAGGAATTACATCATTTTGAAATGATTTTGTTAATTCATTCTTATTGAAAAACAACCACTAATAGGAGAGCTCGATTACCACATAAGCGAAAATCGTGTGATGTGACTGGTTAATAAAAGTCAAAATTAAATTGATTTTGGTCAAACTTTAATAAATTTGGTGGAGAATTTTTGTTGATAAAAAGAACACATAAAAATATAGGTGTCAAATCTGTGAAAACAAAAACTTAAAAAAAGTGGAGGTAATGAATAAAACTTTAGTGGTTGAATTTTTAAAAATTATATAGAGTTAAGTGTAATATTATAAGCCTCCATATTTTTTAATAACTTTTGATTATAAACAAATACCCCCCTTATACTTTATACCCTTTATACTTTATATCTTAAGTAATACAATGTATTTGTTGTTTTAAAATAAAAACATATAAATTTACATAAGATTATAAGTATCAATTTTTTACTATATACGTTCAATAAGGACTCATTTATTTCATTTTTAAAAATTTAACCTATGTGGACACGAGTTTACATTTTAAATATGGCTAAATTCGAAAACGGTAATATAATTATCAAATTGTAAGACGGTTACTTTAATATAAAAATAAATATCTGTGATTGTCTTATAACAACGACTCATGTAATTTTATTTATTTATATAGGATATCTAGAAAACATTTTAAATTTTTTAAGGGTATCTCTAACTTTATCAAGAATCATTATGTCTTTATTAAACTTGCATCATGTGTATAATATAATATCAGTAGTGCAAATCAACATCTTTGTCATCTAAATAAAATTAAATCTTGAGTTACCTAACAAAAATTTTACCAAATTCTAATAGATGTTAATGCATAATGAAAAACTCGTACATAAGTATTAGTTGTACTTATATCACAATTTTCATAGGCAAATTCTTATATATGTATATACTTAACTAAAATGTAAAAATAAATTTGATTTTATGTAAAACTTACAAGCATGTAAACTTATAACTATATAATTAAACGATTTACTTTAAAACACAACGATATTCAAGATTAATATAAATTTTTTTTTAAAAGCCCGTGCGTGCACAAATATTATAACTAGTATTATCATACAACATAATTACCAAGTTGAACAAATTTCTTAGACTCTGCTTAGTTCAAACTCAAGAAATAAATAAATAAATAAATGTTGAGGAAAAAAAAGAAAAGTATTCTTTCAATTTATTAGATAATGACCTATTACCCATTAGATAATAAGTCATTATATTATACAACTTTTTTCATTATCTTTCCATTACTTACCCCTTATAACCCCTGCTAATCATGTCCTCAATTTTTCTACGTATGAAATATATGATGTACATTCCTTCCTTTATAACTATTCCACCATCCAATTAGGGACAACCACGTGTCACCATTCTCCATGATCCTTCCTCTTTTTCTATTTTCCCTTCACCTCCCATCCATTTGTATGATCCATGCATGAACACTTTCCCATAATCAAAATAATAAAATTTTGATTCTAGTTTTCTGTCTGGTTCATTATCATCATGTGTACATGTTTGATAGATAAGATTCACAATATGAATATGGAAGAGATGTCATTATTGATCGGCGTATCGCCTCCCATATTTCAATTCCTTTTATGTTTCGTTGCCACCATTCCTCTCAGCTTTTTTCACCGCTTTGTCCCCGGTGGTCCTACGGGAAAACACATATACGCTGCCTCCACGGGTGCAGTGTTGTCCTACATGTCGTTTGGGCTCATGTCTAATATGCATTTCCTCGTGCTTATAATCATTAGCTATGCCTCTATGGTATTCTGTCGGAAACAATGTGGCTTGATCACGTTCTTCTTGGCAATGGGATACCTCATTGGATGGTACGTCGTTATCTTAAAGCTTGTTTTAATCATATTTTGTAAAATTTCTTGAAATTTTGGTGTGTTGCATGTATTTGAAAATAATTATGTAAATGACATAATAGTATATATGAAATGTGTATGGAAGCTTTTTATACAAGTTTCAGTAAACTTAAAGATTATCTTCGACGTGTTCTCTGAGAAATGCCATTTAAACGTGTAGAAGCTCAATAATGCTATTAATTATTTTTCACTTGTTGGAAAACATGTAGCCATGTGTACTACATGAGTGGCGATTTATGGAAGGAAGGAGGTATCGATGCTACGGGTGAGAACTCTCTCCACCATCATTTAGTATAAAATTACAAAAAGTTTCTTAGTAACACTCAATTGGTATTCTATCATATATTGTGTAGGATCCATGATGGTGATAACATTGAAAGTGATTTCGTGTGCTATTAACTATAGCGATGGATTGTTAAAAGAGGAGAATCTACGTCAATCCCAGAAGAATAACCGGTTAATTAAGTTACCATCTTTCATAGAGTATGTCGGGTATTGCCTTTGTTGTGGAAGTCACTTTGCTGGTCCTGTTTATGAAATGAAGGATTATTTAGATTGGACAGAGAGAAAGGGGGTAAATGCATCGGCTTAGTATTAGTAATTTCAGTTATTATCGTAACGTTTGTGAACATTTATGTTTGACATTTTTTTTTTGTCAGATTTGGATTATGTCTGAGAAACCTTCACCATCACCTTACGTTCCGACAGTCAAAGCTCTTTTTCAAGCTGGTTTGTGTATGGGTGTGTATTTAAGCATGGAACCCCGTTATCCACTATCAAGAATCACTGAACCGGTTTATAAAAATTGGGGATTTGTTGAACGGTTGAGCTATCAGTACATGTGTAGCTTTACAACCCGTTGGAAATATTATTTCATATGGTCTGTCTCAGAATGTTCTATGATTCTTTCGGGCCTTGGTTTTAGTGGATGGACTAATTCATCTCCTCCCATAGCACGATGGGGACGGGCCAAAAATGTTGATATTTTGGGTGTTGAGTTTGCAAAGAGTGCTTCGGAGATACCGCTTACATGGAATATACATGTCAGCACTTGGCTTCGTCATTGTAAGTTTTCTTTACTTGTCTCTCATTTATTCACTTGTGTTCTTTGGATAGTCATAAATCGAAGATGCATTATTCTTCTATATGCAGCTGTTTATAATAATGAAAGTGTCTGAAGCTTACGAACATCCTATAATTCTTGTATGTATTTTTAGACGTTTATGACAGGCTTGTTCAAAAGGGCAAAAGACCTGGTTTTTTCCAGTTGCTAGCTACACAGACTGTTAGTGCTATATGGCATGTAAGTTTTCATTTCATGTTACATAATTTCTTATTCTTTTATATACTTTGTTCCTTTAGGAACTTGACGACGGTAAATATTTGTTACTTTGGTAGGGTGTGTATCCAGGGTACATCATATTCTTTGTGCAGTCTGCGCTGATGATTTCCGGTTCAAAAAGTAATAACCCTTTTTTGTAAATTTTACGCATAATTGTATACCAATTTCTATATGCTTACTGTTTCCATATTATGTGTATGATCAGCCGTATACAGATGGCAACAAGCTGTTCCAAGTACTAATCGTGGACTTAAGAAAATGATTATGCTCTTGAACTTCGCTTACACAGTTCTTGTTCTAAACTACTCTGCTGTTGGTTTCATCGTAAGTTGGTTATTCTCTACGGTTTTCTTGTTTGGATGTGTCAATCATTCTCATCATACGTATTAGACTTAAGTATCTTAGTTTAAACCTTACGAAACATAAGGTCAACTTTCTATATGAGGTAATTACAACTTTACAAGTCAACATGTTACCCCTTTTGCAGGTACTAAGTCTGAACGAAACAATCAACGCATACAGGAGTGTATACTTCATTGGAACCGTGGTTCCTGTGGTTTTTATCCTTCTCGGTAACATTATTAGAACGAAGCCAGCTACATCCAGAGGACGAAAACAACAGTAAAGTCAAACAAAGCAAAAATACTGAAATTTTATGTTCTCAATTTTGTATGCTTTTATTTGGATATGAAAATTATACGGAGTAACATTGGCCGTCTTATTTTAGACCATCGTATATGCTCAAAGCCTTTTTATTGACATCGGATGGGTTTCGCTAGTAAAGTATCGATGACAGTAAAATGCTTGTGTTTAAATTATGAGAAATATACTCTGAGTTTGCAAATTAGTGGAAGCTAATGTGTTAACATATGTTCCTAACTTGTTGATCTTAGTAAGTAGTCACTGTTCACCAAATAATATCATTACGATATTTTTATTTAAAGGTGGGCTATTAACATATAAAAGATGAGGCCCATTTAGATACTTGGGCTACATGAACAATTCTTAAACATAGACCTTATCAATTCTCATAATTCTAATACATGTAGAATTAGAGGTGCAACACTAAACCGGTTTTCAAAAAAACCGACCCATAAAACCGGAGCTGGATTTCAAAGAAACCGGTTTTTACTAAACCGAAACCGGTTTTCTAAAACTGGGTTTTCAGTTTTTCTAGCCGACCGGTTTTCTAAAAACCGACCCACAAAACCGGTACCGGTTTTCAGTTTTTCTAGCCGACCGGTTTTTTACCGGTTCTAAAACTGGTTTAACGGTTTTTGAAAAACCGGTTAAAACCGATTTTTTTTTTTTTTTTTTTTAAAACCGCTAAAACGGTTAAACCGGTTTTAAAACCGTTAAACCGGTTTTAAAACCGTCGCGTAAAGTCAAAATAGCCGTTGGATTTGAATACCGGTGAAAACCGGTCAAAATTTGACCGTTGGAATTCAAAACCGGTTTTAACCGGTTTTTAAAACCGATTTCTGTAAAAACGACCACTGTAGCACAGTAGCCGTTTGGGCATGTTTCTTACCGTTTTTTTTTTTGTCTTTTTTTTGATTTTTTGAGTATTTTGAAGCTAGAACTTGTAGTATAAATATGTGTATTGGATTGAGGCTTAAAACACATCAAATCTCTCTTTAATCTCTCTATTATCTCTAATTTCTTTATAATGGAAAACACACAATCACAACAAGCTTCCACTAATCCTCCCTCCGTTGGGTCTTCCCGGTCACGAAAACATTACACACAAGATGATGTTCTTCATGTTAAACCAACTTCACGAAATCCCGAGGTTTTTAATCATATGGATTTGTGTGTTATGAAGGATGGGACGGAAAAGGCGCGTTGCAAAAAATGTTTGAGCTTTTATGCTTCCGGGGCTAACACTACACTAAAGGGTCATATAGCCAAATGTTCCGCGGTACCTCAAAATGCCGACGGTACTATTGGTGAGGATGGTCAAATTTGTGTATATGATAATGATGCGCTTCAAAGAGATTTTGCGGGGTGGGTCATTCAATATACTTATCCATTCAACCTTTTCGACAACGCCAAGCTTACGGCCATCATCAAAAGAGGCTACACTCATGGTATAAACAAGTAAGTCGTACTAAACTTAGAAGTGATGCTTTTAAATTATGGGAAACGGCTAAAATGATATTATTAATGGTTTCGTGATTATAAATATGGTGTTTCTATAACTACGGATGTTTGGACCGCACCACATGGTTCGGCAAATTCTTATCTCGCCGTTACGGCTCATTGGTTTAATCCCGAATCTTGGTTATTAATGAAACGGACAATTGCTTTTAAACTATTTGGTTATCCACATACGGGATCTAATTTAAGAAAAATTTTACATGACACTTTAATTGAATATAATTTAGATGATAAAGTTTTTACGATTTCACTAGATAATGCATCTAATAATACTAGAGCTATGGAATTGTTAAAATTACGTATAAAACCCATTTTAGATGGTGCTTTTTTTCATTCCCGTTGTGTTGCTCATGTTATAAATTTATCCGTTCAAGCGGCATTAAAAATATGTGAGAGATTACGTTTGACATTTAGGGTATGTTAACAAATATATATCGCCGAGTAATGAACGACAAATGAACTATAAACGTTTTGTAAACAATGTGGTGAACCATGGCTAGGACCGAAATTTGATACACCTACTAGGTGGAATTCTACTTGCATTATGTTTGAAAATATATTACGACAACGTACTACTTTAGATGCTTTTAATGAATTACTAGTTGAAAAAACCGTTCTACTTGATAGATGACCAAGATTGGCAACGACTACATGCTTTAACTATTTTTTACAAGTTTTTAAAGAGGCAACAACTATAGTATCGGTGTTTATTACCCAACTAGCCCATTAGTTTTAAATCAAGTTTATGCTATGATGGAAAAATTAGACTAATTAAAAGACTCACCTACTCAAATGTTTAGAAAATGGTTAAAGTTATAAAAAGAGATTTATAAAATATTTTGCTAGTTTACCTTTGGTTTATACTTGTTCCGCCGCACTTAATCCATGTTTAAATATTGGAGGCGTAGAACTTTTAATAAGAATAATAATGGAAAATTTAGAATTATCTTTTGGGTTGGACGGTGAAGATCCCAACTATATAGAATCTCAAGTTTTTAAATTTAATGATTATTTTAAAAAATTGTTTGAAATTTATGCAACAAAATATGGTCAACAACCAAACCCAATTGTCAACCTAATGCGGGCCGGTTCGTCTCGAATGACAAGGGACATTAACATAAACCTTTATAATACTTTACGTGAAGACGCTACAAAGCGTCAACGATCATCGGCCCCGACAAGCGAGTTGGGACAATATATGGCTACAAACTTTTAACAACTTTAAGTCCCGATGAGTTTGCAAACTTTGACATTTTGGCTTGGTGGAAAGAAAGGAAACCAATTTCAATTTTAGCCGCTATGGCTCGTGACTTATTAGCGGTCCAAGCTTCGACGGTAGCTTCCGAATCGGCCTTTTCTCATAGTGGTCGAATTATATCGGATAAAAGGACAAAACTTAGCCCCGAATCCGTGGAAGTATGTGTATGTTTGAAAGATTATATGGACGGAGTAGATAGGGTACAACATCAAACATCGTTGGAAGGTTCGATTGAAGAAGTTGAAGAAACTATAGCACAAGAAGAAGATGACACGGGATATCACCTCCCGCCACCGAATTAGATGAAGGTGAATTTGAACCATTTGATGTTGAAGAGTTAGATGTAGAAGAATTTTGGATGATTTAATTTCTTGAGTATACACGGTGATGGCAATGCCAAGCTCGATATACTTGAGTATACTAATATGTTTTGGGTGATGGCCATGCGAAGCTCGAAATGTATTAGTATTTATTTATTTTAGTTGTATAATTGTATTGTTTAAATAAAAGTTATGATTGTATTCGAAATGTATTAGTATTTTATAGTTTTAGTTGTATGATTGTATTGTTTAAATAAAAGTTATGATTGTATTCGAAATGTATTAAATGTTTTAAATTCGAAAAAAACCGAACCGTAAAATACCGATAAAAACGGATCCGAACATTTAAAACCAAAAACCGAACCGGTAAAAACCGATTCGAACATTTGAAACCGAAAAATCGATTCGAACATTTAAAACCGAAAACCGATTCGAAAACCGAAAAACCGATTCGGAAAACCGAAAACCGAAAGCGATTTTTGGCAAAACCGGTTTTCCAATAACCGAAAACCGGTAAAAACCGGTTTTTGTGCACCTCTATGTAGAATACAGTCAATATTTTTTTTTTAGAGTTATCCTATTTATACCTACAACACAAGCTTAAATATATACCTAATGCATAAATCACTTGTACAATTGCATTAAGTACTTTCTCTCTTTAAATTTCCACCAATCAATTTTTTAAATCAATCAATCAAATCATTAGGTTCATTTGTAGGCATGATTAATAGGTCAAAGAATATATATTTTTTTTAACATACAGTGAAATGCTTATACAAACAAGGACATAATTATTCTCAGTTTGATATATCCAAAGAAACTTTTCCGGAGAAGTTAAATAGAAAATTTTCGATAAGGAAGCCAACAGCAGAGTGAACCGAGCAATCCTAAATTAAATCATCTAGCATAGGAATACGCTAAGACAAATGTTGCACTTGTTTTGAAGGAAACCAGCATATATCAAGAGCGGTTTAATATAACCCAAACAATATTTCAGACAAGGGAGATTGTTTACGTATAGTACGTATTCATTGGTTTGGGGTGAGTATAATTGTATTTTGGTTTTCCTCGGTAAGGACCCCAAGGTATGATCGATGATCAAGAGTTGGGCTAACACTCACATACAACTAGTGTGTGTAAATGTGTGAAGATTGAATAGCTTCACTTGACTGTTGCTTGGTCCTTCTCATGGAAATGAACCGGTAATTATAGTGATGCATTTAGGGTTTTTTGTCACCTATGAATGCAATTTGATGGTCTTGGTTGATCTACGTGGTGATCATACAAGAGAGGGGACAAGAATGACACGTGGCGTGACATTCTTTGCTCTGCTAGGTGCATGGAATGTTCCATGTATAATTGCACGTATTAACGAGATGTTCACAACACTACCTCTATGCCAATGAAGTAATGAAATGTGTATTATGTTATAACGGCCCTTTAGGATAAGATCCTAGTCTATCCTTTGCCTGAATGTGTTTATTCAGGCTTGGTTTTCTCGCTACCAGGCCTGGGAACTTGCTTCCCAGGAGAAGCGTGATGGGTTTTACTCTTGCGGCTTGTTGATACGCTTACGCAGCGCGTTCGGGGTTAAAGGAACTTCCTTTTCTTCGAGCAAGTTTTATAACACCATAGCAAGTGAACCTAATCGTTGTAGTGTAGTATTAGGGTAAGCCACGGGTATTGATATCGTTCTCTGGGGAATAGGAATGCTAGTGAGAAGTTACTACGCTAAGGTTGGGGTTGAGGAAGATTATTTTTATCTTTTATGTTTTTAGGAATTAGAAAGGTCACGAATCTCGTGGTTTGGATTTGGGGTTGGTATTTCTACCGATTACTCTAGTTGTCTAATTATCTAGTCTAAGGTGTATGTAATCTATGTCTAATTATTGTGTGCTCGTAGGATAGTTTAAAGATGTGTTTACTTAGGTTTTATTACTCCTTAATTATCTCCTATTGATGGTTGAATTGTCACGTCCTTATTCTTAATAGCGTTGTGTGTCTAAAGTCGTAGGGAATGCGTTTATCCCTAACTCTTTGAAACTACCAAAGGGTCTCGTCTACAAAATCTCTAGGAATTATAAACTCTAACTCTAAGGTACTCTTTGGATGATTTAGCTTACAACTACTCTAGGTGTTATAGCCTAAGGTTCACAAAGATTAATCAAGCATTAACTACACAACGAAAGACCTATCGCATTACTAGATCATTAACAATTAAGATAAGAGACAACCAATCAATATTCAATAATCAAGTTTCATATTCCCTAAGCAAACACACAAGTAAATTAGCCGGACATGGAGAACATGCAAGCATACACACAAATAATTTAAGACATAATTGAATTAATGAAGTAAAGCACTTATCTTGTGGTAAGATAGGGTTTGGAACCCTAAAATACTGCATAAGACAGCCTTGGTTCGGTTTAGGTTTTACCCAAAAACTACACACCGAAAACCGAAAAATTCGGATTCTATATATAAGATTACAATCGCGACGGCCACCTTATAATTTGTGACGCCGCCGGTCGCCGCCATTGGGGTTTCGTTTTGGCACGTTAGTCTTGCGACGACGCCACCTTATGCTTGTGACGCCGTCTCGACTGTCGGATCAAATCTAGGCCGTCCGAGTTGCGACGGCCTACTCTTTTAAAGCCCCGACACCGCCACTTGAAAATAAGCAATTTGCTCCGTCCCGTCGCAGAAGTGCTCCGACGGCGTCGCATTAACACCGACGCTGCACTTATATTTCAAAGACTTGAGTGTCTCGATTCTTGACTTTGGCCATTTTCTTCAGATATCCGTGCCTTTTCGTCCAAATAAGTGCCATTCCAAAGAATTTGCCTTCAAGAGACCTAAAAGTGAAAAGGAACGATATTAAGTAATAACCGATACAAAAGTGATCAAATAAGGGCTTAAACGACCCCTCAAAAGGTACATTTAAAACCTTATCAAATATCCCTACACTTGGTATTTTCTTGTCCTCAAGCAAATGTGCTTTTAGCCAATTAATTTATAAGTTGGGGTCATAAAGCATTGGTTTAGAACAATCCACAACACATATAAGCCCCAAAAGTCATAACAAGCACGGAAATTACATACTAGCACCTCACATGGGGTGTTTGGATACTCGCATGTCTCGGTGTATATGAAATATAACAAGTTGGAAATGGAAGATAAACACTCATTAACCGGTCCTAGTACATAGATTACCATAGGCGAGAATAGATCAAACCTCCATCGCTTTGGCGTAAGCACCTAGGAAAGACTATCAAAGAGGTCTTTTAAAGGGTTGTAATGTTAGGCTTACGGTAGGAAACAAAGGGTTTGGTGGGATAGGCTATTTAGTGGTTGCAAGTCAAAAATCTTTATGTTACAAGCATATGAAGAATGGCGTTGCTAAGCCAAGACTCGACACTCTAAACTCTAGATAACTCAAACAAACAAACGTGAATTTAAAGGATAGATGTAGGATGGTAGCCCGTATGTTTTTTTTTTTTTTTTTTTTTTTTTTTTTTGAACACTCTATTTTTTTTCTTTCTCTTTTTCGATTTTTTTTTTCATACACTTTTACTCTACCATCCTCTATGGTAACATCAAAATGATAGAGATTTATAGGCACATCCCTACACTTGAGTTTTTTTATTACTCTAACACTAATTTGACCCGAATTGAAAAGATCAAAACACTTGGGGTACGTTATTACGCAAATAAGGGAATTTAGCGTTCCCTTCCATTCATTTCATAAACTTTAACTTTTTCCATGAGTCCCAATCGTCCCAAAACTATATACAAAGGATATGACTCGACTTAGCAACTCATGCAAGTAACTAGATAATTGAACTAAGGGTTTAGGGTGATAACAATAATGCACTAAAAGTGAGTGCATACAAGGTAGGCTAAGGCGATTTGGGTGTACATTTGGGGTGAGGTGTAAACAATGCTCTTCATTGATATTCCGAAAACCAAAACATCACGAGAACCGCGAAAAGGATAGGCTCGAGGGTTAACTAGGGTATCGTGTACTAAAGATGAGTACAACGCAAAGGTGTGGGGAATTACTCAACCGATGTGGAAGAAGTAATTATATTACGGTATCAAACAAGGGTTATCCTAATGCCTCTTATCATTTAGTTATTCCTAACTACACAAGTGTAGTCTTACTAGCGATCTCGGATGCATCACAAAACAAGTTCTAGAATCTAATATACTACGGTTCACACTCTAAGCATTAAAGATGAATGCTTTAATTCCTACTAATCTAAGGGTGATCCTCACATTTGGGTGAAATTTAGGTGGTAAAGGGTTTTTGTGCTAGTCATTCAACTTCCTATCCGTGAGACGCTTTGTTAAGACTAATGGCCCACTCCTACATGTCATGAAAAATTTTAAATTTGGTGCCAAAATTACCCTAACCGACATTTTCTCATGGTTTATTACACAAATACAATTCGACAAAGCAAATAATCAAGGATAAGCATAGTTTCAAAGTTCCCGTTTATTTTCCTCCCTACACTTAAACCTAACATTGTCCCAAATGTTCCCGAAAGTATCAAAGTTATGATAAGAGGGTGATGAAAACGAAAGAAACTAATACTCCCCGATTAGCTCGGTAGGATCCGTGTGTGAAGTAGTGGTTAAATCCTTTCCAAGAAAAATGTATGCGTGAAAAGCTCTTTCCAATCTTTTGTTTCTTCTTCTTGATAAATAAAACCGCACACTTGAAGAAAACAAACGAAACCTTCGCAGAAACCGGGGTAATAATATATATAAGACTCTACTAAACTAGGATATAATGCTTGTGGAATGGATGTTTCTGCATTTCGAAAATTAAGACACGAAAATTCCAAAATTTATAAGTAGCTCGAAAAACGAGAAAAAAGTAATCATTGTTTTACTCCTTCCCGGCCGTCAGTTGCTATCTCCGACGCCAAAGTTATCCCGACAAAACCGGTCTGCGATTTTCTGGAAAAATTCGAAAATTTACATCTTTAGAATCTGGAAAAATTTCGCAAAACATCCATTATGACTCGATACAAGCATTTGACTCGAACAAACACACATATATATCTTTTAATTAATTGTTATTCTCATGTTCACGCTTTTGAAAACGTGTAATCCTCCCTACACTTATCCTTTATGTAAAATACCTTTATATGCACTTAAGACGAGGTTAAAAACAAAATAAAGCATTTTTACAAATTTAAACATGAGAATAAGCAATCAATAAAAGATATATGACACTAACAAACAAGCAATTAAGCATGGGTTGCCTCCCGCGAAGCGCTTTTCTTTATTTATGAGTCTTGTAGCTAGACTCGTAGTCGTACTCCTACGTACCGATATAAGTAAGCCTATCCTTAACAATATCATAAGGATCAAACTTATCATTTAAGTTCCTAGTAGTACGTTCGGTTCGATATGCCTTTTCAAACTTCTCTCCATCGGGATCATAGATTGTTATTCTAGGGGTGCAACCGAGCCGAGCCAAGCCCGAGCTTGACAAGGCTCGAACTCGGCTCGAAGAAAAAAACTAGGCTCAAGCTCGGCTCGATAGCTCGTCAAGCTTTAACAATCTAGGCTTGAGCTCGGCTCGATTCAGTTTCGAGCAAAGCTCGAGCTTTGCTTGAAAAGCTCAAATATATGTATATGAATACATGATTACACATTTACACCCTATTCGAACTCCCGAACAAGTTGATTAAGGAGTTGAGACTTGAGACTCGAAAAGAAGAACGAATACAATACAAGCATCAAATGAATAAAACTATATAAAGACCTTAAAAAGGGCATACACCGAACCAATGAATCATATCTAACTTGGACAAATGTGACTAAATTGTCACCTGATGCCACACATTCAAGAGTCAAGAGTCAAGAAGATGAAACAAATCTAACATTAAAATGAAACATAATTAGTAAATGCTAGTTAAGGTTCGAATGTCTAAAATAGTTCAACAAAATATTATTCGCGAGACGTCATAAGCTTCATAGATCTTGAATACTTGAGCAAAATGATTTCCATAACTTAAATACTTATTTATAATTAGGTTAATATTCAAATTAACCCTTATTTACTTAAAGCTCGAAAAAGCTCGATAAAAGCTCGAGCTCGGCTCATTATATGTTTAGGCTGTCTATCCCAATCCCACTTATGTTTAGGCTTCTCGATTTTCCACTTATTCATGACAAGGTTGACGGGCAAACTTCCTAAGAACTCGGTCATCTTCCTAAATACTAAGGTGTCCTCGAACGGGTTAACTTCCATGTCCTTAGCCATTTCTTTTTCTTGGAAAGTTGCTTTACTAGTAAAGGCTTCATCTAGGTAGAAAGGTCATTGGGGACCTATGAGGTTCTTATCAATCCAAGGTCCATATCTAGAAGGCGTTCTATCCAACCTAATCTCATGTGGGATTTCCTCTTCTTTGTAGTACGTATGCTTTTTGACATCGTAAATTGACCTAGCACTCCCCTCTCCTACCACTATCTTGGACATCTTACAATCGATGATAGCACTAGCGGTAGCTAAGAATCCTCTTCCTACTAGTAATGGGCATGTCGGGTCCTTATTCATGTCTAGCACATGGAAATCGGCCAAAAGAGTCAACTCTCCTACGTGTACTACCATGTCTTTTATTATCCCTATCGGATATGCAACACTACCGTCCGCTAGACCTAAGATAGTTTCCGTTGATTCTATCTTACCTAAGTTAAGGCTTCTATGGAGGGACAACGGAACAAGATTGATGCATGATCCTAAGTCGGCTAGAACATCGAGAGGTTTGGAAGTTCCAAGCCTACACGGAAGATTAAATAGCACGGGATCGCCTAACTTAGGTAGATTATTTCGCACAAAGGCGGACCCATGTTTTCCAAGTTTAAGTTCTAACTCATATTTTTTTAAAGCATTATAATAAGGTGCATGAGCTAAGACTTCAAGAACCGGTTTTTCTTGATGGAGTTCCTTGTACTCCTCCTCTAGATTAGGCTTGGGTTCTTGGTTGACGGGTTTCTCAAGAGTAGGTTCTACCAATGGTGCAGGGCCTTGGTACCTCATTTTGGATGGCTTGGAACCCTTGTTGATAGCATTTACCGAGTGAACCGTTGGGTGTGAGGGACATGGATGTGCACTCTCCCATGGTGAACAAGAACATGAAGTTGATGAAATCGAATTCACTTTTGTGTTCTTTATAGTATCACTTGGTAGTGCTCTAATTTCCCGTTCATTAAAGGCTTTTAAGAGGGCATCAAGCTTATTTGTCATCTCGCTTTGTCTTTGCTTAAAATCGGCTTCAAGCTTATTCAATCGAGTCTCTTAAGATGACATGAATCTAGATGCAATTGCTTCAAGATTAGTGGGGTTCCCGGTGTTTAGATAATTGAACCTATTAGGTGGACTAGATGAGCTTTGGGGTGTGCTTGAGTTTTGGTTCCACTTAAGGTGAGGTGATTTCTCCATTAGGGGTTGTATGAGTTTCCTAAGTTGTTTTGTTCGGCTTGAAAGTGTACCACTTCTCCCGCTCCGCCGGTACGCGTGAGGCGAGTCCGCAAAAGCTTGTTCGGGAGTCTTGTGCAATCACGAGTGTCATGGGGACCACTACATAACTCACAAGGTAGAGTTATTTTATTCACTGATGTGAAGACTTAGGATTTTCGTAGGAACTCATTAGGAATTTAACTTGATCTTCAAGTTCGAGCATCCCACGGTCGGAAGGTTGTGAGTCGATGGGAGGCAAGGAGATTGCCTTAACGGTTTTGGGCAACTCACGGGGTCATTCTAACTTTTGTTGTCATAGAGCAAGGTCCTCTATTATACCCCATGATTCTTCCGCGGTGAGATCACTAAGTTTTCCACCGGCCGCTTGGTCAATGGATCGCTTGGTGGGGAAGTTGACATGATCATAGAAAAGTTGGACTTGGAGCCAAAGATCAATGCCGTGATGAGGGACTTTATGAAGTAAGTCCTGAATCGAGTCCATGCTTCAGAGAGATTCACCCCGACGTTGTTGGAATATCAAGATGTCATTCCTAAGCTTAGTGGTTCTCCCGGTGGGAAAAATTGAGCAAGGAAGCGAGAGGTGAGATCATCCCAACTTGAGATGGAGCCGTGGAAGTCGCTCAAGCCAATTACTAGCTCGGTCCCGAGAGAATTGGAAGAGACGAGAGCGTGGTCTCCCGAGTAGTAGCATCAAGGTCGATGGAATCGACAATTTTGAGGAAATCCCTTAGATGTCGATTTGGATCTTCGAACGAAGTCCATGGAATGCACATCCGCTTTGCACCAACCGGATGGTGTCGGATCGCAGGCCGTAGTTTGGGCTTGGTCGGAAGCTCAATGGTATTCCTATATCCTAGGTGGCTTGGTCTCGAGTATTCACCAAGAGTACGGGCTCTTGGCGGTCATTAGGTGGTAGGTTGATGAATGGTGGTTGGTTATCACCTTCCATGATGAAAAGTGATGGGATTACGAACAAAGGTCACGAAGAAGGGGATAGACTATGAGAAAGCTAAAAATGAGAAAATTTTTACTTGATAGGAATCAGCAAAGAAACCTAAACGGTGGACTACTAACTAGCTATTCTATTCCCGACAGCCGCGCCAAAACTCGACACGCTTACGCAGCTGCTCGGGGTCAAAGGAACTTCCTTTTTTCGAGCAAGTTTTATAACACCTAGGCAAAGGAACCTAATCGTTGTAGTGTAGTATTAGGGTAAGCCACGGGTATTGATATCGCTCTCAGGGGAATAGAATGCTAGTGAGAAGTTACTACGCTAAGGTTGGGGTTGAGGAAGATTATTTTTATCTTTTATGTTTTTAGGAATTAGAAAGGTACGAATCTCGGGGTTTGGATTTGGGGTTGGTATTTCACCGATTACTCTACTTGTCTAATTATCTAGTCTAAGGTGTATGTAATCTATGTCTAATTATTGTGTGCTCGTATGATAGTTTAAAGATGTGTTTACTTAGGTTTTATTACTCCTTAATTATCTCCTATTGATGGTTGAATTGTCACGCCCTTATTCTTAATCGCGTTGTGTGTCTAAAGTCGAGGGTATGCATTTATCCCTAACTCTTTGAAACTACCAAAGCGGTCTCGCCTACAAAATCTCTAGAATTATAAACTCTAACTCTAAGGTACTCTTTGGATGATTTAGCTTACAACTACTCTAGGTGTTATAGCCTAAGGTTCACAAAGATTAATCAAGCATTAACTACACAACGAATGACCTATCGCATTACTAGATCATTAACAATTAAGATAAGAGACAACCAATCAATATTCAATAATCAAGTTTCATATTCCTAAGCAAACACACAAGTAAATTAGCGGACATGGAGAACATGCAAGCATACACACAAATAATTGAAGACATAATTGAATTAATGAAGTAAAGCACTTATCTTGTGGTAAGATAGGGTTTGGAACCCTAAAATACCGTACTGATGACCTTGGTTTGGTTTAGGTTTTACCCAAAAGACTACACACCGAAAACCGAAAAATTCGGATTCTATATATAAGATTACAATCGCGACGGTGTCACCTTATGATTTGTGACGCCGCCGGTCGCCGCCATTAGGGTTTCGTCTTGGCCACGTTAGTCTTGGCGACGGCGCCACCTTATGCTTGTGACGCCGTCCCTTCGCCTCTCGACGCCGTCGATCAAATCTAGGCCGTCCGAGTTGCGACGGCTACTCTTTTAAAGCCGGACACCGTCACTTGAAAATAAGCAATTTGCTACCGTCCTGTCAGAAGTGCTCCGACGGCGTCATAATTAACACCGACGATGTCCCTTGTATTTCAAAGACTTGAGTGTCTCGATTCTTGACTTTGGCCATTTTCTTCAGATATCCGCGCTTTTCGTCCAAATAAGTGCCATTCCAAGCAATTTGCCTTCAAGAGACCTAAAAGTGAAAAGGAACGATATTAAGTAATAACGGATACAAAGTGATCAAATAAGGGCTTAAACGACCCTCAAAAGGTACATTTTAAAACCTTATCACTTATCTTGGGCATGTGTCGAGTGTATCGGTTTTAGCCATTTGGGCTTAAAATTCTATACATTATCAAGTCCACCCATTAATATACTGATATTTGTGAGACATAGTGATGGACATTGACTTTTATGTCTTTTTGTAAAGTGATGTGACATTTTTCCAGGCCTTGCGACTGTCAAGCCTGGTCTGTCGTGTAGCTGTAGTTGTGTATGCCAAGACATCAAACTTATTAAATGCAAGGATTTCATGGTCTTTGACTTGGCTGTCTTAAAGCCGTTAATCTTCTCTTTCTTCCTTGGTTGATGAGCGATGGATCTTGCTGATCCTTTCTTTAATTCTCACGTTTTTTATAAAGAAATGGAGTTCACCCGTTTTCTAGGTTTGTAACCGTGTCCTTTACCTTTTTCATTTGTAATTTTTTGCCTTTTGGTTTTTTATTACTTGTAACCTTTCTTTTTTGTCGTTTTACACTTGGATCATGCCTCCAAGGGCTGCTCCCCAAGGTCCTTATCCCACTGTAGGGAATAGTGATTCTTTGGTAACCATTGATAGTTGGCTCTATTAGAAAAAAGTATCCATGGATTATAGAAATTTACCCTCGTGTTCCCAGGAAGGAAGAATGTGCCAATGTACCCCGTGAAGCCGATACCATAGTCTTATACCTTGAGTATGCCAGTCATGGTAATCCTAGGTTTCCTCTACACCCTTTTTCGGTCAATTGTTCAACTTCTATGGCATTTGTTTGTCACAGTTGCATCCAAGTGGGGTGCAGAGGATTACGAATTTTTGCTTGATTTTTATAGTGTAAATATGTGGGCGTCTGTTGATGTTTTCCGTGGCCGTCATGTTAGGCTAGATGATGTCGGGACTCCAGTCGTCCCAGCTGGTGTGCAAAGGGATTTGTATCGTGCCTTTTGCACTATGTCTGTGCACGAGAGGCCTTTTCATGAGGGGGCCCTAGTGCAGGGTCAAGTGTTGACTCCACCCAAAGCCACTTGGGTAAAGGGAAAAGCCTAACTCATGCTGAGAATGTTGTTAATCATGAACAAGGAGAATAAGAAGAGGCTTCAGGTTTGTTGTCTCGCAGGAAGAGGAAATTAAAGTTTGTATCTTCTAGTGCTCCTAATGTTGGTGAGACTTCCATTCATGTTGGGAATGATGGACGATAGTTCCCCTAATGATGACGAAAGAGAATGAAACCCTTATTCGTAGGCTGAAGCAGGTGAGAATGAGTACCAGATGTGCAAATGTGCATCGCTCAATGAAGATATTCTTTCCTTTCTGATACGTTTTGTGTCGGTTTTATTTATTTGTTAATTAGTCGCTTAAATATTTGTTTGTCACTTGTGTTTGTGGAAGTGAAGCTGTGGTGACACCTAATGATGTTGACGAGGTTCGTCTCAAGTTCGAGACGTGTCTTAAGTTTGATGATCCTCTTAAGGATCCATATTCTCAAAACATGTACATGTCTGCCATTGTTCCTCCAGGCAGAAGGTCTATACTTGAGGCTAGGTCTTTTGTTGAGAGCCATCAGGCTATGGATAGAAGCATAAGTGATTTTATTTATGATTATCATTATTTGTTATAATGTGCCAAAGCATCCACAAGCCATGCTCGTACCCTTCAGGCTAAGTTTAGTGATCTTGATAAGTCGTCTCAAGAGGTGAAGCATAAGTTTGAGGCTGAGAGAATTAGTCGGGAGCAAAAGAAGCCCTCGCTTACTCTGGAGAAGGATCATAAAGTTCACGAGTTCCGATTGTGGAAGAACTGTTTGGAACATTTTGCATCGACTTCTCTTACCAAGACTCAAGAGCTTAACGAAGTAGTGTCCAAAGTGAAAGTCGGTAGGACCAATGCTTCTAGGGAATCTAGCCAACTAAGAGAGCTTTTGGAGGCCTAGAGACAAAAAGTAACTGAACTGAGGTCAGAGTTATCACAAGCTATGAATAAACCTCAAGCTCATATTGATTATTTGAAGATGGAGAATAGGTACTTTATTAAATGTATGCCTTTGTTCCTTCGTCGTCTCTTTTCCTCTACATAGTTTAGTCAAGCTTTCACGGCTTTTCATAATTTTTCGTGGATCTTGGCATGGTTAAGTTTTTTCATGACTTAAAGCAGAAGTATCCAGATCTCCCTATCATTGAGGCTTTTGATCCCAGGTTGAATATGGGTCCTGAAGAAGCTTAGGTAAGGTTGCAGAAGGCCTGCGAGAGTTTTAGCATGACATAATGGACATATTTGAAGGAACTTGCCAGTGATACCCATACTTCTTTAGAAGACTTGTGGGCCATTACCCCCTCCCCCTACGGATGTCCTGATTCTCATTATGCTGTTTCCTCGTCTAGTCGGGCTAACGTTTGATGTTCATTAGCTCTTATGGTTGTTTTGTAAGAACGGTTGTCATTGATGCCTGGTATGTTTCAGGGCTTTTTGATTCGTTCTTTTGACATTTTGTGCATTGATGGCTTTATTTATATTTAACTTTGCCATGTCTTAAAGGATGTCGATCATTTAACTTTATGGGTATGAAATAGTAAGTTTCATAAATTTGTCATGTTTTTCTCTTTTTGTCAAGATTTGTGGCTCATAGAATCATTATTCTTTTGGAGCTCATTAAGAATAAGTTTGAGTTAGTATATTTAGTCATCAAGTAAATACACTTGGTTGTTACTTAACATAATGACATGTTCTCTTTTGAATAGCTCAAACTACAAACGGTAGGTTTATAGTCTGTTTAACTGTCCCAGACACCCCTCAGATGCCTGTTACTTGTTGTACATACTTTTTTACTTGTGTTTCCACTATCTTGCGAGCAACCTTTCATTTCTTAGTTACTTGCGTTGTAAACTAATTATGAGGATATGAGAGACAAGATGTGATTGTTCATGCCTGGTCAATCGCTGAGAAAGATAAATGCAATATGTTTTAAACATACAGTATAAGTATGGAGAAGCAAGGAAGATTTTTCATTAATGATTTGAATATGTCTTACATGTCATTTTCCAAGCTATAATATATTTAGGGAAAAATAAAGATAAAGATAAAACAAAGCTTGCAGATGTCTAGAGGAATAGTTCCTCAGGCTGAATACTTTCCAAGGGAATAGTCAACCCTGTTTGTTTGTTTTGTCAGGAAATAAGCTTCAGTCTTTACTTGTTCCATGACACTCAGTGGTTTAATGAACTTTTCTTTGTAACACTAGATGTTTTCATTGATGCCATGTTTTGCTAAGAGATTTACTGCCACATAAAGGTGATTCTTGATGCAATTGGTGTGTTTCTTGGTGATGTCCTTGTCTTTTACTATAGTAGTGTTGATTGTATTTCTTTAAGTTGCTTTAGTTTGAAAGTAGTTTTCTTGAGTCGAGTTGTTGACCTCGGAGTTGAACGTTTTCAAGGACAAGTTGTTCTTTTCCTCCTTACTGGACATTGTGTCCTGACTAAAGTTGTTCTTGGCCTGATTACCAGTTGTGTCTGATGGCGTCCCAATAATAACATTGAAATTTTTACTGAATATTTGCACGAGTTGGTATTTTACCTAGGGTGGGAGATGTTTGCTTATAACAACAATGCGCTTGTCATGTCTTATCAACTTTTTATCCTTGTACCGAAGGTGCTGCTTTCCAGGCTTGCTTGCGTGTTATGTTGCTTTCCATTTCCACCAACTCCTTGTTTTTCCCTGGAGAGTCACTCCTGATTGTTGCCATGCCCTTTTATGAAATTGGATTTTAGAATGTATTGTCGATGCTTCTGCGCGCAATTGTTGTATTGACTTCCTTTCAAGCAAGACATCATATTGAGGATGTGAGCGAACAATGTGAAATTCCATGATCACTCTCTTTGCTAGTGGGTATGTTCCTACAATTGTTGTGCCCCTAGGCCAATATTTGTCTGATAAAAACCAGACGAGAGGGGTTGTTGGAGGACATAATTTGTTTTTGATGCTTTTAGGAAGCTGTTCAAAACAATTTGCATACATGATGTTCACTGAGCTTCCTCTATCCAAGTAGATCCCGTTTACCTTGTGTGAAGCAATTGTAGCCGCGATGACCAATGGATTAGCTGAATGTGAATTCTTTGTCGAAGATGTATGCTTTGTCTTCCACTGTCCATTGTGTTGGCTCCTTTTAATCTTGTCCATTGACTGGCGTCCAGGCACTGAGCATGTGAATGTAAGGTAGGTCTGCATATTTGCGTTTTGTTTGTTTTTTCCTAACTGGCTAACATAGATGTTCCAACTCTCTTGCCTAAACCGCCCTTTTGATTTCTTTCTTGAGTTCTCTACATAGTTTAGTGACATCCCCATGATCGTTATGGAACTTACAGTATTGTTTGTTATTATTTTTGCTCCCATGCATTAAGGGAAAAGGACGTTGCCACTTTGTTAATACAAATAAACCATAAAAACGTTTATTAATATTTTGCGATCTCTTTGTGTTTTGTTGATTGATAAGGTTTTAAAAGGTACCATTTTGAGGGTCGTTTAAGTCCTTATTTGATCACTTTGTATCCGTTATTGCTTAATATCGCTCCTTTTCACTTTTAGGTCTCGTGAAGGCAAAATGCTGGAATGGCACTTATTTGGACGTAAAAGCGCGAATATATGAAGAAAATGGCCAAAGTCGAAATCATGACACTCACAATACGAATGTAGAAGGCGACGGCGTCAGAGATATTTGCGACGCCGCCGGAGAAAGTTGCGACGGTCGAACTCAAAACTCATGTTTTCAAGAGACGGCGCCTAGTGAAAGAGTAGGCCGTCGCTACTCGCACGGCCTAGATGCGATCCGCACGACGCCGAAGTCAAGAGGACGGCGCCACGGACATAAGGTGACGCCGCCGCAAGGTTAACGTGGCCAAGACGAAACCCTAATGAGCGGCGACACGACGGGCCACTAAACATAAGGACGACGCCGCAATTGTAATCTTATATATAGAATCCGAATTTTTCGCCTTTTGTGTGGAGAGTCTTTGGAGTAAAACCTAAAACCGAACCTAAGGTGTCTTGTACAAGATTTTAGGGTTTTAACCCTATCTTACACCAAGATAAGTCTTTGCTTCATTAATTCAATTATGTCTTTGATTATTTGTGTGTATGCTTGCATGTTCTCCATGTCCCGCTAATTTATTTGTGTGTTTGCTTAGGTAGTATGAAACTTAATTATTGAATATTGATTGGTTGTTTCTTATCTTAGTTGATTAATGATCTAGTAATGCGATAGGTCATTCGTTGTGTACTTAATGCTTGATTCATCTTTGTGAACCCTAGAGTATGATTACCGAGTGATTGTAGTCTAAAACATCCCAAGAGTGCCTTAGAGTAGAGTCTATAATCTCTATGTGGATTTGTAGACAAGACCCTTTGGTAAGTTCAAAGAGTTGGGAGAAACGACACCCTACAACTTAGAAACACAACGCAACTAGGAATAAGACGTGACACTCAACCATCAATAGGAGATAATTAAGGAGTAATACAAACTAAGTAAACACATCTTTAAACTATCATACGAGCACACATTAATTAGACATAGACTCCCACAACCTTAGTTTAGATAATTAGATAATAGTAGAGTAATCGGTAGAAATACCAACCCCCAAATCCAATACCCGAGATTGCACCTTTCCATTTTCATAAAATATAAAAGATAAAAATAATCTTCCTCAACCTTAACCTTAGCGTAGTAACTCCCTACTAGCATTCCTATTCCCCAGAGAACGATATCAATACCCGTGGCTTACCCTAATTACTACACTACAACGATTAGGTTCATCGCCTAGGTGTTATAAAACTTGCTCAAGAAAAGGAAGTTCCTTTGACCCCGAACGACGCTGTAGCGTTATCAAGTTTTTGGCGCCACGCCGGGAATAGAATAGCTAGTTAGTAGTCCACCTCGCTTAGGTTTCTTTGCTTGATTCCTATCAAGTAAAATTTTTCTCATTTTAGATTTCTTAGTCTATCCCCTTCTTCGTAACCTTTGTTAGTAATTCCATCACTTTTCATCATGGAAGGTGATAACCCACTACCATTCATCAACATACCACCAAATGACCCGCCAAGAGCCCGCACTTTTGGTGAATACTCGAGACCAAGCCACTTAGGCTATAGGAACACCATTGAGCTTCCCGACCAAGCCCAAACTACGGCCCCGCGATCCGACACCATCCGGTTGGTGCAAAACGGATGTGTATTCCATGGACTTCGTTCAAGATCCAAATCAAGATCCGAGGGATTTCTCAAAATCGCCGATTCCATCGACCTTGATGCTACTACTCGGGAGACCACGCGCGCGCCTCTTCCAATTCTCTACGGGACCAAGCTAGTAATTGGCTTGAGCGACTTCCCGCCGGCTCCATCTCAAGTTGGGATGATCTTACTTCTCGCCTTGCTCAATTTTTCCCACCGGGAGAACCACTAAGCTTAGGAATGACATCTTGATGTTCCAACAACGCCAAGGTGAATCTCTACGAAGCATGGACCCGATTCAAGGACTTACTTCACAAAGTCCTCATCACGGCATTGATCTTTGGCTCCAAGTCCAAATCTTTTATGATCATGTCAACTTTCCCACTAAGCGATCCATTGACCAAGCGGCCGGTGGAAAACTTAGTGATCTCACCGCAGAAGAATCATGGGAAATAATAGAGGATCTTGCCTCTATGACAACGAAAGTTGGGATGACCCCGTGAGCCGCCCAAACCGTCAAGGCAATCTCCTTGCCTCCTCCCGACCGTAGGATGATCGAACTTGAAGATCGTGTTAAATTCCTCATGAGTTCCTACAAAATCCTAAGTCCTCACGACAAGTGAATCAAATCACTCTACCTTGTGAGTTATGCAAGGTCCCCATGACACTCGTGGATCGCCAAGGCTCTCCGAACAAGCTTTTATGACTACGCCCATACGCATCGACGGAGCGGGAGAGAAGTGGTACACTTTCAAACCCGAACAAAACAACTTAGGAAACTCATACAACCCATCATGGAAAAATCACCCTAATCTTAAGTGGAACCAAAACTCAAGCACACCCCAAAGTTCATCTAGTTCGCCTAATAGGTTCAATTCTTCTAATACCGGAACCCCACTAATCTTGAGGCAATTGCATCTAGATTTTGTCATCCCAAGAAACTCGATTGAATAAGCTTGAAGCCGATTTTAAGCAAAAACAGAGCGAGATGACAACCAAGCTTGATGCCTCTTAAAAGCCTTCAATGAGCGGAAATTGAGCACCCCAAGTGATACCATTAAGAACCTAAAAGTGAATTCGATTGCATCGACTTCATGTTCTAGTTCACCATGGAGAGTGCACACCCATGCCCCTCTCACCCAACGGTTCATTCGGTAAATGCTATCAAAAGGGTTCCAAGTCATCCAAGAAATACCAAAGCCCAAGACCTTTGGTAAAGCCTACTCTTGAGAAACCCACAACCAAGAATCCAAACCTAGTTTAGAGGAGGAGTACAAGGAACCCATCAAGAAAACCGATTCTTGAAGTCTTAGCTCATGCACCTTACTATAATGCTTTAAAAGAAAAATATGAGTTAGAACTTAGGCTTGGGAAACATGGGTCCGCCTTTGTGCGAAACAACTTACCTAAGAAATTAGATGATCCCGGCTATTCACTCTTCCGTAGACTTGGAACTTCCAAGCCACTCGATGCTTTAGCCGATTTAGGATCATGCATCAATCTCATTCCGTTGTCCCTTCATAGAAGCCTCAACCTAGGAAAGATTGAACCAACGGAAACTATCTTAGGATTAGCGGACGGAAGTATAGCACGTCCGTTGAATAATAAAGGACATGGTAGTACATGTAGGAGAGTTGACTCTTTTGGCCGACTTTCATGTACTCGACATGAATAAGGACCCAACATGCCCATTACTAGTTGGAAGAGGATTTTAGCTACCGCTAGTGCCATCATCGATTGTAAGATGTCCAAAATAGTGGTAGGAGAGGGAGTGCTAGATCCGCTTACGATGTTAAAAACATACATACTATAAGGATGAGGAAATCCCACATGAGATAAGGTTGATAGAGAGCCTCTCGATATGGACCTTGGATTGAGAAGAACATCATAGGCCCCAAAGACCTTTTACCTAGATAAGACCTTTACTAGTGCAAAGAACTTTCCAAGAACAAGAATCGGCTAGGATATAGAAGTGAACCCGCTCGAGGATGCCCTAGTATTTAGGAAGATGACCGAGTTCCTAGGAAGCTTACCCGTTAACCTAGTCATGAATAAGTGGATAGTTGAGGAATCCAACACATGTGGAATTGGAATAGACCGCCTAGTGATGGTAATGGAAGGTGGCACATTAGGATACAAATCTATGATCCCGATGGTGAGATGTTCGAAAAGACTTATTTAACCGAACGTACTACTAGGAACTTGAATGATAAGTTTGATCCTTACGACATTGTTGAGGATAGACTTACGATATCGGCACGTAGGAGCACGACTACGAGTCTAGCTACAAGACTCTTAAATAAAGAAAAGCGCTCGTGGGAGGCAACCCATGCTTAATTGTTTGCTTGTTAGTGTCATATATCTTTTATTAATTGTTTATCCTCATGTTTAAATTTGTAAAATGCTTTATTTTGTTTTTAACCTCGCCTTAATTACATATAAAGGTATTTTACATAAGGGATAAGTGTAGGAGGATTACACACGCTTTCAAAAGAAACGTAAACATGAGAATAACAATTAACTAAAAGATATATATGTTTGTTTGTTCGAGTCAAATGCTTGTATCGAGTCATAATGAATGTTTTGCGTAAATTTTTCCGATTCTAAAGATGTAAATTTTCCGTAAATTTTTCCGTAAAATCGCACCGCTTTTTGTCAGATAACCGACGGCGTCAGATTGCAACCGACGCGCCGTGAAGGAGTAAAACATCGATTACTTTTTCTCGCTTTTCGAGCTACTTATAAATTTTTGGAATTTTCCGTGTCTTAATTTTCTTAAAAATTGTAAACATTCATTCCACAAGCATTATATCCTAGTTTAAATCGAGTCTTATATATATTATTACCGCCGATTTTACGCGAAGGTTTCGCTTTGTTTTCTTCAAGTGTGTGTGTTTAGTTTGTCAAGAAGAAGTTACATAAGATTGAAGGAGCTTTTCACGCATAAATTCTTCTTGAAAAGAATTTAACCACCACTTTACACGGATCCTACCGAGCTAATCGGGAGTATTAGTTTTTTTCGCTTTTAATCACCTTCTTTATCATAACTTTGATATTTTCGGGAACATTGGGGACAATGTTCGCTTTAAGTGTAGGAGGGAAAATAAACGGAACTTTGAAACTATGCTTATCCTTGACTATTTGCTTTGTCCAATTGTGATTGTGTAATAAACCATGAGAAATGTCGGTTAGAGTAATTTTGGCACCAAATTTAAAATTTTTATGACATATAAGAGTGGGCCATTAGTCTTAACAAAAGCGCCTCATGGATAGGAAGTTATATGACTAGCACAAAACCCTTTACCACCCAAATTCCACCCAAAATGCGAGGATCGCCTTAGATTAGTAGGAATTAAAGCATTCATCTTTAATGCTTAGAGTGTGAACCGTAGTATATTAGATTCTAGAACTTGTTTTGTGATGCATTCCGAGATCGCAAGTGAGGCTACACTTGTGTAGTTAGGAATAACTAAATGATAAGAGGCATTAGGATAAACCCTTGTTTGACACTGTAATATAATTACTTCTTCCACATCGGTTGAGTAATTCCCCACACCCTTTGCGTTGTACTCATCTTTAGTACACGATACCCCTAGTTAACCCCTCGAGCCTATCCTTTTCGCGGTTCTCGTGATATTTCGGTTTTTCCGAATATCAATGAAGAGCATTGTTTACACCCCACCCCAAATATACACCCAAATCGCCTTAGCCTACCCCTTATGCACTCACTTTAGTGCAAATGTTTGTTATCACCCCAAACCCTTAGTTCAATTATCTAGTTGCTTGCATAAGTTGCTAAGTCGAGTCATATCCTTTGTATACGCTTTGGGATGATTGGGATTCATGGGAAAAGTTAAAGTTTATGAAATGACGGAAGGGAACGTTAAATTCAAATTCCCTTTGTTTGTGTAATAATGTACCCCAAGTGTTTTGATCTTTTCAATTCGGGTCAAATTAGTGTTAGAGTAATAAAACTCAAGTGTAGGGATGTCCTCAGAACCCTAGTATTTTGATGTTATCATAGAGGATGGTAGAGTAAAAGTGTAAAAAAAAAAAAAAAAAAAAAAAAAAAAAAAAAAAAAAAAAAAAAGAGAAAAAAAAGAATAGAAAAAAAAAAAAAAAAAAAAAAAAAACATACGGCTACCATCCTACATCTATCTTTTAATTTATGTTTGTTTATTTCAGCTTATCTAGAGTTTAGAGTGTCGAGTCTTGGCTTAGCAACGCCATTCTTCATATGCATTTAACATAAAGATTTTTGACTTACCACCACTAAATAGCCTATCCCACCAAACCCTTATTTCCTACCGTAAGCCTAACATTACAACCCTTTAAAGACCTCTTTGATAGTCTTTCCTAGGTGCTTACGCCAAAGCGATGGAGGTTTGATCTATTCTCAAGCCTATGGTAATCTATGTACTAGGACCGTTAATGAGTGTTTATCTTCCATTTCCTATATTGTTATATTTCATTTATACACCGAGAGATGTGAGTATCCAAACACCCCATGTGAGGTGCTAGTATGTATTTCCGTGCTTGTTATGACTTTTATGGGCTTATATGTGTTGTGGACCGCTTTGAATTAATGCCGAATGACCCCTAACTTACAAATTAATTGGTTTAAAGCACATTTGCTTGAGGACAAGCAAATAACAAGTGTAGGGATATTTGATAAGGTTTTAAAAGGTACCATTTTGAGGGTCGTTTAAGTCCTTATTTGATCACTTTTGTATCCGTTATTGCTTAATATCGCTCCTTTTCACTTTTAGGTCTCGTGAAGGCAAAATGTCGGAATGGCACTTATTTGGACAAAAGCGCGAATATATGAAGAAAATGGCCAAAGTCGAAATCATGACACTCACAACGCCGAATGTAGAAGGCGACGGCGCCAGAGATATTTGCGACGCCGCCGGAGAAAGTTGCGACGGTCGAACTCAAAACTCATGTTTTCAAGAGACGGCGCCTAGTGTGAAAGAGTAGGCCGTCGCTACTCGACGGCCTAGATGCGATCCGCACGACGCCGAAGTCAAGAGGACGGCCACGGACATAGGTGACGCCGCCGCAAGGTTAACGTGGCCAAGACGAAACCCCACGAGCGGCGACACGACGCGCCACTAAACATAAGGTGACGCCGCCGCAATTGTAATCTTATATATAGAATCCGAATTTTTCGCCTTTTGTGTGGAGAGTCTTTGGAGTAAAACCTAAAACCGAACCTAAGGTGTCTTGTACAAGATTTTAGGGTTTTAACCCTATCTTACACCAAGATAAGTCTTTGCTTCATTAATTCAATTATGTCTTTGATTATTTGTGTGTATGCTTGCATGTTCTCCATGTCCCGCTAATTTATTTGTGTGTTTGCTTAGGTAGTATGAAACTTAATTATTGAATATTGATTGGTTGTTTCTTATCTTAGTTGATTAATGATCTAGTAATGCGATAGGTCATTCGTTGTGTACTTAATGCTTGATTCATCTTTGTGAACCCTAGAGTATGATTACCGAGTGATTGTAGTCTAAAACATCCAAGAGTGCCTTAGAGTAGAGTCTATAATCTCTATGTGGATTTGTAGACAAGACCCTTTGGTAAGTTCAAAGAGTTGGGAGAAACGATACCCTACAACTTAGAAACACAACGCAACTAGGAATAAGACGTGACACTCAACCATCAATAGGAGATAATTAAGGAGTAATACAAACTAAGTAAACACATCTTTAAACTATCATACGAGCACACATTAATTAGACATAGACTCCCACAACCTTAGTTTAGATAATTAGATAATAGTAGAGTAATCGGTAGAAATACCAACCCCCAAATCCAATACCCGAGATTGACCTTTCCATTTTCATAAAATATAAAAGATAAAAATAATCTTCCTCAACCTTAACCTTAGCGTAGTAACTCCCTACTAGCATTCCTATTCCCCAGAGAACGATATCAATACCCGTGGCTTACCCTAATTACTACACTACAACGATTAGGTTCACCGCCTAGGTGTTATAAAACTTGCTCAAGAAAAGGAAGTTCCTTTGACCCCGAACGACGTCTATAAGTTTTGATAATCACAAAATTTAAAAACACATTACGTAAAGCTACACTTGATAAGTTTTTAATCAAGAAAAGTTGTTTTGACTACAACATCACTTAAGGTATGAACAAACAATCTACCAACTTAGTTAAGTGATCAAAGAAGTCATTTTTTCTTAAACCTCCTATTTTTATGTGACAAAACATTTTTTATAAAGTATTTTTTGTATTTATAAAAATGTTTTAATAAGAAAAATAAATTTGAGTTTGAAATTCTCCAACAACTATTTTTTACGCCTAAATCAGATAAAATTTTCACTAGATAAATTTGATGCAGGTTTTAATGACCATGTTTTAATATTTATATTGTCTCGTTATACCTATGGTCTACCCTAATGCACTAACGGGCAGTGTACCCGATCGTGTGTAGTGTAGTAATCGGTAAAACCGAGGTCGTCCCAAGAGTTATGTGTGCGGATTTATACTAAGTCTAGGTGTCACAGATTTTAATATGATTTTGATATTGAATTAACTAATTAACTACTAAAGCAAGTAAAGACGAGGGTTGAGATCAATAGAGGAGAGGGGTGCTAACCTAGTGTAACCACTGGTAAAATTTCACTTTGCACTAAATTAATATAATCCATTTTCTACGTATAATTTTTTTTTTTATATTATTAGTTCATAATGACTAGTTAATGTGATTTAACTCACATTCTTACTAAACTGCTCGCACGCGAACCGACACTAACATGCCTTATGTTTATTTCAATTAAACATCCCTATATGTCAAGTATAAGAGTTTTTAACTTTTACTTGCCACTTTACGTTAATTCGTTAACGTACGATTATTAAACGTTTAAACTAAACGTTTGCCATCTATTAGAGTTTCACAAAACCCTAAGTTATAATAACTATAACTTCACGTAATTAAACCATAAACCCTAAAGTACAATACCTCAGAGCTAATGTACAAGCCCTTATAGCACGAAAACCTAATCTTACGTTATTTCGTTACAAACCTTAAATTACCAAAACTATGATTTTATGTAAATAAAATCACAAAACTTAATTAATATATATATAATTATTATAAAGTAATCATCAGACAAACCTTTCATGCACATGTACAAGTTCCTAATGCATAAAAACTTAATATTAATATAAATTATATTATAAACTTTGGTGTACTTACTTTAATGCACCAACTTTAAGCTTGATTTTCTCATAATAAACAAGCCTAATATACAACATTCTAAAGCTCGTGGTACAAGCATCTAATGCATAAATGTATCTTTTTAAAACTAAACTTAACTATTAACCTACAAAACCAAAAATTAAAACTACAATTTGCTAACCCTTGTATGTCTTTGTCATACGAATTGCAACAAGCCAAACCAACACTTATTCAAACTAGGTCCTTACAAACTAACCAAACTCAATCTAGATCAGGTGTAAAGGTAGTTAGTCCAAACTAGCTCCATGTCTTGTAGATATTTAGCATTATGGTCAACATTGTCAAGCCAAACACACGTATCACTTGGATATCATTCGAACCAGGTGATAACCACTTGCACTTACTAAGTCCTAGGTAATCTCATCTTATCATGTTTCATGACTTCTTGACAAAGGTTAACAAGTTGCAACTCCATCCAATGAGAACCTATCCTCGTTGCCTATATAAACCAAGCAAAAACTCACCACTTTCCCTCCATCCTTGTTTTCAAACATAAAACTCATACATACCCATTACCTACTGAATATGGAGTCTAAGTAATCAGGAAGAAAGCTTGTACAAAAGTGTTGATGTCTTGGAGAAACCTTGTTCCATTTTGAAGTCACCTTGGTCCATTTCCTTCCTAGTCGAGTTCTACTAAATCAGTGAGCCCCCCTAAACCTTTTGAATCTCTTTTATACTTTTACATTACATTACTAAGTATTAAGTTGTAAGCAAAATCATTTTCTTTTTCCCATGTCTTTTTTTTTAACAAGAAGAGACACCCCTTTAAATACTACGGTATACTTTTTATAAGTTTTGTAAAACAAATGAACTCATTAGCATGTTACAAACAAGACCAAGCACCATTTTTATCTCCTTTTTTTTGCAACAGCAGAAACAAATGCCTTCACAATAAATATTTTTTTTTTCTTTTATCTTAAGCTCTAAGTTAAGCTAGGTACATGTTAATAAGCCACGAACATAAGCCGAAAGATCCCTACAAACTTACTGATACAGTTTTCTTTCCTTTTACTCTTGTCGCAAACCACCTCAAACACCCCTTTTCGACCAAAGTTTTAACTCATAATCAAAAGGCTATAAGCCAAACCTTTTTAGCCACCTTAATGAGCCCCTGGTCGAGTGTAGAAAGCCACAAGACCACGACCAGAAACTCCTGAGACCAGGTCTCGTTTCCTCCCTTTTTCCTGGTCGCAACAGCCCCAAAGGCCCTTCTTTGATCGGGTTTTAAACCCATAAGCTATAAGCTATAAGCCGAACGTTTTGGTTACCTAAATAAGCTCCTAACAAGGTTTAGAAATCCACTAGACTTTGGCCAAAATTCCCGCAAGAACTCACTTTACTTCTCTCTTTTCTTTTTGGTCGAGAGCACAAAAACCAAACGCACCTTATGGGCTGTAAAAGACCATAAGCTAAGTTCTAAGCCAATAAGCTCTTCACAACTTATTTTTAAGCTTAAAACAACTCATAGTCATAAGCCAAATTAAGCCACGTCTCTTTCTAAACCAAAAACATAAATTTACAAAAGAAGGACCACGTACGTAACGACAAGCATGCATGAGGGTTAAATACTAAACTTGGATCTTCATTGTGCCAAAACTGTAAATTTAGTTAATAATATATAATGAGGACTATGCATGAAAATTTCAAAATGCATGGAGGGCCTGTTTTGCCAAATTTCTAAACCTATATATAAAAAGGACTAAATTTAAAAATAAATTAATGCATGGGGATAAAAAGTGTAATTATGAGATAATAAGTTACAAAAAGAACCTCCAATGGAAATCATATTTAAGCAAGGGGTATAAAGTGTCACTTTTGAAACTTCAAGGTATAAACTGTCATTTCACTAAAGTGGAGGGGTATAAATTGTCAATTTATAAAAGTTCGAGGTATAAACTGCCAATACTAAAAACTATAATATGAAGGGTAACATATATTATATTATTACGAGAATATACTTTTAATACGTATCGACTCAGTTTTGATTAAATATACGGGATATCCTTGTCTCGTTAATAATCAAACAAACGTTAAAAATGAGATATCATTATCCACTAACTTTTAAAGAGACTTTAAAATTATAAATCCTATCATTTATATTTTTCTCGTTTAACCGTACGTGTTGTTCTAATTCCACACAAAGATTCACAAATAATTATCGATAAAACACATGTTGTACTATTCTTAAACATTACATATTGATAAAGTTTTAAACGACAACAACATACTGAAACTTGATATACCAACTCAGGTCGCGTGTCGGAGCAGTTTATTTACACAACTTGATTAATCTTCCAACCAAACTATTGTACTATCAAGGTGAGTTTGTAGTCCCACTTTTATACGTTTTCAACCCCGTGGGGAGATACATGCTACAACCTGAACACAAGTATTTTTCTGTATGCTATCCTGATTGATATTGCCTAAGACACACTATTGCCACTAAAAGACCCTCATATCATGAACCATTAATCACTTGCGAGTGAATGCGAATATTGTGAATAGATCTATTGGAGGTTGACAACCCATTTGAGCTAGCCGGATAGATAGCCTTGGTGCTAGCCGGATTGATAGCCAAATGCACATTATTTGAGAAATACCAGGAATTTGGCAAACTCCTGCACGAGGGCAATGTTACTTATATCATATTTATGATATCACACACGTTAACGTTTGAGTTCATGAGACTTAGAGCAATATCCTATACTACAATATTATTGTTTTACTGTTATTCAACTTGTGTTCAACTGATTATTATACAAACACTATGAATTCACTCAACCTTTGTGTTGACTTTTAGCATGTTTTATCTCAGGTAACTAAAGCACGACTTGGCACGGAGTGGCAATGGACTTTCTTATAAAAAGGGTGTCCACTATGTTATCATTCAAACTTAAGTACTTCTATATGTATAATATTCCGTTGGGACCTCTCTTTTGTATAAACTCTGAATAAATAAATGAATGATAACTGTTTTATCTAAAAACGTCTTTTTGAGTCGTTTTCTATTATTATGACTACGATACCTGAAGTAATACCCCAAATTTATTTCCGCTGCGTATATCCAAATATGGGGGTGTTACACCTAGTTACTCATCATAATTAGTAATGTTCACGTCTAATTACTTCCAATTACTTCAGGTGGGGTCAAAGTCGCTAGGACAACATTTGGTCAGTCATTATAACCTATCAAAAATGGTACCACTGAGAAATCAGTGCCCGCCATAAGTCCAGCTTGTTCCCGGTCCCCTAAGCCAAGTCATTAAGTACCGCTACATGCTAGATTCATAATAGTGAGTGCCGGGGCTAGCAACTTAAACACTCACCCCGACTTCTTAAGTTCATCCAAACGGTAGGTGATCATTGGTCAAATCACACAAGTAGAAAGGGTCGTCATTGGTCATATCTTACCCTTCCCATCTCAAGATACTTACTTAGGGTCACTGGTCATATCTCCTAAATAACTAGCCTCACCGCCATTCAAAACTACCCAAACAAGGGTAGCTACCAACAAACTATGCATGCATACACTTAGAAATAATTAAACGGAAGCAATGTAAACGCAAACAAAAAATTAATGAATCATATTAGGCCAAGACCAGAGGTGCTTACCCGCTCATATTAACTATAACAATCGATTCAATGTTTAACATTACGAAATACATGAATTGAAAGTAAAGAAAATATAAAAGCTAATTTTATCGTAGGGAGTGATTCCTCCTCGAGATAGCTCCGACACTCCTCTAGATCTGCCTTCAACCTCTACTCACGTTCACTTAACGGGATGCTTTGAAATGCCGGAAATCGTGGGGTATTTATAGGTCGAATCGTTACTACAGAATTAATTATAAGAGTTACGCCGTAACATCTAATTTTTCGATTTTGCACTAAATCGTTGGTTACGGCGAACTATGGAAGGAGTTACGCCAGATCTTCAATAAATCTTGGTTACGCCTGTAATTGATGCAAGAGTTACGGCAGAGCTTGCACAAGGGAGCCCTCATTTGACCTAATTTGGTACGTCGAATCTTTGGGAAGTTACGCCGTAATCTTCCGCTGAGTTGGTTTTTCGAGCCACACTTTAGTTACGGCGAATGTGAGAGATGGTTACGCCGTAACTTCTTCAAAATGAGCATACTATGATATATCTTTAATAATTTCTCCAAATCCGCGTGTCTTTAGCTCTAATGCTCGTAAATTACCTGAAAGTGTAAAACATAGGAAAACAAGCGTAAATCCATATAAATGATGTAAAATACGAGTATTATCGTTGGAAATTGACACTTAATATTCAGGATTATTTGATGTTATCAAATATCCCCCACTGAACTCTACTTGCCCTCAAGTAGACCTTATTAGATAGATTTCTAAAAGATATCTCCCATTACCGGAAAATATAAGTTTACAAATCCCTTATGCTAGAATAAAACAAAGCCGAACACCTCACGAAATGGGAACAAAACACTCAAATCTCTCAACTATTCTAGTGTAAATTTCGGGTGATCATTCATCGCACACCATAGCATGTATTCTATCATAAGCTTGGCGGTTACACAAATCTCCACCACTAGAGTTAAGGACTAAACAATTCTCAAGGCAATATGGGTAGACACAACAAAGGTTAAGGTGAGTTGTCATTACTAACATGTCACGTGAAGTGGACAACATCAATGATACATGACCAAATCTATGGCCAATACACCAAAGATTGCTCGCTACATCACCTAGACACGTTTCATGTGAAAAATTGGTGTAAAATAAAATCAAGCAAATAGTCTAAATCAACAACCAGGTCATCACCACTTACCGTTCGCCCAAAGTTCAAGTTTCGAAGTCAAGAAACCGGATCATGATATAATCAGGTAGATGTGCCATTAGAGGACGTCGTGATGAGCACACTTCCAACTACATTCTTCAAATGTAACCGAGGTGGCCTCCTCGATACTAAATCTATATTAAGCTCATAACAATAGTGCTTATAACATCGCACTTTTACAATCACTAAATAACAATTACATAATTTTATTTTTATTTTTATTTTTATTATTTTTTTTGAACATAACATAATAACATAACCCCCCACTCGAGATGAACAATATGAGAATTTGGGGTCTTCAATGATCTTTAAGGATATGTCGTCGAAGAGAGCGTGATTTCCGAACCTTTCCACTTGAACCTTGAACTTAGGCAAATAATGACTTCCTAATTACAAATAAAGACTACAGGGTAGGCTAAGGTGTAAAGGTGTAACGAAACAATATGTTGGGTGAACAAAATAAAAGGAATGGCTCAGAATGGTGTGACTAGGGGTATCTTGCACTAAAGGTGAGTGCAACAAAAGGGTTTAACATAGGGGTTGAAAAGTCGAGGTGACTAATCGATAGACACACAATGGTAGGCTATTTGGGTGATAATCCTATAATATCGCTTCTTAAACCGGAAAGTCCAAATACATCGAGCTAACTCAAAATACCTCGCCTATGGTCTCGAATGATGTAAAGGCCAAGCTCTAAAGTTTACAAGCTACCCAAGACACTAATAATTTGGTGGATTTGGGGTAAAAATTGGAAACGGATAAGACTAATCTCACCATATAATATCAAGGGTTATAATATGCTCGCTAAGGTCTAATCTAGTTAGGTTAAGAAAAATATGTCAAAATTTTAAAATGGCATAATTTTTTAAAATAAACTAGAAAACGAGGGCAAAATAAAGTTCAAGAGACAATTCTACTCCCGCCCCCACTTGAATTGTACAAAGTCCCTTTTGTACTAAGCGCTAAATAAAGGTGAAGAGAAAAGTAGAATTAGAGCGAGAACTTCCTTAAATTTGCTCAAAAGAAAGAAGGCCCATTTAAACGAGTCGTGCCTTCGCATAAGCATCCATGAGCAAACTTCAATCCTCGAAATCACACTACCGACAAGCATAATTCTAAAAAGAAAAGAAAATGAAAAGGAAATCTAACTCACTTTCAGAGGAATCACTTGTTGCATTTAGTGTATGCAATAAGTTTTTAAACCACTTGGTGTCCCAAGTGACGAGTGTAGTCTCGTGAGGGCTTACAGGAACATACCACAAAGTTCATTTGAAAACTAATACAAGGTTATTGTGTTTAAAATGAAAGAAGTGTTATAGAGAGAGTCACGTCAGAAACTCCATAAGGAGTTACGCCGTAATTAAGAAAAACCCGACAGATGCTACTTTGGGGGTATGGCTACAGAACCATAGTCGGGTTATCGATAAGGATTTAAAAGGTACACTTTTGAGGGTCATTTAAGCCCTTAATCGACCACTTTATATCCGCTATCGCTAATTTTGTTCCTTTTCACTTTTTAAGTCTCTTGAAGGCAAATTCTTTGGAATGACACTTATTCGGACGAAAAGCGAATATATGAAGAAAATGGCCAAAGTCAAGAATCAAGACACTCAAGCTGCTGGAATTGAAGGTGACGGCGTCACAGCCGAATGGTGACGCCGTCGCAACACACTTTGTGACGACTCAGTAGCTAAATTGCTATGTTGCACTTGACGGCATCAGGTTTTAAAGAGTAGGGCGTCGCAAATCAGACGGCCTAGATTTGGATCCCGACGTCGTTAGAAGATGATGCCGACGGCGTCACAACCATAAGGTGACCGACACAAAGTTGACGTGGACAAGACGAAAACCTAATGGCGGTGATCTGACGGCGTCACAAATAAAGAGTGACGCCGTCGCATGTTGTAACTCTATATATAGAATTCGAATTTTCAGACTTTTAGAGAGGTAGTTTTGTGGAGTAAAACCTAAACCGAACTTTGGTTGTCTTGGGTAGTATCTTAGGGTTCCATACCCTATTTTATAGCAAGATAAGTGATTTACTTCATTGATTCAATTATGTCTTCAATTGTTTGTGTGTATGCTTGCATGTTTTCCATGTCCGACTAATTTACTTGTGTGTTTTCTTAGATCTATGAAACCTAGGTATTGAATATTGATTGGTTGTTTCTTATCTTAATTGTGATTGACCTAGTATTGTGATAGGCCATTCGTTGTGTTTTTAATGCTTGAGTAATCTTTGTGAACATTAGTTTATAATCACCTAGAGTTATTGTAGGCTAAACATCCAAAGATAACCTTAGAGTTAGTTTATGAATCCTAGAGATTTCGTAGGCAACAACCTTAAGGTAGTCCGAAAGAGTTAGGAAAACGACACCCTACGACCTTAGAAGACACAACGCTAAGAATAAGGACGTGACAATTCAACCATCAATAGAGATAACTAGGAGTAATAGCATCTAGGTAAACACATCTTTAAATCATCATACGAGCACACAACAATAGACATAGACTACACTCACCTTAGACTAGATAATTAGATAAGTAGAGTAATAGGTAGAAATACCAACCCTCAAACCAATACCCCGAGATTCGCACTTTCAATTTTCTAAAAATATAAAAAATAATAAAAATAATCTTCCTCAACCCCAACCTTAGCGTAGTAATTTCTCACTAGCATTCCTATTCCCCAGAGAATGATATCAATTCCGAGACTTACCCTAATACTACACTACAACGATTAGGTTCACCGCCTAGGTGTTGAAAAAATTGCTCGATTTAAAAGGAAGTTCCTTTGACCCCGAACGCGCTGGTACGCGATCGCTTACGCCGAATTGGTAATGCTTCGAGAAGTTCTCAAGACAGGGTCGTTATTACGGGCGAACCAAGATTGTGAGTTACGCCGTAACTCGCTCGATCAAGATATGTTGCATTAACAATTTTTCTTCGATTCCCTGCAAAAATTGTTAAAAACACAAAACCCAACAGAAAGGAAATAAAACAAATGAAAGGGGTAATTCGGGTTGTCTCCCGAAAGAGCACTTTTCTTTATTTACGAGTATTTAAGTTAGACTCAGAGCCTCGGGGCTTTATGGTGGCCTTTGAACTTGGCCAACTTCCTCCATTTCTTTCATCAAGTTATTTCTGACCCAAGCAACATTGGTAGTAGTGCGGAGGTACTCTTTAGTCTCGATCTTTCGAATTTTGCAAAATTTTTCGTCCGGCCCCCAATGGTATCTAGTGAACTCATACTGTTGAAACCAAGATCCGGACTCAACTAGGGTATGAGTGATATCAATTGATTGAATGAAAATAGCGGAATAATGATAACAATTAACATCACTAATAAGGTTTTCTTTATTGAAAAATATAAATTACTACTACAACTAATGTACATACGCTATGATCGTGTGTCTAGACTCTCATTAGGAGATGTCTTCTATGAAAACAAATGAAAGAATGAATGTAACCTAGACGCCTTCCCTCTTTATATACTATAGGGAGGTTACAAAAACCCTAATCTTAACTTACTAGAAAAGCTAAGCTAACTATTACATATTAGGCCCTCATTGTTTCTTCTTTCTTCATTGTTGCTCATGGTTTTGTAATCTTCAAATCGGCAATTCCTAACAATCTTCCCTAAACCGAATTTTACTAGGTTAAGTTCCAGCTTGGTATTACAAAACAACTCAGTATGAAGAAACAATGCAAAACATGTCATCACAAATAATAAAGCACACTATGAATCTTCTTCCCCTTTTCTAATAGGGGTCTTATGAACTCAGACACTTCCCTCAAGTGATGCATGTAGATGGTAAGTATATAAACAATATGCTTCCCTTAAAATATACTAACCATCCGCTTGAATCATGAACTCAAGAGCATAGATCATTTCTTCCTTCAAGGCGAAAAGACATAATAAAATGTCTTTGGATAATTCTTGTAGTCAATATATGCATGGCGATCACATGCAATGGCCGATAGTCTCAGTGAGCTCAGACAAATCAACTAGAAACCACTCAATGCTTATGATTATTCTTTTTCCTCAATAATCATATCATGAACTGTATGGTATCATATGCCCCCCAAAATATTTGTAAAGAGCGTGTAACTGTTCCAATCAAGAATTATATCATGCCTGAATCTCCAAAACAAACCATACACATCATCATTGTTCAAAAATCCAAGGGCGTCTTCGGACCTAAAATACTATATCAGCAGAAACTATGCTATCAGCAGAAATACTTTTTTTTCAACTAAACAAAAGAAATAAAGCATAGCAAAGCAGAAAAATCAAATCAAGAACAAAATAGTCTACCAAGAGAACGGAAAACAAGAGAAACACCAAAGCACGCGCCTTATATCTTATACTATCCATGCGACTCCAAACTTAGATGAGACACTAGCAAATGTGAGCATTAAGCACCAGAATCAGAGATCACACCCTTCACTAACACCGAGCACTACAACGAACTCCTTAAAGTGTTAGCAAATGTGCGCATTAAGTACATTTAATCTATAGATCTCACCCCTTCACTAGATTCATCAAGTCTTTGTCACACCATTAAAGTACGAATAAGTTATCTCAAAAGTGTTCATCACGCACTTTGAGATATGATAAGACACGCACCTGATCAACCAATAGGAACTCCAGAACAACCAGTAGAAACCAAATAAGCAATCAGCAGAAACTAGCCAGTAGTAATCAACCAGTAGAAACGAATCAAAATATGCACCAAGAGAACACCAAATCGTCGAAAATATGTTAATTATAGGGTTCATCGTGAATAAAAATTCAACTCACCAAGACTAAGAAACATTGAAGATCAAAGACAAACTGTCAAGATTATAATGAACATGTGCAACAACCAATCATGAACAATATAAATTATAGACGACTAGAATTGAATTTCCCACGCTGCTGTATAATCACTGTCTACCAGTATTCATAATATTCGAACAGTACCCGATCAGTAGGAACACTCTATCATCACGGACCAATCTAATCGAGTGAATCAATAAGTACCAACAATATACAAATAATATATATTCCCATGAGATAACAATATAGTACCAATTAATATATCTCGTACAATTAAACCCACGTGAGAGCATATAATCATGGGACCATCATTGAAAACGAGACCCCATGAGAATAAAAGAAAACCGAGCCCCCATATCGGATACATTATCGGAACCTCCCTATGAAATACATCCATAGTGAATATTCCTCATTTCCCATTTTTTCAAGACAACGCAGTTTTTTGTTTCGTTCAGATTTCGATAGCTTTTAAGTTTGCTTTATTAAACTTTATATTTACAGCTCCGATTTTCGCGCTTATACTGATATAAACAAAATTATAAAATAAAAATAATAAAAAATTAAAAAAACAAAAAGACTAAGGGGTCTCATCGCTTATTTTGTTTCATCAATCACAGCTTCAGCTTTTTAATGGTTCATCATTTGGTTTGGTTCATGAATCATAGTTTCATTTTGCTTCGGGTTCATCGCTTTTGGTTTGGTTCATCGCTTTTGGTTTGGTTCATCGCTGGTTTGGTTCATCACTTGGTTTAGTTCATCAATCATAGTTTCGGCTTTTGGTTTGGTTCATCGCTTATTCGCTTGGTTCATCGCTTTAGTTAGTTTCATCAATTTTGCTTTTATGTTTTTTTTAACAACTGATTTGGCTCATCGCTCATCACTTTGGTTCATCGCTTTAATAGTTAAAACATTAACTATTAAAAACATCACTTTTGAATCTTACATTAATAAAATGATTAATGATGCGTTGTGGGACAAAAATTAGTGCATTAAGCTCAACTTTAACACTAAAAATCTAAGCTAAACATTTCATCAAACACCTCAGATGCAACAAATATGAGTAAAACACCATCTTTAACGTATGATATCTTACCCATATGACATCAAATTTGAGTGATTTAAATTTCGGGTAAAGAGTGAACAAAAATCTATAACTTTCATGTTTTAAGTTTTCAAGATTCGACATTTATGATGGTAAAAATACTTAAAATGCTTAAAAAAATCAAGAAAATCAAGAACTATTCGATATGTAAAAAAAAATTCAAAATATTTATCAAGATTTATACCAAATTAAAGAGAATCGAATTTTAAAATTATGGTGAAATCGGTTTTGTAAAAGTTTGTCGCTTAAGAGATATTTGCTTAAAGTTTGAGGTGAAAAGGAAAATACGGGTCAAATTACTAATCTACCCCTTTGACCGAAATTAATTAAAAAAATAAGGTGGTAGACTAGATTTCATCCTACGGTTGAGATTGCTTTTTATACTTTGCAAATTCACTTGACTTTTTAATAGATCCGGTACCATATCACGTGACTCATAAAATAATTACCATCAGTAGGAACCATAGAGGGATCCAATGACCATAATTAAAAACCAGCAGGAACCACATGATGGGTCCCATGAATGACCAGAAGTAACAAATTAGCCTTACGTAGAAGCAAATAAATGTAGGTCCACGTGATTATATTGAAGACACAAATCAGCGCCGCCATGATCAGCCAATGACTTCAAAACATAAACCACCAATACTCGAATACAATATTAAACGTATCAATTCATGTGAGTATCAAAGATGGAGAATGTTAGGCTTGTCGATTGAAGCTTTAACATCGGTTGGGTGTGCAAATTTTTGCAGACAACCGATATAGACATCGAGCACATCGAATGCGGCGGGGGCCACATCGTCGAGCAAGGAGAAAATGCAATATCGAGTGACTTTTAGACCGATGTCAAATGCAACACAAGTTTAAAATGTGACCGTTTGGTCTTAAACTAAAAAAAAAAAAATTCAAACCAAATTTACCACTCTATAAATACCAACTTCACCTCAAACACATTTCTTAACACACAATTTCAAACACAATTCAACCTCAAAATACTTATCAACACAAGATTTAATATGGCTTGCCGTCTCCCCCATTCTGTTGAAGATATGCAAGTGTACGTTCAAAATCAATGCAATATCGACGATGAGGCTCGAAACACGCTATTATAAGCGCCATCGAATTGTTTGACCAGCGAAAGCAGAGAAGGAACAAATGAGACAAAACTACCGAGTTGCAACGACATTACTCTCGAAAGAAAAGTCATGATCGACAAATTTTGAAAGATCAAGCCCAGAAGATCGCGAGGTCGATAAGTTGTGGCGGTGTGTTTCGATGATAACGAACAACATCAAGACCAAAATCAATTGGAGTTATCGGAGAACAAAGACGATGGTGTAGACGATGATGTAGACGAGGAAGATTTGGCCTTGGCTCGAGGGATTTGCTCGCTCGCACTCCAGATGACTCGCATGGAGCATTCAGATTAGATTTATAATTATGTATTTCGTATTGTAATGTTTTTTTTTAATTTCGAATGTAATGCTTTTTTAATTTGAATGAAATTTAAATTTGATGTTAAAATGTTTGAATTAAAAAAAAAAAAATCATGGGTCGCCGACCGGGCATCCGGGTTGTCCTGTGTCGCTGGAGAGAAAGTCGACGCGCAAGCAGTTGTTCTGTGTCGTCCCTGTGTCGCGATCGACTAGCCTTATGAATCACGTGAATATCAACGAAATCAACAACAAATACGAGAGCACCGATCCAACAAAGAAAATAATCATTGTATACAATAAACGATACCTTTAAAATTGAATCAGATTTTCTTCAAAATTACTTCTTTTTGTCTGCTGCCTCCCTTCTTATTCACATCTGCTGATATAGATCAATTAGGGTATAAACTCTAACTAGAGAAAAACCTTATCAACCCTAGGTTTAGAGCCACGAGGCTCTGAAACCAATTGTTGAAACTATGATCCGGACTCAACTAAGGTATGAGTGATATTAATTGATTGAATGAAAATAGCGGAATAATGATAACAATCAACATCACTAATAAGGTTTTCTTTATTGAAAAATATAAATTACTACTACAACTAATGTACATACGCTATGATCGTGTGTCTAGACTCTCATTAGGAGATGAATGTAACCTAGACGCCTTCCCTCTTTATATACTAGAGGGAGGTTACAAAAACCCTAATCTTAACTTACTAGAAAAGCTAAGCTAACTATTACAAATTAGGCCCTCATTGTTTCTTCTTTCTTCATTCTTGCTCGTGGTTTTGTAATCTTCAAATCGGCAATTCCCAACACATACTTTTCGGCTATGATTGGTGGCGGCCTCTTATACGGAATGCCAAGAAGTTTGCACCTTCTTTGCTCATATTCTTCATCATCGGGGTCAGTGAATCCATCATCGCCTTGTAGTTCAAGGTAGTCCAAAATACCTTCTATATCATCATCGTCGGATTCGGTACCCTTAAACTATCCATCGTCGAGTAAGTCTTCCACCAGTATTCGTTTACATTCCTCTTTCTCATTTCTTGTTGAATCTTCATTTGCCACTTCACTAATGTCATTGAGGATTTCTTCTCTCGGTTCCTCTTTACTCATATGTTCCTTCCATATCTTTTCCTTGGTCAATGCATCGACTTTTTCATATTTGATTTTCACCCAATTGTCAAATCCTAGATTGTCTAACCATGGTAATTCAGTCTTGTCCACATCATTTGTTGAAGTCCAAAAGAATTCATCCTCTCCTATCCTTTTAAAACTGCTTCCTCTGTTGCATTTGTCATCATATGGGTTGCAAGATACCCAAAATACTTCATCAGGCGTCCTTATTTTCTCACACCAATGACTTCTAGTTACCTTTCCATGGATGTCGCTAGAGGGATCCTCCATGCAGTAGATATCATCATTTATAGGCTTTTTACATAGACAATGCTCCCCATAATCAATTTTGAGCTTCTTCAGAAGATTTGGGTTAATTTTAGCATCCCAGAATTGTATCGCATACCAATCATCGAAGCATAAATCTCCAAACTTAATGTTATGTCTTTCAAGCTCATGCGGGCATGTCCATTCCTCATCTTTCAAATTATCACCCCTGTTGCAATATTCGCGGAAAGGATTGCATGTAGGCCATGCTCGTGTGGACTCTTCATCAGTGATAATTATCGGGGTGCAATAGTGCTTAATCGGTGGTTCCTCATCTTCTTCAAATGAGAGCTTCTCCAATCTTTCTTCATCAGTGTATGCAGGCCACATGAATTTGTTATCTTTGACCCTATCCTTATCGGTTCCTCCATTGCAAATTTCGTTCCGAGGGTCGCACGAAGCCCATAGATCATACCCTTTACCCTTAGCAACTACAAAAGCTTTACACCAATGATACTTCTTTTTAGATGGAGATTGTGGGCATAAATTAATATCATGAGACCATCCCTTAACAACTCAAGGCCCCCGATTCATCTACCTCGAGAAATCATCGCCCATGTATCCTAGTTACAATCAGAATCGTGTTGTTTGGTTACTACAGAACTCTTCCGTGTCATTATCATCAAGATTCTTCATAATGCCACGATCGTCGTTAAAACGTAGTTACGCCGTAACTCATAAGAGGTGTTACAGCGTAACTTCACACTGTCGCCGAAATTTTCACTCGAATCTGAACTTCCGGTGGGAGAATTGGCTTGTAACTTTGAGTCTTCATAAAAAAAGATGACCTTTGATAACGCCACACGCCGCTCGGGGTCAAGGAAACTTCCTTTCTTCGAGCAAGTTTTATAACACCCTAGGCGTTGAACCTAATCGTTGTAGTGTAGTAATTGTGGTAAGCCACGGGTATTGATATCGCTCTCTGGGAATAGGAATGCTAGTAAAGGTTACTACGCTAAGGTTAAGGTTGAGGAAGATTATTTTTGTATTTTTATATTTTATGAAATGGAAAGGTACGAATCTCGGTATTGGATTTGGGGTTGGTATTTCTACCGATTACTCTACTATTATCTAATTATCTAAAATAAGGTCATGGGAGTCTATGTCTAATTAATGTGTGCTCGTATGATAGTTTAAAGATGTGTTTACTTAGGTTGTACTACTCCTTAATTATCTCCTATTGATGGTTGAGTTGTCACGCCCTTATTCTTAGTTGCGTTGTGTGTCTAAAGTTGTAGGTATGCTTTCTCCCTAACTCTTTGAACTTACCAAAGGGTCTCGCCTACAAACCCACTAGGGATAATAAACTCTTACTCTAAGGCACTCTTTGGATGGTTTAGCTTACAACTACTCGTAATTATATTCTAAGGTTCACAAAGATGAATCAAGCATTATACACAACGAATGACCTATCGCATTACTAGATCATTAATCAACTAAGATAAGAAACAACCAATCAATATTCAATAATTAAGTTTCATACTTCCTAAGCAAACACACAAATAAATTAGCCGGACATGGAGAACATGCAAGCATACACACAAATAATCAAAGACATAATTGAATTAATGAAGTAAATACTTATCTTGATGTAAGATAGGTTTAAAACCCTAAAATATCGTACAAGACACCTTAGGTTCGGTTTTAGGTTTTACTCCAAAAGACTCTCTAAAACCAAAAATTCGGATTCTATATATAAGATTACATATGCGACGGCGCCACCTTATGTTTCGTGACGCCGCCGTGTCGCCGCCATTAGGGTTTCGCCTTGGCCACGTTAACCTTACGACGGCGCCACCTTATGTCCGCGACGCCGCCCTCTTCAAATTTTCCGACGCCGTTCGATTGCATCTAGGCCGCCCGAGTAGCGACGGCCTACTCTTTTACAACCGGACGTCGTTACTTGAAAATACGAAGTTTTGGGTTCGAACCGTCATTAAAATCCTGACGGCGCCGCACTAGCACCGACGCCGCCTTCTATTTTCAAAGAATTGTGAGTGTCTCGATTTTGACTTTGGCCATTTTCTTCATATATTCGCTTTTCGTCCAAATAAGTGCCATTCCAAAGATTTTGCCTTCAAGAGACCTAAAAGTGAAAAGGAACGATATTAAGCAATAACAGATACAAAGTGATCAAATAAGGACTTAAACGACCCTCAAATGGTACCTTTAAAACCTTATCAAATATCCCTACACTTGTTATTTGCTTGTCCTCAAGCAAATGTGCTTTTAACCAATTAATTTATAAGTTGGGGTCATGAAGCATTAATTCAAAAAGGTCCACAACACATATAAGCCCCAAGAAAGTCATAACAAGCACGGAATTACATACTAGCACCTCACATGGGGTGTTTGATACTCACATCTCTCTCGGTGTATATATGAAATATAACAAATAGGAAATGGAAGATAAACACTCATTAACCGGTCCTAGTACATAGATTACCATAGGCTTGAGAATAGATCAAACCTCCATCGCTTTGGCGAAGCACCTAGGAAAGACTATCAAAGAGGTCTTTAAAGGGTTGTAATGTTAGGCTTACTGTAGGAAACAAAGGGTTGGTGGGATAGGCTATTTAGTGGTGGCAAGTCAAAAATCTCTATGTTAAATGCATACGAAGAATGGCTGCTAAGCCAAGACTCGACACTCTAAACTCTAGATAACCGAAAGAAACAAACATAAATTCAAAGATAGATGTAGGATAGTAGCCGTTTTTTTTTTTTTTTTTTTTTTTTTTTAGTTTTTTTTTTACACTCTATATTTTTTTTTTTTCTCTTTTCTTTTTTTTCGATTTTTTTTTTTTTTTTTCATACACTTTTACTCTACCATCCTCTACGATAACATCAAAATACTAGGATTTATAGGCATATCCTACACTTGAATTTTATTATTCTAACACTAATTTGACCCGCATTGAAAAGATCAAAACACTTGGGGTACATTATTACGCAAACAAAGGGAATTTGAATTTTTAACGCCCTTCCGTCATTTCATAAACTTTAACTTTTCCCATGAATCCCAATCGTCCCAAAATCAGATACAAAGGATATGACTCGACTTAGCAACTTATGCAAGCAACTAGATAATTGAACTAAGGGTTTAGGGTGATAACAAACATTTGCACTAAAAGTGAGTGCATAAGCGGTAGGCTAAAGCGATTTGGGTGTACATTTGGGGGGTGTAAATAATGCTCTTCATTGATATTCCGGAAAACCAAACATCACGAGAACCGCGAAAAGGATAGGCTCGAGGTTAACTAGGGGTATCATTCACAATTCTCAAATTCCGGTCATTTCTTAAATTATAAATGCATCGACAGTTCATTCATGGCATTTCATTTCACTTTAATCGCGTAAATTTTTATTTAATAATCCTTATCGCGTGAGTTTTTATTTTAAATATTTAACCCGTTACTTTCAAAAATGATCCCGAGGTATTTTTAAACTTACATTTAGTCTATAAAACTATATTTTTAGTTTTCCTAGTGTTTCTAATTTATTTGGTACATTAATCGTTAAAATTTAATTATTACGCCGCTTTTCTTAAAATTGTACGATAATTATTTTATCACTCAAATCTTTCAAGGAATGTATTTTAAAATTTTTATAATATCATTATAATCTATTTTGATCTATTAAAATTTTACTTGTACCTAAAAATTTCCATTTACCTTACAAGTTACATTTAATCACCATTTACTTATACTTTCTTACAAATTTCACAACTAAATATATATACATTAGATTTAAAAAAAAAAAAAAATAATAATGGAGGGACACAATCCCCAAAACCGTCCATAGGGGATGTATCCTTGTTGATAGATATATTTTATGTATACATTTTACACTACATAAAAGTCCAAGTCTCATTTATTTTCATTTCATTTCATCCTCATTATACACCTAGTAGATAAAACTTTTTCTTTCTCTCCTTTGTTCTTCCAAATCGTCCAAGCCATAAGGGTTTCAAGGGATCATCAATTTTTGCAAGTTCAAGCATAAAAACAACCTAGTATATATTCTTTATTTGGTTTTGAAATAAAAACCAAGGATATTTAAGTTAATCCTTGTTACTTTCACCTCATCACTATCACTTGTAAGCATGTTTTTATCATTTTCATGTTTCCTTGTCATTTCATATGTTTCTTTTCATTTTGGAGCTTATATGCATGATATGTGATTTATACCATTTATTTCATGATTTTAGAAGTTAAATATACATATTGGTCATCCTATAAATATTCCCATGGTATTCTTTGGTCTTGATGGTGATTAGGAACCCATGACACCCTAAGAAGGTGTATGGTAGGATTAGATTAGTTTGGAGTTGATTTGAAGGGATTAGAATAGGTTTTGTCCGAGAAAACTATTTTCGATAACTATATATTTAGGTTCTGTCCTTAATTCGAATTTCTGGAAAACCTACTGTTGGTACGAAACTTTGGCCTTGATATTTAGAAAATATACTTTAAAACGAATCCGTGGCCTTTTGAACGGATAAAACGGAGTTATAACGGCCGTGGTGAATTTTTAAAGTTTGACGACTAAAAGTATTATTTTCTAAAATTCAGCATGCGCTTTTACTCTATTCGGTCAAAACGAGCCTTAAGCTTCACAAATTATTTCGACTAGTCAAAATATATTAGTTTACTTCGATACGGCTAAGGACATATTTTACGAGAAAACGGATTTAAAACGACAAAGATATGCACGCTTTTATAAAGTTGCCGTAACTATTATTTTCTAAAATCTATATTATTTTTACGATACAAGTATTTTAGTAGTCAGAACGTCCATGTTTGCGGTCGTTTTAACCATGATGTGAAACTTTTGGAACGAAATGTCTTCTAGTAAAATCAAGTTCATCGGCCATATTTTTCAAAACAAAAGTCGTTTGCAAAGCGGAGTTATATTAAATTAATTACGGATGTTCAAACTTGGCCGAAACTCATTTTTCTCGCACACAATTAGCAAAACCACCATCTTTAGCCCTTAATATCTTTATGATCGAGACCTTTTGACTAAAACTCCGAACTCGAAACTCTAGATATCGATTCAAACTTTCCAAACCGTCGAGTTCGTTTTCTAACGATCGACGACACCATTTTACGACTAGTTTTCCAAAGCCATTTTTGTTGCTTTTATAAAGATTCCACGACATTGTTTTGCGATTTAAAAGTGGAAATTTCACCATAAATCATTATAAAACCATTGTAGGATGACATTTTGACGAAAACCGATAAAGTCATTTTTGAAGGGTCTAGACGTCAAAAGAGTATTTTTCGACGATTAGTAATATTTTCAAAACTCGCTAATGGTATAAATAACATAATGGTGCATGCATAACATTACATTGCAACTCATTGCATATCATATCATTCGTGATAGGTCCCGTTATCACATCACATTATACCCTGTACTCACTCTTGTCATCACACCGCTACTAAGTGAGTAATCACATCCCCTTTTACCGCTTTACTATATTTTGGGGTGAATGCATGAACCATACTTGAATTAAATTGATCCTTACAATTGTGAACTCTTTTGACTTGAATATTTGAACTTATTGAACCGACGTGTTATGACCTTGTCCTAAAGTCTCCAATGTTCTGAGCATCACTATAAAGTCTCCTGTGCCCTGAGCATCACTATATAGACACCTTTGTTCGTAGTATATCTTTGGGAAGAGGTACCAAGATATCTTTGGGAAGAGGTACCCAGATATCTTTGGGAAGAGGTACCCAAGATATCTTTGGGAAGAGGTACCCAAGATATCTTTGGGAAGAGGTACCCAAGATATCTTTGGGAAGAGGTACCCAGATATCTTTGGGAAGAGGCACCCAACATAACTTTGGGAAGTGGCACCCAACTTAATTTGGCTTCATCGTTAGCATACCTAAATTATTATTATATTCGTGGTACTATATTGTGAACTATTATGACCGCTATACTTGACCACTTGACGCGATATATTTTCGCAGCAATGGGTTGTGTACACACAGTTGCAAGTTTTGTATGGGCGGAACTTGAACTCGAGTGGATACACAATGCCTTTGCTTTGTGGACTATTTTTGATGACCGCAACCTTTGACTCTTTCTCATGAAGTTTTCTTATTTTGCTAAACGTGTTTACTCACCAACTATTTTCATAGTTGACCCGTTTTTTCTCATGCATTTGTGTGATCGTTAGTAAGATTTTTCTACTGTGTCTTGCATAATGAAGTTTTCATTTGTCACTACAAATCATTATGTAATAGAACGCAATATTTTGGAATCTAAACTTTGTAATATATTCGCCGATGTCGGCTAAACTAGTTTTGTAATGGTGTAATATTTCTTTTAATCTTAATGTTGGTATGTTCTATTATCTTGTGCTTATGTTCCCTCCGTTACACTCGTGTTTCATTCCCATGAGGGTGTGACAAAGATCGTGTACTAAAGATGAGTACAACGCAGTGGTGTGGGGAATTACTCAACCGATGTGGAAGAAGTAATTATATTACGGTATCAAACAAGGGTTATCCTAATGCCTCTTATCATTTAGTTATTCCTAACTACACAAGTGTAGCCTCATTTGCGATCTCGGAATGCATCATAAAACAAGTTCTAGAATCTAATATACTACCGGTTCACACTCTAAGCATTGAAGATGAATGCTTTAATTCCTACTAATCTAAGGGCGATCATCACATTTTGGTGGAATTTGGGTGGTAAAGGGTTTTTTTTGTGCTAGTCATGCAACTTCCTATCCATGAGACACTTTTGTTAAGACTAATGGCCCACTCCTATATGTCATAAAAATTTTAAATTTGGTTAATTATTACCCTAACCGACATTTTCTCATGGTTTATTACACAATCACAATTGGGCAAAGCAAATAGTCAAGGATAAACATAGTTTCAAAGTTCCCGCTTTATTTTCCTCCCTACACTTAAACCGAACATTGTCCCCAATGTTCCCGAAAGTATCAAAGTTATGATAATGGAAGGTAATTAAAACGAAAGAAACTAATACTCCCGATTAGCTTGGTAGATCCGTAAAGTGGTGGTTAAACTTTTCAAGAAGAATTATTGCGTGAAAAGCTCCTTCCAATCTTATGTAACTTCTTCTTGACAAACTAAACCGCACACTTGAAGAAAACAAACGAAACCTTCGTAAAATCGGTAATAGTATATATAAGACTCGATTTAAACTAGGATATAATGCTTGTGGAATGGATGTTTACTGAATTTCTAAGAAAATTAAGACCCGAAAATTCCAAAATTTATTAGTAGCTCGTAAAACGAGAAAAAGTAATCGATGTTTTACTCCTTCCCGACGCCGTCAGTTGCAATCTCGACGCCAGTTATCCCGACAAAACCGGTCTCGATTTTCTAGAAAAATTCGAAATTTTACATCTTTAGAACTGGAAAATTTCGCAAAACATCCATTATGACTCGATACAAGCATTTGACTCGAACAAACAAACATAAATATCTTTTAGTTAATTATTATTCTCATGTTTACGCTTCTTTTGAAAACGTGTAATCCTCCCTACACTTATCCTTTATGTAAAATACCTTTATATGCAATTAAGACGAGGTTAAAACAAAATAAAGCATTTTTACAAATTTAAACATGAGGATAAACAATTAATAAAAGATATATGACACTAACAAGCAAACAATTAAGCATGGGTTGCCTCCCACGAAGCGCTTTTCTTTATTTAAGAGTCTTGTAGCTAGACTCATAGTCGTGCTTCTACGCTTCCTCACCACCGCCTCTTCGACGGTCCCTAATGGGGATTCCATGTTGTAGAAGTGCCCTATAATGCACTTCTCTAAGAGTTCATCCTCTCCCCAATCGGTCCTATATTCCGGTCCTAGGGCTCAAGCAATCCTTATAGAATCCGAAAATCTTAGCCATAACATAATCAACACCTTTTTCCCTGTCCTCATCATTCCTATAATAGACCGATAGTTTAAGTTCCTTTTCATCATTAGAGAGTGATGAAAACTTCTCAATCTTAAACGGCATTTGGTAAGCTATGTCATCGATCTCATTCTTGAATCGCACTATTCCTAACTAGGATTATAGGTCATCCCTGCTTTCTATGAAAGGTTTTCCTAGAATAACATGGGATAAGCTAGGTCTATGGCCGTGCTAATATCATCCACAATTATGAAGTCCAGAGGAAACGTGAAACTACCTACATAAACGGGCAATCCCTTAATTCTTCCGAGAAATTGCAACCAACATTAGGATCATTGGGGTCTTGCCTAGTTGGAATAGGCTTCTTCAATATCCAATTGTAGTAGTGCTAGTCATTATGTTGATTGGGGTCTTGCGATCAATGTAGGCTTTTGCCACAAAAGGTGTCCTATGAAACATGGTATGTTAAGATTACAAGGGTTCCCAAACTTGATTCAAGACTTTTCCTAACATACATGCGACGGAGGTCACGCACTAAGTGAGGTGGCTAGATAGTTCTTCTTCCTTAGGAAATATGTTGAAATAGTCAATGTCTACTTCATCTACTTCCTCGGTGTTTCATCATCCACAAATGTATAGTCCTCTTCGTCATTTGTTTCATTAGGTTCAACTAAGGCGATGGTATTGACGAATGGACATGCTTAGTTAGCTTGCTTGGATCCTTAATCTCTATACCAAGGCTCTGGAGTTGAGATAGCACTAACCTTCTTATCACTATTAGTTATAGCTTTCAAAAGGTTGTCTATTTTCCTATCCATCTCGGCTTGTTGATGGTTAAAGCGGTCCGAGAGCTTAGCCATTTGGGTTTCTTGGGATGCAACTAGGTTTTGCAACATCCTTCGACGCTTTGTTGGTTAGGACCTGCTAGGTGGGGCCATGAGAAATCATTGAGGTGAATTCTTTGGTTTGTCCCCAGAGAAGTCGGGCTTGCCTTTCCATGCCTCTCGGTTTCATTGAAATTCCTAGGTCCGGTATTGTAGGAATCTTCCTCCCGCTCCATTAATACGTGAGGATGCGAGTCAACGGAAGCATGTTCAGGATTGAGTGCAGCGCGTGTTATGAGGATCACAAACGGCTCACACGAGGAAGAAACTTTGTTCACATGGTGTGAAGATTTAGGATTTTCGAGGAGCTCATGAGGAATCTAACTTGATCTTCAAGTTCGATCATCCCACGGTCGGAAGGAGGCAAGGAGATTGCCTTAACGGTTTTGGGCACTCACGGGGTCATCCCAACTTTCTTGTCATAGAGGCGAGGTCCTCTATTATACCCCATGATTCTTCGCGGTGAGATCACCGAGTTTTCCACCGCCGCTTGGTCAATGGATCGCTTAGTGGGGAAGTTGACATGATCATAAAAGATTTGGACTGGAGCCAAAGATCAATGCCGTGATGAGGACTTTATGAAGTAAGTCCGTGAATCGAGTCCATGCTTCAGAGAGATTCACCTTGACGTTGTTGGAACATCAAGATGTCATTCCTAAGCTTAGTGGTTCTCCCGGTGGGAAAAATTGAGCAAGGAAGCGAGAGGTAAGATCATCCCAACTTGAGATGGAGCCATGGAAGTCGCTCAAGCCAATTACTAGCTTGGTCCCGTAGAGAGAATTGGAAGAGACGCAGCAGCGTGGTCTCCCGAGTAGTAGCATCAAGGTCGATGGAATCGACAATTTTGAGGAAATCCTCGATGTCGATTTGGATCTTGAACGAAGTCCATGGAATGCACACCCGCTTTGCACCAACCGGATGGTGTCGGATCGCAGGCCGTAGTTTGGGCTTGGTCGGAAGCTCAATGGTGTTCCTATAGCCTAGGTGGCTTGGTCTCGAGTATTCACCAAGAGTACGGGCTCTTGGCGGGTCATTTGGTGGTAGGTTGATGAATGGTGGTTGGTTATCACCTTCCATGATGAAAAGTGATGGGATTACTAACAAAGGTCACGAAGAAGGGGATAGACTAAGAGAAAGCTAAAATGAGAAAAATTTACTTGATAGGAATCACAAAGAACCTAAACGAGGTGGACTACTAACTAGCTATTCTATTCCCGCCAGCCGCGCCTAAAACTTGATAACGCCACACGCGCGCTCGGGGTCAAGGAAACTTCCTTTCTTCGAAAGAAGTTTTATAACACCCAGGCAAGGAACCTAATCGCTGTAGTGTAGTAATTAGGGTAAGCCACGGTATTGATATCGCTCTCTAGGGGAATAGGAATGCTAGTAAGAAGTTACTACGCTAAGGTTAAGGTTGAGGAAGATTATTTTTGTATTTTTATATTTTATGAAATGGAAAGGTACGAATCTGGGTATTGGATTTGGGGTTGGTATTTCTACCGATTACTCTACTATTATCTAATTATCTAAACTAAGGTTGTGGAGTCTATGTCTAATTAATGTGTGCTCGTATGATAGTTTAAAGATGTGTTTACTTAGGTTGTACTACCCTTAATTATCTCCTATTGATGGTTGAGTTGTCACGCCCTTATTCTTAGTTGCGTTGTGTGTCTAAAGTTGTAGGGTATGCGCTTCTCCCTAACTCTTTGAACTTACCAAAGGGTCTCGCCTACAAACCCACTAGGATAATAAACTCTTACTCTAAGGCACTCTTTGGATGGTTTAGCTTACAACTACTCGTAATTATATTCTAAGGTTCACAAAGATGAATCAAGCATTAAGTACACAACAAATGACCTATCGCATTACTAGATCATTAATCAACTAAGATAAGAAACAACCAATCAATATTCAATAATTAAGTTTCATACTTCCTAAGCAAACACACAAATAAATTAGTCTGACATGGAGAACATGCAAGCATACACACAAATAATCAAAGACATAATTGAATTAATGAAGTAAATACTTATCTTGATGTAAGATAGGTTTAAAACCCTAAAATATCGTACAAGACACCTTAGGTTCGGTTTTAGGTTTTACCCAAAAGACTCTCTCTAAAAATGAAAAATTCGGATTCTATATATAAGATTACATATGCGACGGCCACCTTATGTTTCGTGGACGCCGCCGTGTCGCCGCCATTAGGGTTTCGCCTTCGCCACGTTAACCTTACGACGCGCCACCTTATGTCCGTGACGCCGCCCTCTTCGCCTTCCGACGCCGTCTCGATTGCATCTAGGCCGCCCGAGTAGCGACGCCTACTCTTTTACAACCGGACGCCGCCACTTGAAAATACGAGTTTGGGTTCGAACCGTCACGAAAATCCTCGGACGGCGCCGCATTAGCATCCGACGCCGCCTTCTATTTTCAAAGAATGTGAGTGTCTCGATTTTGACTTTGGCCATTTTCTTCATATATTCGCGCCTTTTCGTCCAAATAAGTGCCATTCCAAAGATTTTGCCTTCAAGAGACCTAAAAAGTGAAAAGGAACGATATTAAGCAATAACGGATACAAAAGTGATCAAATAAGGACTTAAACGACCCCTCAAAATGGTACCTTTTAAAACCTTATCAACCTTGCATTCCATTGCGGGTTTTGTCCCTTCCGTTTTAGTATTATTCATCCTTACCTTCTCACTAAGCTTTTCCACCATTGTTTCCAGGTTTTTTAGGGTTGTGTCATGATTGGAAAGACTTCTATCAGTGTTTTCTTGGAATTCCTTTAGCCATTCATCTTGTTCCTTTTGTCTTTGGGCTGAAGTTTCCAGAAATTTGTTAATGGTCTCTTCAATATTGGGCCTTTTTTCTCCATAAGGCCCACGGTTATAGTTTCCAACAGGTCCTCCACGATACCAATTGCGATTATCTACGTAAAAGGGTCGATTTTCTCCGTATTTAGCTTCTTCGATTGTGTCTTCTTCGTTAATGTGAGGACAATTCTTGGTGAGGTGTCCTCCTCCACAACTTTCGCAACCTACTTGGATAGCATGAACAGTTTCTCTGATCTTACGCATATCTCAACTCAGATTTTCAAACTTTGCTAGTGATGGCTGCAATTCCGTCAAGATTTCCGCCATGGTTTCTTTTATTTCCATCGTGCCATTTTGAATGGTCACCATCTTTGGATGGCTTCAATTGCTAGAGGAGTCATGCTCGAATTGGTCCTCGTAGTCCAAAGATCCGTCTTGTAGTCACGCCGATTCCTTTGTAGAAGATGTTGACCTTTTGCTGGTTGTTTAGATCATGTGTAGGACACTTGTAGAGGAGATCGTTGTATCTATCCCAGGCTTGATACAATGTTTCATCATCTTCTTGTTTGAAATTATGGATTTCCAAGAGCTGGTTAGATATCTTTGACGGAGTACAATATCTCTGGATGAAGTGCTTCTTTAATAGAGCTTGTTAATACAAATAAGCCGTGAAAACGTTTATTTATATTTTACGATCTTCAAATGTTTTGTCGATAACAAATATAAAATCATTTTAACGAAACAAAATACGTAAATGGTTTGAACTAATAGTTTTCTAACATACTTACGCTTTCACATAAAACACTAAAACAAGTATAAGTGATTTTATGATTTAGATACATATGTACAACAACTAGTGTTTACATATTGGCTTAAACATATACTTAAACTAAGTATACTAAATTGGGTAAATACAAGTATATACCAAATGGGTAAATACTAGCAAATGGTTTTGACCCATAACCCATGGTTTTATATATACCACTTAACCAAGTTCATTGTATCCTTAAGATACATTGTATCTAGAAAGAAAACCATGGATCAACCCATAACCCATAACCCATGACCCATAACCAAAATACCCATGGGCAAAGAGAGATGGACCACGGATCCCTAGCTTTGTGCTAGCGGATCCTTGTGGTAGGATCCGTGGGATCCGGAAACAGAGAGGTTTTTCCTCTATAAATAGTGAGCCATTTCTTCATTATATCTCACCCTTCTCTAACATACTTTCTCCCCGAGTTAAATCTCACTAACCTTAGATCCAAGAGATCTATGTTTGTAGTCTTGTTTTGTGTGATCTTTTAGGTTCCTCTTAAAGGCAAGATCACCACCTTTGAAGTCGAGCAAGCTCAAGTCCATGAGTTGCCATGCTTCCTCATCATCAAGGCTATTGAAGTCCTCTTGTTGATGATCCTCTTTCTTCAAAGAAGTGTAGTGTTGAAGACATTAGTGAAAGATCTCTCAGTGTCAAGACGAAGATATTAGTAAAGGGTATCTATCGTCTATAGGATAAGCACTTGTGGTAGGTGCTTAGAAGTCAAGACAAGAAGCATTAGTGAAAGGTGCTTAGAAGTGAAGACACAAGACATTAGTGAAAGGTGTCTTGTAGATCTAATCAAAGACATTAGTGAAAGGTGTCTTGTAGATCTATTCAAAGGCATTAGTGAAAGGTGCCTTAGATGTACATTCGATATGGTGTGTTTCGATGTACTAGATAGACTAGCGTTAGATCCAAGGATATTAATGTCCTTGATGATGTTGTAAAGGAGTAGATATCCTTTGGGATTAGTCGTTGGTGTAGTGTGGTAGTAGTTCCTCCATTGCAATGGAACTAGGTGCTTAGCCTAGTACCTAATAAAGGGTAGGCGACGCTGTGATGGTGTAGTTCACCTAAGGTGTGAAAGAACTCGTGGTTAGCCTAGCACCGTGATAAAGGGTAGGCGACGTTGTGTTAGGTGTGGTTCACCTTGGTGTGAAAGAACCCTGATTTAGCTTTGTACCGAAAAAGGTTGCGACGCCATGAAGGCTTATCCGCCATAAGGAGATTGGTGTAGTGTTTACAAACTCGAGTAGGTGACTCCTGGGAGTGAGTAGGCAAGGAAGGTGTCCTTGTAGCCGAACCACTATAAATACTGCTGTGGTTTTGTGCTTTACTCTTAACTTTTCATTACATATCTTTATATGCTTGTTTATCAACATCCAACACACACAACCAAATAGATTGACATAAGTCGATCTAAATAGTTTAAAAGGAAGTTTTAATTGGTAAACTATTCAACCCCCTTCTAGTTTTCCATAATTGGCATCGAGCTTCGCTACCAAGTTTCTTTAAGTATATTGTACTTTAAAAACTTGATACGATCCATGGTTAATTGAAAACTACAAAGAAGGTTTTTCATAAAAACAAACACCATGTTTTTTAAAATTATATGTTTGGATGTTGATTTGATTACAACCTTTTTCTTATTTATTTTTTATTATTGCACTAATCTTCTTTGTCATGTTGGTTAGTCAAAGCTCATACCCACCAAGCTTTAGGAGTTGCTTGGTAACAAGAATACCTTCCTTAAGAAGGTATCTTAAAAGCTAAGGAGCGGAATCGCCTAAGTGACATTTGTCATTTGTAAAGACATTCCTAAGTGCACTCGAGTATGACTTTCCACTTATATCTAAATGATATTAGCTTAGTATATAAGTGTTATTTGTTAGGCTTTTATTTGAGTAGATTTTGTGTTTACATGATTTACATGTAGCTTCATTAGAAGCCTTTTGTTCACATACGTGTTATATTTCTCGATATATAACTTAAGTTTTATTTCTTCTTAAATCCAATAATAAAACAAAACACGAATTTCAAAAATTCCCTCTCATTCAATAACTTCATCTTCCTCCTCATTCCATCTCTTCCTTAACCAAGAAGATCCGTCATCAACATGGTTTACATCGCACTCGTGCTCATCGCCCTAACACTCATCGCACTTGTGTTCCCTATGATGAAGTTCACATACGGAGACATTTACTTTGTGTTGTTGATCTATATTGGGGTTATATACCCAATCCTTTGTATCATCCTAAGTATTGAAATGCAATATTATTAATAATCTTGTTTATCTATATTATTCTTATCATAATATGTTTATCATTTCTTGTTTTATATGTGTTATATTCTTCGTGATACATTAGAAGTCATGTATGCCTCGCTAAAAGAAAATGTAGGATAAAACATATTTCGTGGTATAAAACCAGAAACCTATGTTTTTATCAAATGTTTTGTTATTACTGATTCACGGATCCCGGAAGATATACTAGCTTGATCCCTTTGTAAAGGAACCGTGGGATCCGTCCCCATCGAAAACAAGCTTTCATGCAAGATTAAAACCACTATCTTTCTAAAAGTAATAATCCACTAGAGTTTCAAAACCATGAGTTAGCTAAATACTAAAACCATTGTTAATAAAATATCTAGTAAAACGTTAGATTATTATAGGTTGACCATAAACGCCTTCCTTATTAACCCATCACTTATAGGTTCAACTATGACGCATGAATACGAGTTTGATTTTTCACTCACCAGCGCCTACACCTTAACATTTCCTCGAGCCCAACACACCGCAATCATGTCCGTGGGTTCAATAATCTCGAAACCGCCACTTCCATGAAGGACGATTGTAGACACCTCTACAATTCAAGAAGGTATCAATACCTCATTCCGAGCCATAGGACTAGAATGTCTTCTTGAAATCAACGGAAGATATGTCCAAGGTTCATAATGGAATTCTTCCGTCAAGTGGAACTCGCTCGTAACGAGGATCGCTTCTCATCTCTTTGGTTTTATATCAAAACCAAAAATTCACTTTAAGTCTTGGGCATCTTGCTCACATCCTCCGAATTCCAAACCATGGACAGTGTGCCTCCATCAAGATTGGTCTCTTGATTCTGCTCTTCAACTTTCGTGGAAGAAAATAGTCCATATTCCTCACACATACCCTCTCCTGAAGATTTAAATCGCATAATATGCAAACCTCAACCATATTACTCCAATCCAAACATTATCCATACACGGATATCCGAGAAGAGTACAAGCCTCTTGCTCTCATTCTACGTGAAAATGTTTGGAGTCTTAGGGAAATCGAGATATTCTTCCCGCTTGTTGTGCTCACATGTTGTAATCGCTTTGCTAACACAACAACCATACAATCCGCCTACTTCTTCGCAAGGCTAATTGCTAATCTTCAAGGCTCCAAGAATAAACTCATCCCTTATGGAATGTTCTTGACACGCCTATCACAATGTTATGCACTTCCATCCTCAATTTCAAAGTCCGTTGTACGCATTTGTGAACAAGATGATGGAACCGCTAAACATATCTCTCATGAAGACTTTCTTCATTCCCGATTCCACCAATACCCATCAATCACATAATGATCCTCCTAGCGAAGACACTCAAGGAACCTAGAATAGTCAAATAGGATCAATTCTACTTACTCATTATTTATCAATGTAATCCTATTTCTTTCATGAAATAAAACATCTTACACTTGATATCTTAGTTTTAGAACTCCTTTAAACAAAACTTGGAATATAATGCATTGTCAAAGATCATTGCATACCTTTAGTAAAGGTTCGTTTAGCGAGATAGACGGACACGGATCCCTACATCTAGGGAACCGTGGGATCCTAAGAAACAGAAATGCAATTGCAAGCATTATATGTCAAACACATCCTTTAGAACACCTCACACTAAGCTAAACATAGTGTCTTAAGATTGATTAAGACTTTATCAAGATAGGTTGACTTTTCCTACTCTTTCCAACTCACATAGATCACATTCTAAGACTTTGTTAGATCTACCATTTCAATCCATCACTCTTCCGCTCTCAAAACTCACACTTCATTTTTTACTTGATCCCTCACAACTAGGTTAGAAATCCTTCGATTATGACAATATTGATCATTAATCAACCTCACCTCAAAATTGATCAAATCCTAGTTTTTCTCATCTCAAAACCATTAGGATATTTTCCAAAACACAATCCTAAGTCACCACCTGATCTCTAGGATCATTTAGCTTCAATTAACACTCTCATCTTTAGTGTCATCCTTGCTCACTCATTGGTACTCATGAAAGTTCCAAATCCTTCCATAAAAGACAATCATTAGCTACATCACTCACCACCTTCAAGTACTTAAGCACCCCTTCATTTAAGACACTTAGAAGACCAAACACTCAAGATATTATAGGTCTTAGATCTTAGAAACATTACTTCCACTTTTTCATAGCTACCGATAGCCGGATCCCTAGGATTAGCCTATACGGATCCTCTCGAAAGGAACCGTGGGATCCGGATGATGATAGGTCAAGTCTTGCTAAAACAATCATTACAACTCATCTTCCTAACTCAAACACTCCATCTCATCTTAAATGAGTTCCTAGATCACCCATCCTCTCAAGTTGACTCTTGTGCATATCAATCATCACATTCCAATGAATCCTAGTGGCTTAAGGCTTAAATGCACCTTCCAAATTTCTTGGTTTATAAACCACCTTGTTAGGACCTCCATTGTCATCACTCTCATCCTAACTTTCAGCTTTTGCAACCTCTTGAAATCATCCCATCATGAGGAAAACCCCAAGTAGCAACTTTTCCACCAAAGAACCACCCATTTAAAAGGCCCGTGTTATACACGAAATCTCTTCAACCGAATCATCTCCGGTCAAGCCAACAAATGATAGGATCCTCCTCTTCCAATCAAACCAATTCCTAATAGGATAGTACCTCAAAACTACCAATGCCAAACACCACCATACCTCCTAGGCCAAACAATATCATCTCCACTAAACCATCACCATTGGTTCCTAGAGCTATCTCATTTACATTCCCACAATCATCACCACACCTCTACAATTTAGAGGACTTGCCACCTAGGCTGCCTCATCCGCTCACGACAACATTCTCCTCATTAGAGGAATAATGGTTCAAAATCAAGGTGTTGAGTCAACACTTGTTTCGCCCCTTTCATTGCCTCCATCATATAATCCTATATGGATTATGAGAAATCATCAAAGTAAACCACCCGACCATATGGAAATTGACAATTCCTTACCACCACCATCATTCTTGGTCGAGGCATTCTCAAATGCACCTCCATCAATCCCTCCATCATTTGAAGCTCCGCAAACCGCTTCATTTGATCCTTCGCATCAAGCCATTTTATTTCCTCCACCACCACTACCTAGCCATGACAAAGATTGCTATCATTGTCAACATGTTGAAAGTTTGATACATGAAGTACGAGAAGACCAACGTTTATGTTCTATCATCTCCTCGAACGCTTCGACGAGATCAAACCTAAACAAAACTTGAACTAGAAGATTTTAGTGGTGTCCTAGCATCTGCGCTAGATTACCTAGAAATTCCTAGTCATGTATTGTCTATTTTCTTACTTTTAGAGTCATGTATATCATAACTCTTGTTTTATTAAATGGAATTACATGCTACTTGTTATTTTTCCGAGAATATGTATTCATATCTCATTTATGTGATAACATTACTTGTTATATCACCTTGTCGATTTTAGTCATCACCTGCACGGATCCTCAAGATAGTATGACGGATCCCTACTAGGAGGGAACCGTGATCCGTGAAGTCGAATGTTTTTCTTTATCACATTTGCGGAAATTGTGAATTATACTTGTTTTCTAACCCTTGTTTTGCGCTATTCAATTAACACATAAAGTATTTGACATCCTAAAGCTGGGGAGCTTGGTGTCAAAACAATACGTTGCAAAATTACTTGCAACATTTGATTTAAATTTCATGACTTCACGCTGCAAATATTGCAATCATCTAGGGGAGCACACCCATTACATAGACGTAATCCTTTGCATAAGTTAGTTGCAAATGAACTAGATTAGAATTAGTTTCTTGACGCCTTACTTAGGGGTGGACTCGTCAAGGGGAGTAACGACGAGATCCTTTCCTGCTACTTGCTCTCTATTTTTTTTCCTTTCACATGTTTTTCTTAAAACGATGTGTTGCTTTTTTTCAAACACTTTTGTTTCGACAAAAGGGGAGAAGAAAGTAAAACTACAAATTCAAACCTTTACGAATTTTAGCTTTTCCTTAAAATAATCTTATGTTTTGTCATCAACAAAAAGGGAGATTGTTAATACAAATAAGCCGTGAAAACGTTTATTTATATTTTACGATCTTCTAATGTTTTGTCGATAACAAATATAAAATCATTTTAACGAAACAAAATACGTAAATGGTTTGAACTAATAGTTTTCTAACATCCTTACGCTTTCACATAAAACACTAAAACAAGTATAAGTGATTTTATGATTTAGATACATATGTACAACAACTAGTGTTTACATATTAGGTTAAACATATACTTAAACTAAGTATACTAAATTGGGTAAATACAAGTATATACTAAATGGGTAAATACTAGCAAATGGTTTTGACCCATAACCCATGGTTTTATATAGACCACTTAACCAAGTTCATTGTATCCTTAAGATACATTGTATCTAGAAAGAAAACCATGCATCAACCCATAACCCATGACCCATGACCCATAACCAAAAATACCCATGGGCAAAGAGGAGCGGACCACGGATCCCTAGCTTTGTGCTAGCGGATCCCTTGTGGTAGGGATCCGTGGGATCCGGGAAATGAGAGGTTTTTCCTCTATAAATAGTGAGCCATTTCTTCATTATATCTCACCCTCTCTAACATACTTTCTCCCCGAGTAAAATCTCACTAACCTTAGATTCAAGAGATCTATGTTTGTAGTCTTGTTTTGTGTGATCTTTAGGTTCCTCTTAAAGGCAAGATCACCACCTTTGAAGTCGAGCAAACTCAAGTCCATGAGTTGCCATGCTTCCTCATCATCAAGGCTATTGAAGTCCTCTTGTTGATGATCCCTCTTTCTTCAAAGAAGTGTAGTGTTGAAGACATTAGTGAAAGATGTCTCAAGTGTCAAGACGAAGATATTAGTGAAGGGTATCTATCGCCTATAGGATAAGAACTTGTGGTAGGTGCTTAGAAGTCAAGACAAGAAGCATTAGTGAAAGGTGCTTAGAAGTGAAGACACAAGACATTAGTGAAAGGTGCCTTTAGATCTAATCAAAGACATTAGTGAAAGGTGTCTTGTAGATCTAATCAAAGGCATTAGTGAAAGGTGCCTTAGATGTACATTCGATATGGTGTGCTTGATGTACTAGATAGACTAGCATTAGATCCAAGGATATTGATGTCCTTGATGATGTTGTAAAGGAGTAGATCTCCTTTGGGATTAGTCGTTGGTGTAGTGTGGTAGTAGTTCCTCCATTGCAATGGAACTAGGTGCTTAGCCTAGTACCTAATAAAGGGTAGGCGACGTTGTGATGGTGTAGTTCACCTAAGGTGTGAAAGAACTCGGTGGTTAGCCTAGCACCGATAAAGGGTAGGCGACGTTGTGTTAGGTGTGGTTCGCCTTGGTGTGAAAGAACCCGGTGATTTAGCTTTGTACCGAAAAAGGTTAAGCGACGCCAGAAGGCTTATCCGCCATAAGGAGATTGGTGTAGTGTTTACAAACCTCGAGTAGGTGACTCGGGAGTGGAGTAGGCAAGGAAGGTGTCCTTGTAGCGAACCACTATAAATACTCGCGTTGTGGTTTTGTGCTTCTTACTCTTAACTTTTCATTACATATCTTTATATGCTTGTTTATCAACATCCAACACACACAACCAAATAGATTGACATAAGTCGATCTAAATAGTTTAAAAGGAAGTTTTAATTGGTAAAACTATTCAACCCCCCCTTCTAGTTTTCCACAGAGCCCATGTATCAACTGCCCCTTTTGATCTATCTTCTGGCAGCCCCCGTAAGAGTTATGGGGAATACCCTTAGCATAACAACGTCATGAGACACACCCGGAATATTGAAAAGGCTTGCGATGTACAAGACATTCTCAACGTGCTCATACACATCTTCATCCCTGTTTTCTGAAAAAGGGTTAGCACAAAGCTCCCTTATAAATTGATCTTTAATTTCGAAACGGACATTAGCTCTAATCGCCGGTCTTACGAGCCCCGACCCTTGTTCTTCTCTTGTCAACGCCAAATATTCCTCAAGAGTGAGGTCATCGATGTTAACAACTTCCATGGTACCTGAAACTTGAAAAGATATCGTGAGAATTTGAGAAAATTTTAAAACAATATAAAAATGAAAGACTTAATAGAAATCTAAATATAACTCCCCGGCAGCGCCGCCAAAAACTTGATGCAGGTTTTACTGACCATGTTTTAATATTTATATTGTCTCGTTATACCTATGGTCTACCACTCTACCCTAATGCACTAACGGGCAGTGTACCCGGTCGTGTGTAGTGTAGTAATCGGTAAAACCGAGGTTGTCCCAAGAGTTATGTGTGCGGATTTATACTAAGTCTAGGTGTCACAGATTTTAATATGATTTTGATATTGAATTAACTAATTAACTACTAAAGCAAGTAAAGGCGAGGGTTGAGATCAATAAAGGAGAGGGGTGCTAACCTAGTTACTCATCATAATTAGCAATGTTCACGCTTAATTACTTCCAATTACTTCAAAGGGTCAAAGTCGCTAGGACAACATTTGGCCGATTCGTCCTAACCTATCAAAGAAAGGGTACCATCAAGAAATCAGTGCCCGTCATAAGTCCATTGTTCCCGGTCCCTAAGCCAAGTCATTAAGTACCGCTACATGCTAGATTCATAATAGTGAGTGCAAGGCTAGTAACTTCAACACTCACCCCGACTTCTTAAGTTCATCCAAACGGTAGGTGATCGGTTGGTCAAATCGCACAAGTAGAAAGGGTCGTCATTGGTCATATCTTACCCTTCCGTCTCAAGATACTTACTTAGGGTCGGTTGGTCATATCTCCTAAATAACTAGCCTTTGCCGCCATTCAAAACTACCAAACAAGTGGTAGCTACCAACAAACTATGCATGCATACACTTAGAAATAATTAAACGGAAGCAATGTAAACGCAAACAAAACAATTATGAATCATAACTAGGCCAAGCACAGAGGTGCTTAGCGCTCATATTAACTATAACAATCGATTCAATGTTTAACATTACGAAATAAATGAATTGAAAGTAAAGAAAAGATAAAAAGCTAATGCTTATCGTAGGGGAGTGATTCCTCCCTTAGAGATAGCTCCGTACGCTCCTCTAGATCTGCCTTCGACTTCTACTCACGTTCACTTTGTGTTGTGTGTGAAATGGGATGGTTTGAAATGCTGGAAATCATGGGGTATTTGTAGGCCAGATCTGGTTATGGCGTAACTAATTATAAGAGTTACGCCGTAACATCTAATTCTTCATATTTTGCACTAAATTGCTGGTTACGGCGTAACTATGGAAGGAGTTACGCCGTATCTTCAATAAATCTTGGTTACGCCGTAATTGATGCAAGAGTTACGGCGTAGCTTGCAGCGGCGCGGAGCCTCATTTGACCTAATTTGGTTACATCGTAATCTTTGGGGAAGTTACGCCGTAATCTTCTGTTGAGTTTGTTTTCTGAGCCACGCTTTAGTTACGGTATAATGTAAGAGATGGTTACGCCGTAACTTCTTCAAAATGAGCATACTATGATATATCTTTAATAATTTCTCCAAATCCGCGTCTCTTTAGCTCCAATGCTCGTAAATTACCTGAAAGTGTAAAACATAGGAAAACAAGCGTAAATCCATACAAATGATGTAAAATACGAGCATTATCGGGGGAAATTGACACTTAATATTCATGATTATTTGATGTTATCAAAATTATCGCCACATCAAGATAAAAATAGAAGCGTTTCTTGGGACGGTCCCGTAAACATGTGGACGGTCCCTTATATATACAGGACCGTCCAAGGTTGTAGGGACTGTCCCCCGCTCCTACTGGTGCCTATAAATACAATACTATTCTACGAAAAATGAACTCCTCTTAGCACAAAAATTTCGTTTTCTAAACCTCACTTCTTTGATCACTAACTTGTTGATATGTGTTCATAAGTGATCCCGCTACCTAGTTACCTTCTACATCAAAGTGCAAGATAAGAATGCTCTTATTCGCCAAGAAACGAAGTGTCATAGATTAGGCATCACACACACGTAACTTGTGTTACGATTCTCTTCTCATCTACACTCTTTTTATCCTCCGTTTACATTTGTGTATCCGACTTGTGTGTGAGTCGAGACTAGTTGTGATAGGATAGATTTGGACAAAGTGTATGTCCGTGAAGTGTTGTATGTAGATTAGGACGTGGTGTAAGTCTGTGCAATGTTGTGTGATGATTAGGACACGGTGAAAGTCCGTGAAGTGTAGTCTGAAGACTTGGATTGTGTGCATATCCAAGTGGACGAGGTGTAAGTCCGTTTTGTATTGTATATTGGTGTGTAGATTGGTTCTAGCTAGGATTAGGACTCAAAATTTGTCTTGGTGTCGTAAATTGGTGTAAGTGAAGGCGATTTTCTCCACCTGGTGAGAATTTGTTGACATAGTGATTGCGAACTCTCGAGTGTGATACTCGAGGAGTGGATTAGGGCGAAGAGTGAGCTTCGTGTCGAACCACTATAAATCTCCGTGTCTCGGTTTGGTTGTTTCTATCTCTTTATTTTTCTTGCATCCATATATTGTTTACTTCATGCATATCTATTGTGTTCATATATATAGTTGATTGATATCACATAACCTCGAATCAAACTAATCTTCAAGAAAATTACAAAAAGGTTTAAAAGTTTTAAAACGTAATTAAAACGGTGAAAATACTTAACCCCCCCCCCATTCTAGTTTCTTCACGGCGGATTCGGCAAAGGGATCCGGTACACTGGGTAATTTAGTCCAGATTTTGGGTTACAATTTTGGGTTTTGGGTAATGGGTACCCAACATGATGTCAAGCATGATGTAATGAACATATTTACTTAACTATTTAATTTAAAACAAATGTATAACTAATTAGTAGAGAATGTCTAGTTTAGTAAAATAGTTATGATGACTAGTAAAAGAAAATGTGATCTTAGACTTATACTTAAGATAATTTTACGATTGTTATCGACAAAACTTATAGAGATCGAGAAATATAAATAAATGTTTTTACGGCTTATTTTTATTAACAATCAGGACGACGCTCCTCTCTGGGTTGACTTTTTCCGTCTCTCCCTTGTTTGGCGTAGCGCCTAGCCTAGTAACTTGGCTTTGGTTGTCTCCGATAGTTGGTATTGTCTTTAACATCAATTCTTGCTACATTTTTCTTACCTGTTTTTGTGAACGCTTGAAAAATCCAGTTTCTTTTGCCATGTCTCGGGGTCTTACGAGCCAACTTGTTCTTGAAATGCCCCTTGGTCATGTTTCCTATGAATGCCGAGATTTTTTTATCATCTATGAATCATGGGATCTTGCTTGATTCTTCATTGAATCTTTCATTAAATTTGATGAAGTGCTTGTCATGGATTTGCTTTTAAAAAAGCAAGTTAACGTAGTCTCTAGTGTACTGCCTTCTTGGCTAAAAGTTCTTGACAAACTTTTCCTTGAGATCTTCCCATCATGTTATGATGTGCTTATCGATTCCCTTGAACCAAGTGACTTCCCTTCCTGCCAATGTGTGTTGGAACAAGTGACAGACCATGCGACTGTTCCAGACATTTGTTTTGTTGCACATTCAAATTTCCATATGTGTGAATCATGGTCACCAAATCCAACATACACATGTATATTAGTAGGAAGCTTCAGCCGCAATGGGTGTTGGTATTCCTCGATCCATTTTACGAATTGGTTCCTTTTGATCTCCAAAGCGCGAAGATGCTCAGGTACCTCTGGACCAATCGTTTTGTAATTCCACCCCTTATTTCTGTCCAACACCTTTGTCATCAAAGTGTTGAACAAATCCGTAGATGATACCAGCTGCTATATGCATTGAGCCTGAGTGGACATGATAATGATGGTTGCTTGTGTATGATGGTATCTAGGCATGGGTGTGTCGGCCCGTCTAGGTACATAGATTACTGACTGAATTGTACTGGCATGCCCTAAGTTGCCTGATAAGTTGGTTTTTGCATGTGTTGTGGTGGTGCACCATTGTAACTGACTTATGGATATTGTTGCATTTGAGGTGGTGCCTGATTAGTGAGTGGCTATAGGTTTGCATTAGTGACTTGTAATTATGGCCTTCCCTGGCTTGTTTCTTGGTTTTCCCGCATCAATCTTTCCATGTAAACTGCCATTTTTTATGTTAACTGAACGTTGTCAGCGCGGTCTTTTGGTGTCAACTGGAGGATGACCGTGCAACAAGTGGTGTTATGAAGTTGTCATTTAGTAATGTTTGTATTGAGGTATTAACAGTGCCCGACGACAGATTTTTTTGAAATGAAAGTGTGCTCATTAACGTTGGTTGTGACATGATGTTGTGATTGTTTTGGGCTAGAGTTGCTAGACCAACGTCTGTGTACGTAATATCGTTGGTGCTGATCGGACCAGAGATATCAAGCAAAGGTGGTAATGGTGGTAACAGTGCTTGTTGGATTTTGCGAATCCGGCATTTAGAGTTTTGTCAATGTGAAAATACAGTGTTTTGCCGAGATAAAAATGGTGATATTTAAGTTTACTGTTATAATAAATGTGATAAGATGAAGGTTTTCTTGTTTTGTAACAAAAAATAGTTTAGATCTATGAATTTTAGCAAAAAATAGTTTGGACCTTGTGGAATAGATCTATGATTTTAACGAAAATGAAGATTTTTGCGGTAAAAAATTTTGTTTGTGTTTTTTGACGAAAAATAACGAAGTGTTTTGGTAAAACAGAGTTTTCCAGCCCGAAAAATAAAAATACTGGCTTGGTTATGTTGTGTATAACACGGATGGTGTCATGTTTATGTATGGTACGTATTCATTGGTTTGGGATGAGGATAATAGTATGTTCGGTTTTTCACGTTTGGTAAGGACCCCAAGCTATGATCAAGGGTCAAGAGTTGGGGTAACACTCACATACGACTATAAAGTGTGTGTAAATGTGTGAAGATTGATTAGCTTCACTTGATTGTTGCTTGGCCCATTTTATAAAAATGAACTGGTATTTATAGCGATGCATATAGGGTTTTATGCCACCAATGAATGCAATCTGATGGTCTTGGTTGATCCATGTGGTGATCATCCAAGAGAGGAGACAAGAATGACTCGTGACGTGACATTCTTGGCTCTGCTAGGGGCATGAAATGTTCCATGCACGATTGCATGTATTAGCGAGATGTTCACAACACTACCTCTATGCCAATGAGGTAATGACACACATACGACCCTTTGGAATAAGATCCCAGTCTAGCATCTGCTTTGATATGTTTATCCAGGCTTCTTTTGCTCGTTGTCCTATTTGTTTATATAACTTCGTCCGGGACTTTCAAAATTTTCAAAAATTATACACTACTACAAATTAAATGATTTTGTTATGATTATGCAGTTGAAATTGTATATGAGTCATTTGTAAATAACAAGAACTAGCTTTTTGAGTTTAAAGATTAGACCAAGGGACATATATGGGGACAACTTGACAAGATATCAAAATTGGGTACATGAAAAGATTATGCATTGCCGTAAAATCAAATTATGGACAACGACAATCCTAGGTAGGTTCAGGAGTACTGGTTGACCATACAAATTGTAAGAATGGAAAGTTACCTGGTTTAAATAACATGTGGTGTTTATTTGATAAGCCATTTAATAAAACAATATATCATTTACTGAAGCATTAAGGGATTTCTCAGCAAAAGTATTATATTCTCATCGTCATTCGCTATTAAACCATCACAAAGATAGACTAGTCGTCAGACACGGTGATACTTTCAAAAGAAGTTTTAGGTCAAAACATATGAGTTAAATACTCACATTCTCCAAATAATCTAACTATAAAAAGGCGAATTGCATATATACTTGATGAAACTTGTATATTTTTTTAAAATACAAGTTTTTAATTCATAATATACAATGTGTTTAATTATGTTTTAACAAAATATGTAAGTTTTAATGTGTATATAATTGACACATAGAAAAAAAGCTTTGTTAGTACGAAATGGTAACTATTTGTGACTGCTTCCCCATCACTTTTACTTTCTTTTTTCATTTCATCATACTTTTTCCTTCCATATTATTCGAGAAAAATCAAATGAATTATATATAAAAAAGATATAGAACTAAAAAGGCATTCTTCATTTTGAAAATTGACAATTGAGATGTTGAGAGTTGACCCAACTAGGTATTGTCCAATCCTTAGAAAGTAGATGCATGATCTTTAACCACAAACAAGATCAATCTCATAAAACAAATGCCCTATTGGTCCCATATATTTGCCGAAATTTAAAAGTTATGTTGTCTGAAAAGTGCAACAATTTTACCATATGAACAAATGAAGCACCTCGTTGTTTCACTCTCGTCCATGAAATTATAAAAATAATTGGACTCTCACCAACCATTTATGAGAAGGAATTTTAAAGGCGGTTTTGGGGACAACTTTGATTAACTAAAACAAGAAAATAGGCCATGAGAATCCCATATTCTCTTATATAAATATTGTATAATATCTCTAATGTGCGGTTTATATATAAATTGTAGTGTTTGTGTTGCTAAGGTTAATGTAATGACAATTGGGCACATGCAAGGTTCCCCAATTTTAGGTAAATACTTGATTAATACACAAAATAGATAACAAACAAAGTGTTAGGTTATCAATTTTTATGCTTTGTTGTTGGTTAATGTGAAATGCACTATTCATGCAACTAACTCTTTTTCTTCAATCATAAAAAATGTTTTCGGATGTATTTTATAAAAATACAACTTTGCAAAATTGTGCTCAATTTCATATGTAACAATTCTGCTTGCCGATATCTCTTCGTTAGTTGGAGGAAGAATCTGTGAAAATCACGTCAACTTGAAAAAAATATCCTCACACAAAACGTTATATTTTAAGTGGACGTATACTAAATATAGTATCCATAAACCCTGAAAGTTTTTCGTGTTACTATGCATGCTAAGATAAGTATTTTCTTTTTAAATTTCGCATACAACAATCACAATATTGTCCGTTTTCTTTGTAGATGCACGGTTTTTTCTTGACGATCTTGTGACACCCAACCTTTACTACTCTTACTTGTGTATGCTTAGTTGCAGAGTTCTCCTGAAATGTGCTCGCGACTGATCTCAAAACGCATTGTGCAAGTTCACGACGTTATCCAAAAAAAATAAAAAAATAAAATAAATAAACGGATAAAAAACTACTGCAAGAGGAAATAGTGTGATGTTGGTAAAATTTTGAATCATAATCAGGGACTAAATTAAAGCCATGCGTAAAATTTTGAATCATAATCAGGGACTAAATTATTAAAGCCATGCGTAAAAATATTTGTCGAGAGATCAAAAACAAATTTGCTCATAGCATAACTGTTAAGATCTTGATATAGCACTTAGATCTTTCGATTTTACGATCATTCTAAGCAAATACGAGTCAATCTTTCATAAAATCTCAAAAGGCATATTAAGATCTCGATCTAATTCGATCCTACTTTCCTTTAATTAAGTAACTAATAAACTATTAATGAATGAATTTTGTTAAAGTAAAACAATAAAATAGACATGTTTAATTATAAATGTTTTATAAGAGTAACAATGTATAGATGTTTATATTAAAAGATTCAACGTCTTTAATCACCGATTATATATTTTTAACCATTACGTGTTACTATACATTTTCACATTATTATAAATTTGAGAACACTTCTTTCTTCATGAATTTGGAGTCATATAATAAGCTTTAATTTAAATACGAATTACTAGACATATAAAGACATTTGAACATTAAGTAGGATCTTCCGATCTTGATCCGATCTTACAATTTCGATCATGCAAAGACAAAAACGATCAATAATAAAATCTCGATATTGACAGCCGGTCTTAGAAAGACAAAAACGTTAACGCTCGATAATAGGATCTCGATCTTGATAACCTTGGCTTATAGTAATGTGAATTAATCAAGTAACTCACAAAACAGTTGATAGACTAAGCTCGTTCGTACCATGTATCTATACAAACACCGAAATTAACCAAATTAATATGATTCACATGACGTACCTACAGAATGTTACTTTAGTTTCTGACACCAAATAAATATTTTAAAAGATGATAAAATTTACCTCATCTCAATTATTGGTGTACGTACATTTACCCTAATCTATCACAGATATTCGTACAAATAAATTATTTTCACCCCAACACATTATCTGTTGATCGTCTTGCTCTTAACAACAGTAGTTAAAAGCTGTAACCTCTTCACAAAAAATTAATATCCATAATCCATCTAAGTCATTTTCTTAAACTTGCTCTAAATGATTCCACATTCACATCCGAAACTAAATATACATAAAACATCTACCAAGAAAATTATATTTATATTTTTTTTCCGGGGTATAAATTACTTAAAGTATTTATATGTGAAACCAAAAACATTAGTGTCGTACTCATCCAAAAACTATTGATACAGTTGATTTTCTTTATTGCTATAATATGAGTATAATACTACTACAATATATGCGTAGAAGATTCTACTACTATTTAATCTTTGACTTTTCTTCTTGGAATATTAAAATAGAGGGCAATGTAAAATTTAGGGTTGAATTTGGAAACATTTACTCAAAATCCTTTGGAGCTTCTCCGGCCACCGGTTCTTCATCAGATAAGTCTGTTGCAAGCAAGTTTTCGTCTACCGCAAGTCGAACCAAATTCTAAGTGACAACTCATTTCAGATTCTATAGAAGACAAGTTAGGTATGATACGAAAATTTTCACAAAAGAATGGTTTTACGGACATCCTTATGCATGTTTATCGATCTGGCTCCTTTTGGACCCGATGCGACCTTTCCCTAAAGACTACGCCTCAGGTAATACATGGTGATTTTTTAATTTTCTACACACATTTAATATTTATTGTGGAAGTCTTATTTCAGCATCTCGTGTCGAATTTTATATGAGTCCACGGTGTGGGGGTTTGTTACCCGTTATTCGGCAACAAAAACAACCAATAACACACCAATAAGTATTATTGGTGCACCGTCCCTTATGTGTCATTCGTCCCAAGCCAACTGGTACCATCCTTTTTTTTTTTTTTTTTTTTTAATGAGCGGGTATTTTATTGGGACCTATATGCACAAATAACAGTTATTAGTTTTATTGCTAGCGATGATGTTTTAGTTATTGTTGTGTTATTGCGGAGGTGCTGAGCTGGCACACAATAAGTGTTTTATGTGCTACACCTAGCACTTCATGTAGCTATGTGTGTGGCCGGTCAAAAAGAAGGTGGAATAGTAGGAAAAGTTTCTTGCAACACCTAGCACTTTTACATACGTCCTACTTGGACTGATTGGATTTTAAATCCTATCGCTTCTTGTAATATCCTCATGTAATTTCTTGCTAGCTTCTAATATTATATATTTGCCGTTCCAAAAAAAGAAAGGAGGCAGAAGGGTAATAAGGCCAGGGTTTTAAAACAAAGTTAATTACTAAGTTAGTAATCAAGTCTTTGCTACATAATTTTTTTTGAACTTACATATATATCTTGGGGAAATTAATACGGCTAATACCGATAACAAGGCTAGGTCGATATATACATCCAATCTTCAACGTGGGTGCTGGGAGTATAGGAATCACGTATGCTTTGATCCGAAGCCGACGAGGAAAGATACTATTCGTGGATATGTCATAATAACAGAAAGTTGAGTCCCATTTGGCTTGATTGGTTACATGATCCGATCTCTTCTAAGAAAAGATAGTTGACTGTAGAGTCAGTCGCAGTGTGCTCCATTTGAATGGCGATCGGATACTCGCCTCCGGTCTCTAGCTGATCAAGAAGTTGGAGACAAACTGCCTTAGGGTTTCTTAAACACAAACCCCTAAGAGAGTTACCATTTAATTTACTAATTAACTATTGTTTTATTAATTTTGTATTATGAATTTGTTCCCAAAAAAACATTCATATATGCATCATGCATGCTTTTAAGGTTATGATGTTTTGAAGGTCACTTGTTCACACTCGGGGAGAGGAAAACTCGATCCGAATTTGTGTGATTGGATCAAACTCAACTTATGCTCGATCTAGCTATATATGTTTCGTTTGCAAAAACTAGCAAGAAGCTAGAGATAGAGTTGTATATACGGGAAGAGATGCATATATGATGCCACGGGCTAAACGGACTATCCAATCTTCCGATCTTAGAACAACGAATGAGAAATGATTCGAAAAAGAGAGTCTAATTCACGACTTCATATTACTCTAGCTAATCGATTCTCGATAAGATATGTTTCGGCTCAATACTGAAGCACAAATCATTAAGGAAGCTAAGTAGTGATCATAGGTTTTGTAAGTTTTATACAAAAACAAGCTCAATTAACTCGTTTGATGCTGCTATAAAAATAAAACAATTCAAACCTGAACAGTTCTATCACACTAGAAGCATACTGTAGCTGAGAATATATCAACGAATATGTGTAACATGGGTCATGGGTGTGTTTTTTAATTTTGCCCTAAGTGTTAAATATGGTTAAAAAGGACATCTTTTGCAGGGTCCAACTTTCTTTGTATACTAAAAGCATAACTCTAGTACTCTAGCCATAATGCCTATAAGCTAAAAAAATAAAAGAATATGTTTCTAACGAATAAGAAAGTGACAACAATTTGAATTTCCACTTTTCACTTTTTAAACCCAACTCTTTGGTAGCTACACTCATAAGCCAACAGGTTTTTCTCCCACAACTTTTGGCCAAAAATAAATGTAAAACCTAAGAGCATAAGAGGCGGCAAAGCGGAATAGAAAAGCACGGACGAGCCACATG